>CM029785.1:14522713-15116381 GCA_017562165.1 Ectropis grisescens
AGGTATAAAACGTTGCTCTTTCGAGCTCCCTGTCCCAACAAACTTGATTTTGGTTCTCTGGGTGAACTTGAAGCTGTTATTCATTCTGTCCTGACTTTCTTTGTCCAAAATTGGGGAGAGGGCTGTTAAAGGTGGACGTCAAGAACGCCTTGAATTTGGTTGATCGTGGAACCCAGTTGTCCGAAGGGAAGAATAAAATTTTTTGACCTCTAAAATTTTCTTTGGCAATGTTATGGCGGACCCACAAAATTATCAAAACAATATTTTGCTATCTTCCGTTGGCTATCAACTTGGTGAACCTTCAGCCATGCGACCTTCGCCCTGGCCATTCGCTCTATCATTTAACGTCTCCAGTCCAATTTAAACGTTTGGTACTTGGACGACGTGCTGACGGACGACTTGGAGAGTGTGCGACTGATTTGCATGATCTGATACCTCCTTGCCCTTTTTTCTATCGGAATTCTCGTAGCTCGAAAAAGCGACATCGTTTCATGGTTGATGTTCCAAAGACACAAACGAAGAGATTTGAGTCTACTTTTGTGATAAAAACAGCTAGGCTGTGGAATACGTTGCCTGAGTGGGCTTTCTCCATCTTTGCGTCTTCAAATCGAGAGTGAATCGGTTTCTTCTAGGTAAACACGCTCCATCGTCAAGTGTAAACCTATAAAAGCTAAAAAAAAAAAAAAACAACGACGGAACTTTGGGTGGCGATGTGAATAATGTTCACTGATTAACAAAAGCTTTTAGACGGTTTTCGTTGGTTTGTATCAACATTTTTGAAAAGGTGAACTTTTCGTTTGCGACACGCGTTTAGACAAAGATTGGATAGTAAACAAATTGAATGATCTGGCCCCCCAATATCAAATCAGTTGACAAAAATTCTCTGCACCTCCTGTGTTCGATATTAAATAATTACTCATTTAACCACCTTTGTCAAGCATAATATTCAAAATTTCACTCCGATAGAATATTCAAAATAAACACACACATGACTTTTACTATTATGCGGCGTTGTCTTTTTACTCCCAAATTTTCTGTACGAATGTTCGAATTTTTAGTTGCATGCAAAATCAACATTCTTAACTTCATAGGATGACAAGGACAAGAAAACCTTGCATAATATATAATCGGTGTTTTAATAAATTATTTTAACATTATAATATATGCGAAGTGCGATAATATATTTATTATACGCGAAGATTTCCGAAGCTAAGACAACAATAGTGGGATTTTTTTCTTAAGACTGGGAACATTACCCGCACACCAACGTGAGTAATTTGACAACGTCGGTGAGAGCTGTCACGCGTACATAACCAATGACTGGCCTCACAGTGTCGTTCACGAAGGTTTCATCTGTTTATAAATCTGTGACGCTAAGTATAAGCGCAAGGCGGAAAGTGTCAAATATGTAAAAAAAAAAGTTTTGGAATACAGAGATAATTAACGACATTTTTGTCTCTAAATTTTTACCTCTAAAGCCTCTACCTCAAACTCTTATTTTGAAATAAAACGTGCCTTTCTTTCTGTACATCCAATTGGGATGTCATCTGAAGCGGAGTTGTAGATTTCTATAATTTCGATATCTTTATCGAGTATTAAGGAAAATATTTTGACGTTTTTTTTAACAAATATCGCGTGGATACGTTTACGATCTTGTGCATTTTTAGTCCTTCCATTTTATGTATTTTATCGACACATATATTGCTGTTACTGGCAAAATTAAATGTTAATTTATTTTAGTACTGTTTGCATGTTTGTGGAATTGAGAGGCGTCGGGTGCACCCGACAAATGGGGGACGCTTCTGCAATCCAATCACGGTTTTAAGTGTCCAAAATAAAAATTACACCAGAATTACTTAGCATTTTATGTTACTGCAGTAGCATATAATTTACGTCATATGGGTGATATTAAAAACGGCGTTAAATGCGATAAGTGTTACTGCGGTGCTAAATACGGGCAAGCGCGTTTATTGCGTGACTCGGCCATCAATTACTATGTTGTTTTCAACTTATCAACATGTTGATTTTTTGCCATTTCAGAGTGCATTACGACTCAGATCTTTTTATAATGTCAAGGGACGTGACGAGCAAGTAAGGTGCCTGATGCCTGATGATAAGGTTCAGGACATTTTTAATACCCATGGCTGACCTCATGGCTTAGTGCTAGTGCGAAGCCGACGGTCGTGGGTTCGATCCTCACCCAGTGTAAATATTTGTGTGGTGAATTCAAATATTTGTACTGTGACTGGGTGTTTATATGTATACTAAGTATGTATTTAAAACTATATAAGTATTGTATCAGTTATCAGGCCACAATAGTACAAGCTTTGCTTAGTTTGGGGTTAGATGTTGTTTTGTGTGAATTGTCTACCTATACCTACCCATACTAGGCGAGCATCGGAGTCAATGCTAGTCAATTAAGTAATTCTAAATATTAAGTTTTTCATAACAACTTATATCAGCTACAACAACATTAATTATAAACGAAAATACAAAAATCTTTCTCAGAAAAACTTAGCTAGGTAACTCCATAGGTGTTTTGGGTATGTCACTAAGTTTTGTTTAAAATCAAAATAGCTGAATGGAATGCATCTTATCAACATGATTAAAGAAATTTTGCAAAGTTAATAACGAAATAAGTATCATTATATTGGTAGGACTTTTTGCAGAGTCCGCCTGGCGAAGTACCACACCTTTGTCAGCTATTCTACCGCCAAGCAGTAATGTACTCAAACATTACTGTGTTCTGATTTTAAAAGGCGATGTTTCTAGTGAAATTACAGGGCTTAGAGATAAAATATCTTATATCTCTGGATGACGCGTAATACTAGGCAATGATTTAGACTCTTCATGTTCCAATAGCTGCATGTCACTGTACTGTTGTGTGGCAAGCATATTGCTTACCATCAGGCACATGCCCTGCTCATCGAGTCACTCTAAGCTCTAAGCTATAAAAAAAAATAGACAAAATTTTAACTAAGTAAATTGGCTATAAAAGAACCCTATGACATGGACGTAGATGTGACCCTTTGCAAAAATATCAATAAAAAATTTTCAACACAACCAGTTCCAAATATTATTATGTCGATTTCTTACTAAATTTGCGAGTATGATGGACCCGTCAAAGAGTGTTTTGCAAGAACATATTTGGAATTCTCATGTTAATAATACTTGTGAGGTCTTCTCAAAAGAAACCCATTCCGATAACAAGAAATAATTTTCGAGCCCTTTAATAATAATTGAAGCTGATTGGATTAAGATAATTTCAAGATCAAGCACTAATATTTATTCAATTAAATTCTGCATATATTTCTCTTTCAATTTAGTTTATCAAGTATTATTTTAGCGCCAACATCGATTTTTTCACTTGGGTAACAAAGCCAAGACTCGTGGGCTTCTCTCGCAAAGAGAGTCGAAGACCACGCTGGCTCACCGCGTTGGTGGATGGTGGCTGAGCTCGGAAGATTCTTGGAACACACTGGTTTCTTCACAATGTATTTCTTCACTGTTAAAGCCAGTAATTACGCGAAAATTTCATGTGCACTTGAAAAAATATTCATAGGCGCAGACGGGATTCAAACCCGATTGCGGTCTTAACCGCGGTCTTAATTGCGGTCTTAAGGTTGTGCCCCTCGTTCTTGCTAATTAATTTGACGAATTTCAATTTACTTTATAAGTAGGAACTACTTACATCTTTCCAGCCTAGAAGACATCAACGCGGGGACAATAAGATGTGATCAAAGAATTTGAACAAAAATAATAAATACGATACTGTTATTTTCTCGAAAAAACAAATGTATTGAAGTCTTGAATAATCTAATTTTAACTTGATGTTTAATGACAAACTAAAAAATCTAAAAATGTGTAATTGATTATGTGTGTGGTAATTATATGTACGTTTATTATTATTTTAAATTTCAAATGAAATTACCAGACTAAGTAGAGAGATACTCTACGTACGTTTTACCTATAAAATGTATGCCTTAAAGCATTTAAATTTCGACATTAAATAAAATACAAAATGAAAAACGAAATTTGATTTGTGCTCCTTAAAATTAAATAGTGACGTCCAAATCATGATACAATCAATTTTTTTCTTAATGAGAAGCTGAATCAACAAGAAATTTAATTCAGTTCATTGATTAGACTAAATAAATCAGCTCCAAAACAAATTAAATTAACATTTAAATCTAACACAAATTTGATAAAATCATCAGACGATGTCACATTATAAAAACAAAGGTCAACCTAAAATTGGGTCGAGAATTCCGAAACGCAAGAACAGAAAACCTAAGTAAGCTCTTTGATTGTAAATTTATGTTTTCTGTTATCTGCTCAAACATTAGACAAATGTTGGGCTCGCGTGAAGTTTGAACCTGTGTTTGGTAGGTATGTTTACCTACTACAATTTTTATTCGAATTAGCAGCGCCTTCGAAAAGATTATTAGATAGCGGACGTAATCGTCCCATTTAGTCATATACTGCGTGTTTTGAAGTCGTTAAAATTATTATGTTTTATATTTAGGTAGGTGATAGAACTGCCTGATATCTCAAATGAGTTTTGTCCATTTCTTAAGTTATGTGATTGATGATTGGGCGAATGAACAATTATTTTGTAAAAAAAAAGAAAGTTAAGTGTCTCTAGTTGTAATTATGTCTTTAAGTTAAAAAAAAAAAAGTATTTAAATAAATAAAATAAATAAATAAATATTGGTGGACAATTCACACACAACACCATCTGACCCCAAACTAAGCAAAGCTTGTGTGATGGCAATTATTATCACATACTAACACTCCTAAGTTATAGAAAAAGCTTTTATTGCACCTGAAAACTCATTACCTACAATACAAAAGCAAGCGTTGGCGATGGGAAAGAAAAAACGAATAACTTTCGCTACTCCCATCAATTACGTAATTTGGAATTGTGTTTTTTTTTCTGATATTGTGCAGTTATTAAATCTTTATTTATCCCGACAAAACGGTATACTAGTTAGTTACTAACGTCGGTTGTAAGGTTACAAACTCTGGTAAAAAATCAAACACAGAACACAGCTTTAACCGACCACTTTTAACCGACGACTTTTTCACCCATAGTCATTGAGCAGTCATTTCGTCAATGAGTTCACATACACTACGCATAGAGTTAGATTTTCCGCACGGTTCCTTTGTGTCATTCGTAAGCAGATGACGTGCATACTTTCTATGGCAACAGAGTTATGTGTCGCGACAAAAGTATGACACTTCCACAAGAGCGACAAGGCAAGAAAGATGCTACCCGTGCTTTCGGTGTAAAGCATTTATGCCAACTCTATACGTTGTATATGTAAACTCTTTGGTAACATATAATATCATGCATCTTCAGTAGCATTACGTTTATAACTTACTCGTAAATATGATATTCTCAGTTCTCAGTTGGTATGTAACTCAAAACTAGAAGACAGCGAGGACCGGTAAACGGTCCGTTGCAAAATAGATGGGATCATAGACAGTAATGTCGACTTGTTTAACTGGACATCATAATGTGGAGGAGTTATTTCTACTCAAACAATATCAGATCTCAATTCTCGGTATGTGCAATATATTTGCATAGGTACTTTACTCAGTAAAATGATATTAGTATTTTTAATTTTACACTATAATTGATAAATGATTTTAGTTGAATTAGGTCTGGATTCCGCATGCATGTCTAGGCATTATAAATAAAATTAATACTTATTTCTACATCTTCCAAAGACTTTCGAAAAAATTAAAATGCACATTTAACAGTCCTTTTCACATCAAGTCTAACAACAACATGTTAAGCTTATTTTAGAATTTGACTCTAAGATAATTATAATTTTAAAATGTAAATTCAAATAATTTTCTTTTTCAAATTAAAAACATCGTATGTCCCAAGTAAGACGGCGCAATAGACTGAACACGGACTGTGCGATAAATCATTCAGTTATGTAAGTATCCATCGCGTTTTTCGTTAAAAAAACGTATCCAATGTAGCTGTATATCAGAGTAATCTGTATTATCTACGGTAAGGCACGCGCTCATACCCATTTAGTGATTAAGCACCGTCAAATCTGACAGCAATTCCGCTAATCTGATAATCCGGTAAGACCGTCTCCAATAGCGTGCAGTCATTTATAGTCACGCTAGTTCAGTAGTGGAGTCGTCATACCGTATTTTTTTATAACTATGTACATGACTTATCCACAATTTTTCATGTTGTTGTGAATTATGTAAAAGTGACATTGTTATAAGTACTTACAAATTTCAAGGAATTGCACTGAAGAGAAAAACTAGAGCTTTCGGTACCTATTTCAGCCCTTTGATGGATTAATTTCGAAGTAAATTTAAATTTTGAAAACATTTGACTTTTGTCGTTTGGTTAGTTATTAAAAACGTTTGGTTAGGTATTTAGTTTTATTCATTCTTCTAGGTAAGCACGCTCTATCGTAGATCGCATCATCGCTTAACATCAGGCGAGATGGTGGTCAAGTGCGAACCTATTCTAGTTAAAAAAAAAATCCACCAGGTACCGTTAGAGACGGGTTATTATGAAATTTAATTTTTTATTTGTGTATTTGACTTCTATTAGTTTTAAGTATGTTCCTTTTCTATGATTGTTTAAGAAAATCCATGGTAGCCTACGAAGTTTAGAATGATGTAATATAGTCGTGAGTTTGTACGTTAAAATCTCATCTGCACAATTTTTTTCCAAGTGCACAGCACTAGCTTTAATAGTGAATAAAACATGTTCAGGAAACCGGCATGTTTCAAGAATGAGACATCTTTCGAAGATATGCAACTATCACAAGGTCAACCTGCAGTTGACTAAAGTGGTGTATTATGACCTTGATTCACCTGCATGGTGTATTATGATCTTGACTCTCCCCATGAAACGAATTCTCAGCAGTGAAAACATAAATCGAGCTGCTTTTGCGGACTCCTTCAAAGTTTCCTGTTTGCGTACATTCAGGCATGATTCCTTGTGTCTGTTTGAATAATTGAGAATTCAACGGAAGATTATTTTCGCATGATTTCCTATGCCTGATGTGTAATCTGCATGGTGAGTCTAAAACGGCTCAATTCGATTCGCTCTTGAATTTGTTACGTGTCGTTATTAGTAAATTCATGTAACGGGCGGGTGCGCGTGAGTCGATCGCGTGGAAACCGTTCACGGTAGAATAGCCCTAAGGGTTAAAACATAATCCAATCTTACAGCAACATAACCGGTTTATAAGCCAGTTGAAGAAAACTTCGTTTCCCTTATAGCTCAATTTCTTTAAAAATAATCGTGATACGATTTATTTTGCGAGGAGAGTTCAGTTTCTTTTTATTTAAAACTAAATAAGTTTGTTTTAAACAGCCTTTGCCTAATGGTAGCCGACGATGAAATTTACGTTGGAGCATATTTACCGAGAGGAAATCAATTTGGCTTGGTACAACAAGATTGTGCTCATCGGGTAAAACTGAGGAAATAGTTGTTTAGGCAACGAATTCCACAGCCTAGATGTTTTGATTACGAAAGTGAAGTCCAACTTCTCAGTCTGAGTCTTTGGAACAACATCCATTAAACGATGTATTTTTTGGTGCTACAAACAGTATGATGGAAAAAAATAAGGTCAACAATATATATCTAGTTTTAAATTTATTCAGTTTGCCAAATAAAAATAATAAAAAAATAATGAAAAAGATAAGCAAACGCGTAAAATTAACGCTCATTATAACCAAGAATATAACTTAAAGCAATGAGTAAGAACCGTTCTACGCATCTAATTCCACGGCTTGTCCACCCGCTTTTCTATGGGACGTGCAATAACCCATGTTGAGATTAAACACGAGCCAGTCTCCGACGTGACATTAGATACACGAAGATATCTGAGATTGCAAAGATATCTCTAACTCTCATCTGAATGACATTGTAAGATCTTATTTACCACACTAGTAGATAAATGGAGATTGTCCTTGGTTTTAAAATAGGACTCTGTATAAGGATGTTCGAGTAGTTTACTTTCAAACACAAAAAATATCGAATATATATGAACATTGTTACATATTTTGCAGGAGTTTTTTTTAATTCACGGATGGATCAACTTTCGTCATTTTTTAACACCAAATTCCAAATTTAATGTGTAGTGTGAGACGGCAATTTTTTATAATTTAACGGCACATTTTAAGCTGAAACCTAAGTTATTTTACAGACTTCGATTATTATGAATAACTTTTGCGGCATAATTGAATGTTGTTTGATAATATTATTTCACCGTATTAATTAGTAATCTAATTAATAAATAGTTTACAATATCTATTCTTGACACAGTAAATTTACTTCACTGTGTCACACTTTCAGTAGTGAAACCGACCTAATGGAAGAAAAATACAATCAGCGCCCCTCTGTTTGGTGTTTTAGCTTTCAACAATTTTTCGATGCAATTTCATTTCAATTCAGGACAAAAACAAATAATTTTTTTTTTACTCAATGATACTTTAACAGTCTTTAAAACTAGGTCCAATTTTTGACCACTAAATGGACTATCAATACAATGCAGCTGTGGAATGAAACAATTATGCCTATCTCAATAGCATTCACACCAACAGAACACCATAAAACCCACCGATTTCATGCTCTTTATAGTATGTGCCAATATTATTGACCACTGTTGTAACGATGCAATAGTTATGGCAAATCGACTAACATTGGAACCGATGACACCGCTATCTAAGGCCGTTTACTGAGACTGTTTACTTCTTTATGGCAACGAATTTCAAGCCGAGAGTTTTGGCACGAATTGTAAATAGTACTGTCTCTGTGAAATAACTGTATGGCAGATGAAAACCGTAACTTTATAACTTCAGGCTTAAGTGGGATGTGCTCTAGATTTGATTCAAAAGCAAACGTCAGCAGTTGGGCATGAATTTTATGATGGAACTACTACGTAAGTTATGAATTGAAAGTTTCACTGCATGGACACTGGTTCAGGAAACATGAATTCTATTGCCATAGAGAAGTGTCAAAATTTTGAAGGCCTTAATAAAATAGAAATAGACATTTTCACGGTTAAAAAAAAACTTCAAACTACGTCAAATATTTAGTTAAATGAATATATGTATTATTTACATATACATTTTAAAATTACTCTGAGCCTAAATAAGTCTCAAAGAAGACGTCCGACTAGCGCTGCAAAAGCTACTCACTAAATGTTCCCACAGTTGAGTTTGACTCGGGGTGTTCTCTCGTCAGCGATATCGTTGGCCCAGCGCGGGTTGGCAGATGACATATAGACACATACCACGTTTCATCACGGTATTTTCCTTCACCTTTCAAACGAATTGTGGAGACAATGCACCTATCTATACTTGGAAAAATATTCAACGGTGAATGCAGTTTGCGAACCCACGTCCCCACGATTGTGATATCGGATTTCCAGCCACAAAGCCTCTTTACCTACTTAAGCAGAATCATGACGAGTCCTTCTTTTTGAATTTTATATTCAAAAATCGTTTTAAAACCGGAAAATTGATTTTAAGTACTGATCAGAGGTCACTGATTTTTCAATAATTAAGACCGTTTTATTAATATTTTGATTATGAGGATGAAGTATTTATTAAGTGTAAAATGTTAACGCTACAGTAAACTTATTTATTGGCTAAAAACTTTATACAGCGAACGTAACGGCTTTGCAGTAATTTGTTTGGGTTATAAAAGGTATTTATTACCTGCCAGTAATGCGACGAACCTTCGGTAGATTGGTCGGATATGTAGCGATGTCACGTAGTATTTCAGGTTACCTATATGTCTCGTCCGTGTAAAATTTTAAAACACAATTACCGAAAGATCTCGTCATGTTTTAGCCTATTTTTAGCTTCATTCTGCATCAGATGGCCTCTACGACTTTTGACTACCAGAGAAGCCACAGCTCCCCAATAACCTTCCGAGTTTACTAACTAACCATATTTACTCGTACTTATGCAGAAACGTAAATCATATTTGAAAACATACTCAAAGCATACCTCGGGATAGCATATGTGTTGATTTAAACAACAACAATCAATAATGTGTTGATTTAAAAAACAAACAACAAAAAACAAGTTGTAAATTTCGACCCGATAATATCAGTTCTATTAGCATGATTACAAACATCCAAACATTTTTTGTATTGACAGAATTATATGGGATTCGTGTACGAACGGCCTGACTCTAAACTGACCCTATCCTTTGTGTAAATAAAGGTTTCCTAAGATTGGCTAAAAAGTAATTAACGGATAAGTACGTAGTATACATTTATTGTCTAATCTAAGTGCAGTTAGACGACACTATTCGCATTTTTATTGGATAAGTTACACTACACACTGTCACACGATGGTCCCACGGTGTGTTATGTTGGGAGGTTATAGGGGGGACGAACGTATGGTTATCTTACTTAGACATTAAATAGTTTTAAGGACGTAAATTTAACGCATTTATTAATTCGATTCAAGCAAGGTTCTTTAACTTTTTTGTTTTAGGGTTTGGTTATATCTAGCGTAGAATCGATAGAGTAGACACAGGTCTGGTGATATATTATAATCCTTGGATTCTTCTCATCGTTCCGGACAACTTTTGTTATGGCAACAACTTTGTTACAGTAAAAGTAAAATATGTTTAACATGTCTGCGTAACTCTGTGTTTGAACGAAAAGTATACTTTATTACTTGACAATCAACAAAAAAACCCATTAAATTCTAAAACATACTACCTCTTGAAATTGGTTTTTAATTCATTTTGAAATAAAATATCTGCCTGAATTGAACAATATTTTCTGTAGCTACCAATTGTTGTGTTGTCACTAACATTTAGTTACAACACAATATAAAAAATATCATGATAAAAATAAGCTGTCAATTAATGTCACCAATAATGATCAAATGTGCGTCATTAGACATTTTAAAATAAATAATAATACTTAAGTAACACTCTTAACATACAACTATTGTGAAAACTGTAAACTACTGTAAGGTCTACAAGCTAACTCTGAGGTTAACAAACTGAAGGTACAAATTGATTCTAGTCAATTTTGTTTAAATAGTCGATAGTGGCGCTCGTAACAGAATCCAAAAATAGCTTGGTCGCACTGCAGTGTAAACAGTGGCACATAATAGCTGTCAAATTAACGTCAACGGGACAAGTTATAATGAGATTCAACTCATAATGGTTAACTTATATAGATTGACCACGTCGAGTTAACTATATAATATAATGAACTAATAGTACATTTTACTTTTATGTCAACACTTAAATGAAACATATATATAATTGTTACTTTTAATGGTTGCAAGAAAATACATGTTTACATTTTTGTTGTCATGTTATATTTGGCTAACTTTACCTAAATTAAATACATCTCAGTGTAGGACCATTTACCATTTACATCGGTACACATTACTGATTGACGATAAAATTACTGACACAGGTGAGGTACTTTCCCAGGCACACTTTGCAAACAACCATATCACTAAAACTAGTTGTTAATAAAATAAAAACAAACGTTTGCTTGCAACTCACTTTATACTTGGAGAGTTTCATTCAGTCAGTGTCTTCTATCATCCGTGTCGTATCTTAGTTAGCGTGGTCAAACTATAAAATAGAATTGGTCTCTCAAAAACTAAGCATTATCAAACATAGCGCTGAGTTCGTGGTGTACAATAAACGGTTTATAATAGTTTAAATCAGCAATTTAGTAAACCCTGTTTATGGTACTAAATTATAGTAAATTTAATAAAGTTTTCGTAACATAAATAAGCGTAAGCAGCCCACTGTATGTTCCCACAGTTCGGACTCGGGCCTTATCTCACAGGACAGAGACAAGACTTTTGCAACGTTTTTTTTGTTGTATAGAGTGGTGGGACATATAGGACATATGACTGATGGTAACACACCTACCTGCCTGTTGCGCAGCTATGAGATCATAAAGAGCCCAAATCAATACCTAGTAACCTAGTAAGTACTGCATTGCGCTCGTCACCCAGAGATATAAAATGATTCTCCATGCCCTGTAGTTTCTCTGTAAACATTGTCCTTCAAACAGTAACACAAGAATGTAATCTCGCCAAACCAAAGTTAGAATGTTACATTGTTAAATGAAACACAAGAAACCTAAAGCGAGAAGCGATTTATATCGGGTAAATTTCTGAAGAGTGGAATGTAGATAATGTATGGTTATCAAGTCAAGTCTTATATTATTAAGCAAAATTTTCGATGTTTAGATGTACCTAGGAGTAATTGACGTCGGAACAAATTAACGGGCTGGATTGAAATTTGGAACGTACTCCTAGTAATGTTAAAGGCTGGATTAGCACATAGGCTACTTTTTGTCACTCGAACGGAAACAACGTAAGTTGTGAAACTTACGTTGTTTACGCGGCGCTGCTAGCATAAATGTATTAATTAATTAAATTTTTAGCAAAAGCTTTACTTAGTTTACTTTAGATCCACTTATAAAATTATTCCATCGAAAAAAGTGCACATTTACAAATGCTCTTCCTGGTAGGTCTACTACAATAATCTTTGTACATGTTAAAGCTAGCTTCACACACTTTTTACATCCGATATATTTAGTACCCATTCAATTATATTTCATACATAAATAAGTATCGGTTTCGACTAGTTTCCTATTGATGCCAAAAGATTTTTTGACGTCAGTGATAGGTTGAAAGGCCCCTGATTGACCGAACATAGACTTATCAATTCTTCATTCATCTGATCGGAATAATCTTCATTTTTCGTGTAATTTCGTAATTATATTTGATACTAACTTTAATTGTGTACTGTCAAAATGCGGTAGCTTGTCAATCTTGTATAATTTCTGGGTGTAGTTTACAAAGGGTATGCAATTATGTCGATGACGGCTTTTGAACGATTTATAATTTCTAGACGACTACAATTCATTGAACTGTTGTGGAATGCCTTTAATACTAAACATTATTTTAACTTTCTTGAAATAATAGTGGACATTTAACATAATACCTATGGCACTAGTTCATCCTACATAAACTAAGCGGAGCTCGTTTTATAGGAGCGCGCGTATAGATAGATAGATATACTCTTTATTGACACACCAAACAAAATTAAACACAGAGAAAAATAAGAGAACAATACATTTTACAGTAGTGCGACAATGGGCGACCTTATCGCTGAAAGCGATCTCTTCCAGGCAACCTTAGGATGCAAAATAATATTTGGACAAGTATACGGGGTGTGCAAATAAGAATTAAACAAAGCATATACATATATATTGGAAAGAAAACAAGAATTATGATAAAAATAAAATAGAATAATTAAATACCTACTTATAATACATACTAATAAATACAAAATAAATACAACTGTAATTGCAACTGGAGAAAATCGACAAACAACAACAAACTACATTTTCAACAAATAAAATTAAAATTATATGGTAAAGTTGATATAGATGTAGAGGTACAATACACATATAGGGTTAACACTGAATCTTGATACGTTCATACAACAAAACAAAACACCTAGAGTAGCAACAACCTTTCGTGTTCTGTGCATAAATATTTGTCACCGGTGGGAATCGACCTCAGGACTAGTGGGGCTGTTAGCAAGCTTACTGACTACTATCGATCAAGGCATTTTTTTTAATAAGAAGTGACGAGACGAGCAGGAAATGTGCCTGATGGTAAGCAAAATGCAGCCACATAACCGGACAGTGACACGCAGCTATTGGAACATGAAGAGTCAAATCAAACATTGAAACATTGCCCTTCAAACCGGAACACAGTAAGTTAAGCCACCACATATTACCGTACCTACATTTTATCGACTTTTTTTAATATCAGCGACAGTTAACTTTTTGGATGAAACCTTAGACTTCGGTATCTACTAATTATTATATTTAAGTAAGTAGTCTACGCTTGAGCTCTAATTCCTATGGAACGTATTTTAGCTTTCAATGCATCTTACACACATTTTGTCTGTTTGGTATGTGAAACAATTGAATTGCTGAGCATACTATAATTATGTAAAATGTAGTCATATAAAACCAACAAATAAATATTTGAAGGGAATTACGTATAATTAAGTATTCAGTCATTAATAAACAGATAATTCATCTTCCATGTACATTTAATATTAATACGAAAATTTTAAGATAAGATTTATAATATCCCGTTCTGATCCTAGTATCGGACTGCTCTATATGTATATGTAAAATGTATGATATTATTTTCAATAAACATCGCGCGTAAAATACATGATTGTAACCCATCTCTTTATCAAATTCTTGACAAGCATTTTTTACTAGCTAAAAATCAATTGTAAAAATTGCGATAGTCATGCGCGATAGCCAAAACCATCAATGCCAGGTTTTGATGGCCAGGATAAAAGGAAATAACGAGGAGATAAATTAGTTTGCTAGATTTAACTCGTGCCTTATACTTTCCATAATTATAATGATAAAAGAGTCCGCCCACGCGTCGTAACGAGCTGTTTTAGTAGTATATTTTATATTTCAACAAAAAGCACATCTACAGGAAGTTTCGTTTTGATTTGTTTGTATGAAAATAATTAATAATATTGAGACTCAAATAAAAATAAAATATTGATAATCTAATCAAATGCTTTAAAAATGGTATATCTAATATGTACAAGTAACACCGCGAATATTGTTCTGCCATTTAATTAGCAACCGAATAAAATGTTACATTGGCATGACATTTTAAGTAAATGACTGTGAATGAGCGACGCGACGGTTAAATTATTATTATTAATATATGTTTCATACAAAAATAATAAAATTGCAATAAAAAAATGAAGAGTGGAGGCAGGAGGATAAAATACATTACGATTTTCCTCATGTCTATCAAATACATTTGACACATTTTGATCCAGATTTTTTAAATTAAACAGGACGAGGGAGCGCAATGCTAGTCCACGATTTGCACTATTCATATTCATAATTCATAATACTGCGTTTGTGCCCGTCTTTCTGGTTTCGTCACTCTGTCATATTGTTTTTGACAAGAAAAAGTTAAATTGGTGTTGAATTATTCGACGTTTATAATCAAATGATCTCAGAAAAATAATGCTAAGTTTAAACCAAGTTTTGTAATGTATCGGTAAAATCATATAAAACGAAGAATAAGTTGTCACTTCACCGATTTATCATAAACTCATCAGATTCTCAATCATCAACATTACATTCCATCACTGAAACAATCTTGCAATCAGAAAAAGACCTACCTCTACACAACTCTACATAGAATATCTGAGCAAGAATTCTATTGAAGTATTCATATTTGTCATTTGCATTATGTATGCTAATTTGATTCTAGTAAAGTCATTAATCCTTTAATTCCATTAGTCCTGACTGATGGACTAGTCAATGATCCTGTTTGTGGCTTAGGGAATTTGAGATCAAGCTGATAGATAGCCGATATTAACGATGTAGGTTTATGTCAGCCTGGTACAATCTAGCTAACAAATGAATGTATGTCCTATCTCGTAGCACCGTGAGTTTATAATTGATGTTTTATCGCTACTAGGAGAGAGTATCGATAATTTTATTTTTAAAGGAACATTTTACTAGGAGAATTAGTTGAAATTATGTTATGAATAGTTTGTAGATTAATCGGACGATAAAATAAAGAAGATAACGTAATAATAACGTTCTCAGTTCTACTGTTATATTTGGTACAGCGAATTTTCGTTTTATTTGATAAGTAGGTACTCAGTTATAAATAAATAATTATGAACATGCCTTACACTATCTAGCCCAAAACTAAGCAAAACTTGTACTATGGTAACAATTTAGCTGATATAATAATTATGTGATATAAACGGTGAAAAAAAAACTTTTGTTAGATAATTAAAAAATATTATTAAAATATTTTTTCTTCTGTACTTATCACAAACAAAAAAATACAAAGATTTTGTGATTAGAGGTTTCGAGTAGCGTGACGTCTATAGAGGTATACGATTTTTATGTAGACGTGACGTCACAAGAAAGTCAGGAATTTTGTTAGATTTTTAATAATTTGATAAAACACAAGATATGGTTCCCATTTATACTACGGAACGGAAAGACACGGAAACTATACTTGGGTTCAGATTTATTGCGCGCTAGACTTTTAATTCTCTCTACTGCAGTTATACTTAGTAAGGGTTTATCGATGGACTGACTCCCGATATATTATTTAACCCCAAACTAGCCAATACTTGTTCTACAGAAACCAGACTCCTATCTTATGTGATGGTTTTATAAAAGCTGGCATAGTACCTAGCTCTACTTTGATAATTATAAATACATTATGATACACAAAAACACCCAAACTTAGAATAAAACATCTATATACACCAAGGACATGTTTGACCTGGATTGTAATCCAACCTACGGCTGATAAGTAGACTACCAACTGAGCTACAGGATTAGCCAACAGTCAAGTACTAGCTTCTTCACCACATTACAAAGTGCAAGTACACGAATAAGGCTGTATGTCGTCTTTTACCTGATAAGGAAAACTTTCTTCAACTAGTCCTACGATCAGATATGGTAAACTGACACATTAAATACTCCAAGTTCTTATTCTAGCGATAGTGAAAATCTATCCTTAATAGGTAGAAAAGTTTCTATGAACATTGCACAGAAAATCTAGAAAAGAGATTTGAATTCTAAATTATTCTAAGTGTATATATGTAGGCTAAACAAAGTTGGGCTGGATATATTGCTAGAAGCGGTGGAGCAGAGTCGTTGTCGAATAGTGGCAGAGGCAAGGTAAAGACGTCCGGCTGGTTTTAAAAAATGGTAACTCAATGGTGCAGGACCGAGGAAACTAGCATGATAAAAGAGAGTGCTTAGTTTACTAAGCAAAATACTACGCCATGAACGTTAGGTAGGAAATGTCGACGCGTCAGATCAAAAAACGATAGCGACATGATCGAAATAAGTGACGAGAATTAGTTACATATAACCTAACGTAAAATTGATGATTAAATAGTTTTTGATTACAATGTATACGTACGTAATTATCAACAATCAATACGTCATTACTGGCAGCTTAGGTACTCAGTCCAGTGCAGGCTCATAAATTCATAGCACTGTTGCCAAATTGTGTGTTAATTTAGAGTAGTAGTTTGGTAGTATTTGGTCAAAGAGTTTACATATATGGGTATTTACTAACTTGATAACACAGGCACAGTTTTGTTCTGGTATGAAGTACTGTTCAAACCTTTAGCTTGGAATGATTATCTGCTTGAGGTTTATCCGATCGAGAGACATGACAAAAGACAAAAGGCTCATAGACAACGAATTCTTTGTTCACAAAATACTTCAAAGTTTCGAACATCGCCGCAAATCCTTCCTTTAATATCTAAACTTTTTTGTATCTTTTAATATAGTCAAATATTGGCGCTATTGTGGAGAGTATCTGACTGTTTTTGCGAGAGCATCACAACATACTTACGTTTTCGATATCTAATTGACACGCCGTGGAGTTCATGATTAATCTTTTCTATTATAATTATACAGTATTATAATAAGACGTGTGGTGATAGAAAAACTTAAATAAGGACTTGAAAAACACTTTTTATATACCTCTATAATTACATACCACGTAGTCACATGGTATATGCACCTATATTGCCGTAATGTTTCTACGTACAGCAGATCTACTACGAAGTCCGATAAACGATATATCGGCCGAAGTTATGGACGTTTATACCACGAAACACAATCGGTCGGTTGATCTGATCGGGCGTTTCGTTCATCCCGACCGACACTGATTTGACAGTTTTTTTGTCATCAACCGATCGATTGTGTTTCGTGGTATAAAACGTCCATAACTTCGGCCAATATATTGTTTATCGGACTTCGTAGTAGACCTGCAGGTATAGAGCTACACAAATTAGACTCTATTAATAAACATATTTACACAATTTAAATACCTAGAAAGACTGGAAGAACACAAAAATTAAAAACAAAAACGCCTATTAATTTACATAAAAAGTAATATTTAGAGTTAAAACGTTCCAAATTCGCGCATATCCCACTTTATATTGAATACAGCGTTTTTGTAATGTTTTAGCTAAATATGTACAATCACTTTCACAGCTCTAAATAATCGTATTCTGAGCGGTCTAGACAAAAACTACTATCCCAAAAATAATGCTTAAGGATTAGGAAGATGTAATTTCACTGAAAAATCCACGGGTCAGGCTGTGTGTTCCCTTTTTGGTTCATGAGATCCAGATAAACACACTATTTTATGTTTGTGTTGATTTTACCTATTTACGACATATTATTATCGTAAGTGAAAATAAGCCAAATAAATACAAAACTAAGTATATTTGAAAAAAAAAAATGGTATAAGGAAATAAACATTTAATCGAAACCTTACTTTCTAAAAGCGAGTTAATAATTCTCACAGTTTACAGATATAAGCACTATTTAAATTTACCTACTTTCGTGTATTGTGAGTGCTACATTAGGAGGTTCAACGACTACAATAGGTGTGCCAAAATAGAGATGTTAAATACCTAAAGATTTGACCTTTGGGGATTTCACTGTAGGATTAGTCACGGTGCCTATCTTGGGTCGTCATCTCTGCCATTGTTTAGGAGTTCGGGTAACAATTATTGTCAAACTTGTAGGTACTTCGTTATGGTGTTGTGAACAATGGAAATTACAATGACCTGTCGATATTGGTAGGTGTTTACTACTGGCTCAGCAGAGGTTTAAATTCGGCCATAATTACTTCTTAAAATAGTTACGTTTTATTTTAAGTTATTATGCTTTTTTTTCTGACAAACTTTACAGCGACCGAGAAACTATTGTAACTTTGGATATGTTTGAACATTTTGTGTAAAAATGATTTAGAAGGAGCGGAAGCGGAGGAAGAGGCTTTTGTTTAAAACGTTATAGAGAGGTAAAGCTGCCCTTAAATTTTTTAAGGTACTCTCTCGTTCATTAGTTGTGTATTATCTCGTACATTTTAACACTTGCCCAATTAATGTGAGATAAAGAAAATTGAAGACGTAAATTTCTAAGGCGTAAATTCTTTTACACGTTTTTTAGTTTAATCGACATAGATATTTTACATAAATACACGGGTAACTCACGTTTAATGTAGTCAGTCCAGTCCGACTCAAGTTTCGATCGCGTCCGGCGATCTTTTTCACGGAGAGTGCGCGCGCGGGTTCGCAGCTCGTTTAGCTCGTAAAATGTGTAATAACCACGTTAGTTTTCATACTAAAATCGACATAGATATTTCGCTGTTTAAGCGCCACCTATTGAGTTCCATAAAGATCATCATTTTTCATTTTTTTGACAGCTCTCATTGACTATGAAATGACATTAAGAGCCCTCTCACAAAACGACAGAACTCAACTTTAGGTAAAATCCTGCAACATTGTCAGCGTGCGTCCGTTCGATTCAGCTCGAGCGTTTAGGCGGACAGAACGATCTTGAGCCGTAACGGCAGTGTACTAAAAATTTTGATGAGATTTTCTGACGTGACAACGTCTACTAAATCGATGAACGTTGGCTGCGTGCACGAAACTTGATGACTTATTGTCCCGTTACGTTCGTTGTCCCGTTACGTTACGATAAATTATTCTTGCATTTCAAAAATCTGATAACTAGTAAAATTTCTTTTTTTATTTTAAGGGTAATATTTCGCTCATCTAGTACTACAGAGACGTAATTGCCATTTTGCAAATTTCACAGGAGAGCAATTTAAAGATTTTTTCAAAGTTCTTTTATGTTTTAAAAGTTTAGTTTATATGATTTTCAACTGCAACTAGGATATTTTGGATATTTAGTTATCTAAAAAGAGTATGGTAACAAAAATAAATAAAAATATCAAGTATGACTATAAAAAAAACTACATTAAGTGATTCGACACACACATTTATGTCTTTGTTGCATTGAAAATGTTTTAATTTGTAAGTTACGACATAAAACATTAGTAAACTTCAATTTATTAAAACACAAATCTAAATCAAGGTAATCATTTATTACAGCTAAATTAAATACTGAAAAATTAACATTACTTAATGGCACGTAATTCACAGCTGCATTTGTATTTTTATCCATAAAATAGTACTTACTGAATAATTAACAGTCTTTTTTAATATTTACGTATTGGTACATAAATCACAGATTCATTTTGTTATTTTTATACTTATATTAATTATTATAAATATAACTCAAGGGTATTGCTAATCACAGCATTCCCAATAAAATAAGTATTTTATGTAGCTTACAAATATAGTAGGAACTCAAATAATAGAATATCAAAATAAATGAAAAATGAAACGTAACAAAAATAACGCTCTTCTAAGAAACTAAATCATCGTATCAAAGTAAACCTTATTCTCCAAAGGGGAAAAATAACCTAAAAAAATGAGTTTGCTTAATCTAAGATTGAATCATAGAAATATTTATATGACGCTGGAACAACAAGTTTTTCTATTAAAGACAACAAATCTTTTTGCTTCTGCTGTGCAATTGAGATCCTAGAAAGATATGCGGGTTTTAGTGACACATCACGAATAGTGGCCTCTCTTCGAGGTCTGCTGGTTTTGCGTCCAGACCCAGTTCTCGGCTTGATCAGAACCTTCGTCCAAGCTTCTGCTTCATCATAAGAAGTTTTGTACTCGTAAGTGTCACTATTCTTCAAGAACCGTATCATTTTGACTTCGGTTAATTTCATGGTCTTGCCGTCTATCGTTTTAGTAGTGTTAATCCCTATTTCTTCAGCCAGTACCTTCAGATCGATGAAATCATCGTAGTTAAGCTCTTCTACTTTGAAGGGCTTGCCAGTTACTTTTGCATTACGTATAAGTTGTACGTATTGGCTTGGTACATAGATTGGACCCGATTTTTTAGCCCTTTTTATTGATTTCTCAATAAGAGAGTGGGCATTATCCTCCTCATTCTGTGTATGACCACGAATGAGAAATTTATGGGTCACCGAGTTTAAATTCAGTGTTGATACAGCGTAAAAATACATCGCGAGAATATATCTGTAAGAAATAAACATAATTAATGATAAATTAAATTTTAAAAGTCGAACACTCTTTTCTAAAGCAAATTGTGATAAATATATACTTGTTTTTTTGCTGACCACAACAGTTGTCCGAATAAAATATTATGTCACTGTTAATAAATTCATAATCAACAATTTAATAAATAAAAAAGAATCCACAAAATTATTCCATTATCAGTGCAGTTCAGAGGTAAAATAATAGAATAATTACTACCTACCGTGTCATTTAATTATAAATACTAATATTGAATAAGACTTTATATTTTTAGAAATAAGGCATACATCATAATCTAATTATCAACCATGCGAATTGCCAATGATTGAATCTATGCCAGATGAGTTAAGTTTTAATATCACTTACGGATTTTTGTCTTGAACCTTCGGGGGGTCATTGAGATAGCAGCATCAATATCTGGCATATTTTTGTGAACAACTGGCGCATCCACAGTGCTACGTACTTTCGTATACACAGTTTCTTTATCAGCGATTAATAGAGGCAAAGGAGCAGATGAAACATTTTTTCTCTACTGCTAACCGATTCAGTCTCTGAGCATTGGTTTTCCTCTACATTTTAGAGAAAGGAGCAGGAATTAAGCCTTTTATGGCTATTGTAAACATTTTTTATTGCGATTACTCGCCATTTTGTCACCAAATATCTAGCTTTGTTTAGCTTACTTAACTGAAAAAAGAACAAAACTATTATTAGTAAACAAGTAGATCTACAGATTAATGGTTTCACGCACACACAACATAAAAAGAAGGTATCTTTTAAAACAAAAACTTGGCGCCCTGGTGGTTCCATAGGAGAGCCGGGGCCGTTCCCGGCATACGAACTATAGGCACAGAATAGATAAGTACAGAAGTTGCACTCCTTTGATATTGAAGAAAGCCGCAAAAGCATGCCGCATGAAGTAGGTACCGCCCTTTGTGCCGCGCGCACCGACGAATCGAGTGTAGGGTTGTCACTTTCTCAACAAGTTAGACTATAACCGGCGCAATGACCCTACTTACCTACCTACAACTAAACTTATAGGTAATTACATAACTATAATAATAATATAGGTGCGCTTTTTATTACTACTACGGGAAAATATTTATATTTTTGTTCGTTAACGCGGGCGAATCCGCGGGCCACAGATAGTTATTATAATAATACTTTATGTATTTTCGTATTTGGCAATTTTATAAGTAAGTACCTACAGGTCGCGCCAAATAAGTTTGCGTGTGTGTGTTACGTGAGTTGCGTCCCGCGCCCGTCTCCTTCATCCCGTCTGAGATATAATTCCTACCTATTTAAAGCACAATAAAATAATAGTACATACTACTGCGCACTTAAACGCTAATTAGTTAAGTAGGTACCTACTTACAATATAAGCAAAAGGTATAAATCCATCGAAATAGAATATTAAGCAATGCTTATTCTATTTTGATGTATAAAACGCATTTTAATAATAGGTAAGTATAAATAAATAACCTAAGTATGTAGTTGCTTCAAAATAAATAAGGAACACTTTATAGTTCGTACAAACTCGTTATAGGTATAGGTAAGTAAGTGACTAGTACCTACATAATACTACCGAATAGATGATTGTACTTACTACGTTGCTAGTATCTACCTAAAGGCTTTGTTTCCAATTATTCAATAAATTAACTGTGTAGGTAGGTACGTATAGGTCCGCGCCCTGATAACCCGCAGACTATCTCTGATACAAACAGTAAAGTTGTACCTACTTATAATATTATTGTAGTGCAATTTTGACACAAAGTACAGTCATTTTATTGAGCTGTTGTGCTACAATGACTCTAAATACTATCACGTCATTAGTTCATTTTAACCTAAAGAGATATGATGGTTCAACACCGACACAAAATACAATATGTTGTATGGCTCACAAAATTTCATAAATCTGTTGCTACAAACACTCAATATACAATTGCGGCATTGAGGGTCTCAATATTTATTTTTCTGGTAATACAAAGACATAAAATACATTTACGGCACTGTAGTTCTCAATGATGCATTTTGTCTCAGAATTGCAGAGACATAAAATACATTTACGGCAATGTAGCAATCAAAGCTTTTATTTATTTGGTGCTACAATGCCAGAAAATACATTTACGTCGTTTGGCACTTAGAAATAGAAAAATGATTGTCATAATTACCTTTACGACGACGTTGCACTCTGACACGACCGACCGTCACGGGGAGCCCCGCGCAACTGACAAATATGGCGCCGTTGCACTCCGGGCGAGTCCATTTTCGTACCAATGCAACAAAGACAGTGGCGCTGTCTTGCGTTCGTTTGTTGAACAATAAAAGCGACTTTGTAGCACCATACGTATTGACACTTTTGGAACAATCTGGCATCATTAACTCATTTTGCATTTTTGACAATTGTGTCTTTGTAGTACTAGATGAGCGATTTGTGTATTGGTTCTTAGCTATGTTTGGTTAATATCGATTCAAGATGGCCACAAAATGGTGGACTAAATATTTCTTCATAATCTACCTCAATATGGGTATCAAATTTAATGAAAATCTTGACCAGTAGAATACTATGCACTATGACAAATTTCAAATCCAAGATGGCCGCCACCACAAAATGGCGAAATACATTTAATTTTTCACTACTCCCTCAATATGGGTATCAAATGAAAGGACTTGACGAGTAAAATACTATGCACAATGACAAATTTCAAATCCAAGATGGCCGCCACCACAAAATGGCGAAATACATTTCTTTTTTCCCTACTTCCTCAATATGGGTATCAAATAATAAGACTTGACGAGTAAAATACCATGCACAATATCAAATTTCAAATCCAACATGGCCGCCACCACAAAATGGTGAGATACATTTCTTTTTTCACTACCTCCTCAATACGGGTATCAAATAAAAGGGCTTGACTAGTAGAACACTACGCACTATGACAAATTTCAAATCCAAGATGGCCGCCACCACAAAATGGCGATTGTCATTATTTTTACTACTACCTCAATATGGGTAACAAATGAAAGAGCTTGACTAATAAAATACTATGCACTATGACAAATTTCAAATCCAAGATGGCCGCCACCACAAAATGGTTAGATACATTTCTTTTTTCACTACCTCCTCAATACGGGTATCAAATAAAAGGGCTTGACTAGTAGAACACTACGCACTATGACAAATGTCAAATCCAAGATGGCCGCCACCACAAAATGGCGATTGTCATTATTTTTACTACTACCTCAATATGGGTAACAAATGAAAGAGCTTGACTAATAAAATACTATGCACTATGACAAATTTCAAATCCAAGATGGCCGCCACCACAAAATTGCGAATGTCATTATTTTTACTACTGCCTCAATATGGGTAACAAATGAAAGGACTTGACTAATAAAATACTATGCACTATGACAAATTTTAAATCCAAGATAGCCGCCACCACAAAATGGCGACTGACATTATTTTCACTACTTTTTAATATGGATATCAAATGAACGGGCTTGACTAGTAAAACTACGCACTATGACAAATTTCAAATCCAAGATGGCCGCCACCACAAAATGGCGAATGTCATTATTTTTTTAATTTTCACTAGGTACTTCTCAACATAGGTATCAAATGCAAGAGCTTGACTAGTAAAATACTACGCACTATGACAAATTTCAAATCCAAGATGGCCGCCACCACAAAAAAAAACTTAAACCTGCACGGGCACTAACTCTATAAAACTAAAATACCTAGGTACTTATATTTTAGATGTTATCGCACGAAATAATTATATTTACAGATGTTTGTACCGCGCTGAACCTGCATCAATCGCAAACAAAATGATTTTGCGTTTCACGCGTGCCCATCCCTAGTAATCCCCAACGTACATATCTATGTAGCTATACATCATCTGCCTACGACGCGCACTAGGCGTCTAGTGTGGTGTTAGCACTCTATACTTTAGTTATTTGTCATCTATGATTTTTAGCTAAGACAGCTCCCTTCCGTGCTTGCGCGGAAGATCGCGTTACTCGATGAGTCAAACCCTTCCAGTTGGATATGAAATTTGTCATAGTGCATATTATTCTACTAGTCAAGCCCTTTCATTTGTTACCCATACTGAGGTAGTAAGTAGTAAAAAATAATGACATTCGCAATTTTGTGGTGGCGGCCATCTTGGATTCGAAATTTGTGGCAGTTCATAGTATTTTACTAGTCAAGCCCTTTCATTTGTTACCCATATTGAGTTGGTGGTAAAAAAAATAATGTCAGTAGCCATTTTGTGGTAGCGGCCATCTTGGATTTGAAATTTGTCATAGTGCGTAGTATTTTACTAGTCAAGCCTTTGCATTTGATACCTATATTGTGAAGTAGTGAAAATAATGACATTCGCTATTTTGTGGTGGCGGCCATCTTGGATTTCAAATTTATCATAGTGCGTAGTATTCTACTAGTCAAGCCCTTTCATTTGTTACCCATATTGAGGTGGTAGTAAAATAATGACAGTCGCCATTTTGTGGTGGCGGCCATCTTGATTTGAAATTTGTCATTGTGCATGGTCAAGCCCTTTAAATTGATACCTTTATTGAGGTAGTAGTAAAATAATGATGATTAATATTGGAAGTTCGTTGCTCAAACACGTCGGAACAGTCATTGGTCATGGCCATTGGTCGTAGTCATTGGTCATATCCGTTCCTCATGGTCATTGTAATTGGTCATGGTCATGGTCATTGGTCATGGTATAGAGGTAGTAGTGAAAATAATGACATTCGCAATTTTGTGGTGGCGGCCATCTTGGATTTGAAATTTGTCAAAGTGCATAGTATTCTACTAGTCAAGCCCTTTCATTTGTTACCCATATTGAGGTGGTAGTAAAAATAATGACATTCGCGATTTTGTGGTGGCGGCCATCTTGGATTTGAAATTTGTCATAGTGCATAGTCAAGCCCTTTAAATTGATACCTATATTGAGGTAGTAGTAAAATTAATGATGATTAATTAATATTGGAAGTTCGTTGCTCAAACACGTCGGAACGGTCATTGGTCATGGCCATTGCTCATGGTCATTGGTCGTAGTCATTGGTTATATCCGTTCCTCATGGTCATTGTAATTGGTGATGGTCATGGTAATTGGTCATGGTATAGAGGTAGTAGTGAAAAATAATGACATTCGCAATTTTGTGGTGGCGGCCATCTTGGATTTGAAATTTATCATAGTGCATAGTCAAGCCCTTTAAATTTATACCTTCATTTAGGTAGTAGTAAACATTAATGATGATTAAGTAATATTGGAAGTTCGTTGCTCAAACACGTCGGAACAGTCATTTGTCATGGCCATTGCTCATGGTCATTGGTCGTACTCATTGGTCATATCCGTTCCTCATGGTCATTGTAATTGGTCATGGTCATGGTCATTGGTCATGGTATAGAGGTAGTAGTGAAAATAATGACATTCGCTTTTTGTGGTGGCGGCCATCTTGGATTTGAAATTTGTCATAGTGCATAGTATTCTACTAGTCAAGCCCTTTCATTTGTTACCCATATTGAGGTAGTAGTAAAAATAATGACATTCGCCATTTTGTGGTGGCGGCCATCTTGGATTTGAAATTTGTCATAGTGCATAGTATTCTACTAGTCAAGCCCTTGCATTTGATACCTATGTTGAGAAGTAGTGAAAATCAATGACATTCGCTTTTTTTGTGGTGACGGCCATCTTGGATTTCAAATTTATCATAGTGCGTAGTATTCTACTAGTCAAGCCCTTTAAATTGATACCTATATTGAGGTAGTAGTAAAATTAATGATGATTAATTAATATTGGAAGTTCGTTGCTCAAACACGTCGGAACGGTCATTGGTCATGGCCATTGCTCATGGTCATTGGTCGTGGTCATTGGTCATGGCCGTTCCTCATGGTCATTGGGCATAGTCATGGTCATGGTCATGGTATTGAAGTAGTAGTAAAAATAATGACATTCGCCATTTTGTGGTGGCGGCATCTTGGATTTGAAATTTGTCATAGTGCATAGTATTCTACTAGTCAAGCCCTTTCATTTGTTACCCATATAGTGGTAGTAGTAAAAATAATGACATTCGCCATTTTGTGGTGGCGGCCATCTTGGATTTGAAATTTGTCATAGTGCATAGTATTCTACTAGTAAAGCCCTTTCATTTGTTACCCATATTGAGGTAGTAGTAAAAATAATGACATTCGCAATTTTGTGGTGGCGGCCATCTTGGATTTGAAATTTGTCATAGTGCGTAGTATTTTACTAGTCAAGCCCTTGCATTTGATACCTATGTTGAGAAGTAGTGAAAATCAATGACATTCGCAATTTTGTGGTGGCGGCCATCTTGGATTTGAAATTTGTCATAGTGCGTAGTATTTTACTAGTCAAGCCCTTGCATTTGATACCTATGTTGAGAAGTAGTGAAAATCAATGACATTCGCTTTTTTGTGGTGACGGCCATCTTGGATTTCAAATTTATCATAGTGCGTAGTATTCTACTAGTCAAGCTCTTTAAATTGATATATATATTGAGGTAGTAGTAAAATTAATGATGATTAATTAATATTGGAAGTTCGTTGCTCAAACACGTCGGAACGGTCAATGGTCATGGCCATTGCTCATGGTCATTGGTCGTGGTCATTGGTCATGGCCGTTCCTCATGGTCATTGGGCATGGTCATGGTCATGGTCATGTGCATGGTCATGGTCATGGTCATGTGCATGGTCATGGTATTGAGGTTGTAGTGAAAAATAATGATATTCGCAATTTTGTGGTGGCGGCCATCTTGGATTTGAAATTTGTGACAGAGCATAGTATTCTACTAGTCAAGTCCTTTCATTTGTTACCCATACTGTACATACTTAATTAATATTGGAAGTTCGTTGCTCAAACACGTCGGAACGGTCATTGGTCATGGCCATTGCTCATGGTCATTGGTCGTGGTCATTGGTCATGGCCGTTCCTCATGGTCATTGGGCATGGTCATGGTCATGGTCATGTGCATGGTCATGGTCATGTGCATGGTCATGGTCATGGTATTGAGGTAGTAGTAAAAAATAATGACATTCGGCATTTTGTGGTGGCGGCCATCGCGTTCATCGACTTATTAGACGTTGTCACGTCAAAAAAAAAAATTGACAGATTCTGCTTCTTCATGAAGTAAACAAGATCAAATGTGATGGTCCGATCCGAAAAATCAGAAAGAAACGTTATAAAACGCCAAACGAATTAAAATTTTGTGGTCGCACTATAATTATTCTAGTTTATGTCATAAACGCGCGAAATATTACGTAACCGACTCCCACGCTAACTGACGCAGGTCCTCCCCCGACGGCCGCTCGCGGCATACTAAATTGCGCAGCGTAATTTATTGTAATTTCGACTGCTGGTAATTTATATTTTTTGAAAAATTGACAACTATGATTTGAAAAGTAACTATAGAATTGGATTCTACAAAGAACAAAGTATTATCGTGTCTAATTTTTATTTTGGAGTTATTGTGTATTTTACACAGAGACAACGCTAAAACTGCAATATAAAACTTAAAATTGGCTTATGATTTTGTTTTTTTTACTAATAAATGGGACCAAAATTCAAATATATGTGACTTGAATGAATTAATAAAATATGTGTATGATGTTCCCCATATTTTTTTAAGTATAAATTTTGAGTATCACTTGTAGATTTAGAAGTCTGAAACTGACACGGCGGCGACTTTTCGGCGAAATGGTCATGGGAGATCGTTCCCTACGACTAAAGGCTTTATTATTAGTAAAATTGAAACAAGGAAACGTCAACAAGAAAGATCGGCCTATTTTTTGAACGTAATTATCTTTTTCTAGATAATACTAAAGATGGAAATATCGGAACACAAACTTTTTGAATTTCGTGCGACGACGTGAGCCGGCTCTTAAAGTAACTCTCCAACAAAACCGTATAATTTTTGAAGTGGTTTACAAACAAGAATTTGTTTCATCTGTGTTCACAACCACACAATTGAGCAGAGTATTCCCGAGGCTCGATGGAGGCAAAAGGTCAAGCCTGAGAAGACACCTGACATAAGCCAAATGTCGCACTTTTATCTTGACTTGCGTTTGTTTAGGATGGGAATATAAAAACTCGACGTAGTATGCATATTTGAAATTATAGGTATGTTCCTAAACATAGTAAACTATTTTCAAACTCGTTTATTATTTATTTATTTACTTTTGTATTCTGTTTTGCGTAATACAAAGTGATGAGACGATCATGAAACGGATTTGATAGATGGTAGACCTGATATAAATATTATCAAATATATCATATATCTGACATTTATCTCATTCCAAAGAGCTTCTGCAAATAGTCGTTCTACTATGCTCACTATGAAATTGACTTGACTTTATATAAATCGACTAGATGTCCGCCCCGGCTTCGCCCGTGGTACATATATAGCACTCATCGGGATTCCGTACATATCCAACGGTGAAGGAATGACTGAAATCGGTTCAGTCATTCCTGAGAATATCGCTTTCAAACAAAAAACCTCTTCAGCTACTACGCCATCTGTCGGAAATTGGTCGTACCATCTCAGATTTAGAAAAAAATTTATTAGAAAAGGTCTATATTCAAGAGGTATGTAATCTGTGATATTCAATGACGCAATCTTAGACACATGCTGTCATGTGTCATGTCAAAGCTTTGTTTCCGATTTTGTTACATTCTTGATTCATGCTCCGCTTCTATTAATAGTAGCGTTATGTTCTATAGCCTATAGACTTCCTCGATAAATGGACTATCCAATAGAAAAAGAATCATTCAATTCGGACCCGTACTTCCCGAGATCCTAGCGTTCAAACAAACAAACAAACTCTTCAGCTTTATAATATTAGTATTAGTATAGATTCAATACACCGATGGCTTAATTTTGTATTCTTCAATTTAATTCAGCTATTGCCAGCGTCTTAAGTCTTAAGGAACTTTTAAATTAGGCACTGAACCAATTTACTAGTATTTTGCACACTGTGTGCAGCTTAATCTGTCTTGAGTGATATTATAATTTGTAGCGCAATTAATGGCAACACAACGTTTGTGACTACTAATTAGCCCACAAGTTATTAGATTAACAATTTATTAAACTGATTCTTGTTCATTGAACTAAGTATTTATCAGCAAACAATACCTCTATCATCAAAACGGTTTTCAAAAGGTGAAGAAGTGACCATCGGAGCCGACTAACTTGCGGTCGACACTCGTTCGTGAAAACCGAAGCCAATTTTCTAGATAGCTCTGATTGCTGTGGTCAAATGACAGTTTTCTTCCACATGGTGTCGTATCCACTCGCATGGGCTAGCAATTTACTGCAATTCCCAAGGCGGGTAATGGCCCGGATGTCTCAGGACAGATGGACGGTAAGAGGCACTTGTTTATTAAGTATATGTGTAATGAGGGACATATGTACTGATTGCTGCTAGCGTGTGCCTGAAATTGCCGTAAGTGTTGTACTAATAGGATTTTCTGTAGCTTTTTAATTTAGGTAGAGCTTTGTAAAGTCTGCTTGGGATAGTACCATCCCTTTACTTGTTTTTTACCATCACACTTGCATCACACAATAATGAGAAAAGAGGTAATCGTCTTATTTTTCTAGTTAACGATTGCAGTGCATTGCAGTGCAGAGCTCTTCGAGTTCAAACAGCAGCATGGCACAGAACTGTTGTGGGAACATTATTTTGTTGCTTACCATCATGCACATGTTTTTCTTGTCTCGTTACTCTATACAAAAAAACCAAGTGAGAATAATTTAGTGTGCCAAAATATAAACATGAATGTAAAAAAAACCTTAATCCATTTAAAGTAGGAACATTTTTGGTGAATGGATGCATTTTTTCATCGGAAAAATCGGAGGATGAAATTGAGTACATAGAAAGATAATAAATAGGTCCGGAATAATATATCGACAACTTTTTGTATCGAAAAAATAACGGGATTGGGAACTACGCGAGTGAAACCGCAGGGTTCTACTAGTACCCTATATTTGAATTTAGTCACGTTTTGCAATGCGACGGCAAGATGCATCGTTACTTATTTAGTGACATATCATGACATGAAATGAATCGAAAACTATTTATAACTAAGTAATGGTACAGATCTATAGAATGGATTTCCTACGGATTACCTCCACTAAAATTTAAAAACTGACTGACTCGAAAATCTTCTCACTAATCGTACTAATCACTTATTAGACGCTCAGTTATACGACAGCGTAAAATAATAATCTCTTGACGTCACAAGAAAGTCATTAATCAATGATGTGGACATGCGTCTTGAATCTTCAATCACAAACTTGGCAAAAACAGGGTGTTAAGCTTGCGGAAGAGCAATGGAATAATAATAATGTTGCAAGAACAAAAAATATTTTCACAGTTGGCAAAAAAGAGTGTAAAAATGGTACCCGTTTTAGCGCAAATACTTCATGGAATTTTCATTTTTAATTGTATCAGTTATTGGATAAATACAATAGAAATATATTGTGATGTTAAAAAATATATATTTTAATATACGTTTAAATATATTATAATATATTTAATGCCACCGCATTTATTTTTGATATTATTAGATAAACATAACAATTATAAGTCAATGTTAATAATTGGGCCTAATTTTTCACGCATATGTCACTCACATTAATTTGTCATTTTGAAAACGCCTAGTTAATATTTAATTAAACTATCATTATAAATAGTGAGTTAGCTGTAACAACACTTTATTACGCACATCTCATAAAATGCATAATATACACCCGTATTTATGATTTTATGATGGTAGTATTAAATATACAATAGTGTCTATAGTATGACAACTTCTTTTGACATTATTTCAAACGAAAATGTTTGAAATTGTAAAACCGATTCTTAAAACAATATTTAAATTTTAGCTTTGTTCTGGCTAATCTCTGAAACAGCTGGACTGGTATTAATGGGACTTTCACTGACATATAACTGATGCTACAAGGAGTAATTTGAGCTTATTGTATTTTAGAAAAAAGTAGTCTAGTATTGTATTTTAGAAAAAAATACGATGCTGAACAGGTTCATTACTGTACGTAAAAAAATTGGTACGGAGTTTGCCAGATCAGGCAGACATAAATATGACTGTACTACACCTTCACAACGGTACTAATAGGCACCTATTTTTATAGAATGAGTGGCAACAGGCACACGGTTGGCTTGATGGTAAGCGGTAGCATATAAACATCTGCAAGATCAGAGATGCTGACAAATCATACTAGCTTGGAGAGATGTTTAAGATTCCCATTGCTTTTATAAATAGAACTGTTAAGCTACTAGCCACTAGCTCTTGGTCTATAACGCGTCTTCACTTTGATTTATCATTCTCATTAATCAAGCGGTCATCAAAGATACATTAACGCAATTTCATCCGAACAATTATAGCGGAAAGTCGGTCAGACTCGGCCATAGATATCAATGGGCTCCATACGACCTTTTACACTTGACCTCTTCTGAACTAAATAGTGAGTCTCTAATACTAACCGATTTGATGGCTTTATAACAAAGTACGTATATATATTTTTATACTTATCTTTACTGACCTGTACTTAATCTACATCGGTGCATTATGTTTCTATCTATGCAGCTTTAGTTATGTTATGACCGTGTTTGTACGATTTCGAAACGATTCAATTTTTTACAGGTTTTTGATATGTTTCTATACGTCAAAAAGAATTTACTCTTTTATGCCTTTCTTCCGAATAAAAATGAAGAGTGGGAGCACTTTTGGGAGCTCACGGGAGTATTTATTATTTACGATTTTTGAAATTTTTGTGTGATTAATTTACAAACAAATCCACTGTCATTCATTGCCCAATATAGCAAACTAGATAATAATACGCGATACTCTATAAGGATTTACATCAGTAGTCAACCTAATTCGTGGTGTAAACTTCTTCTAGGTACTTTTTTGCGATCTGAACAATTAGAACATGATAAGTTCACAGCCTAGCCAACTAGCAAAGAACTGCGATTGTTTTCAGAAAATTCAAGATGAATTTCCTGGAGTCACTGCTTGTCAAACCCAGCGAGCAACACGGAAGGGAGTAGGCATACACAGCGTTTCCCCTCTGTCAAAGTACAAGTCCTCGTGGACCATGGCGTTTGATAAAATACTGTGGCTGAGGGCGGGGCTAGATTTGTGAATGGTTCTTTATTTTTTATGTTTTAGTGATTTGGTTGTGTGAGTATGATCGGAAATGGATTGTTACAGGTATGTTTCGTATGTAATAGTGCGGCTTTGCGCTAGCGTGCAACCCGAAGAAATGACAGAAAGATTTGAACAATATTTTTTAGCTAAGGCTAAGTTGCTCGATGGTCAAACCGGTAAACTGTTGGGTTAGGTTTAGCTTAGGAGTAATAACTTTCTCATTCGCAAAGTTGTAGCAAGCAGACTGTGAGGAAGTCCTACCACTATAAAAATATCGGTATTTTGCTTGTCAAATCCTACGACATCTATATCACAGGAAACAGTTGAAATCACATATCACTAAAGTAACGACAATCAAGGGGCATCGTAACACAAATTACAGTCCTTATGGTCTATGAGGTGAGCGGCGCAAAAAACCGCATTCCTTCAGTGGCACGCGCGCGTAATATGCGCTCTGATTGACGCATTAGACGCGCATACCGGGAACATTCAATGCTGGGGCAAGCTAAGGAAAAATGAGGGATTGACACTTGGATTGATAGCATGAAGAATTGGCTATGTGAACGTAATATATTATTACGTAACAAACAATAAATTGGTTTCAAGCTTTTATGCGATGTATAAAAGTTGTCAAGTTCTTGCGTTACTACTCCTTCTTTTTTGCTCAAAAAATGAAACAAAACTCTGCCTGCGACCTGCGAAGCCGAGGGTCGTGGGTTCCATTCCTACCCAGTGCAAATATTTGTGTGATGAATTCAAATATTTGTACTGTGTCTGGGCGTGTCTATGTATAATAAGTATGTACTTAGAACTATACAAGTATTATATCAGCTATCTGGCTGCCATCTTACCTACAAGCTTTGCTTAGTTTGGGTCAAATGGTGTTGTGTGTGAATTGTCCACCAATATTTATTTATATCTACTCAAGTTTACATGACAAAAATACCTAAACGTTAACTATTATAATTGTCTGCACTTTGGAAAACTAATCAAAATTTGGAAGTGTATTTAAGCACTAAATCCATGAAAAAAAAGCTAAGCTGTGGATGAAAAAATTATCAATTTTAGCTAGTTTAAGGTCCGTTGTCCAAGTCTACTGGCACATAAGTTGCATAAAGCATTTGTCCCTGAATTCCAACGTAAAATGTCTAGCTTACGACCTTCACTTGATGGCTCGGCACGCGCCAATGTACCTGCTACTAAAGCTTAGCGTCCACGTGGGGTGAACAAGGTAAAGAACTGCATGGTTTGCGACGAATGCATCAAGCAACAATATGCGAGTCTAGTTAATAATAACAAGTTAGGTGTTTTGGGCGCAAAATATCTTTATTATTTAGCTCCACCCGCCCTTTTCGAGTGTCAGCTTATTTACTCAGCTTAATTTTTGATGGATACCATTAATAAAACATAACCGAATAAATTAAATCGTATTCAATGTCACATTCGGGGTGTCTGGTGCTTATTCACAACGGAACGGCTTATAGGATCAGATTGAACTTTGGACCATAGATTATAGTCTGGAACACATAAGCTACTTTTTAATAGGTACGGGAAAATAATAGGAACGGGAGATGCGAAAGAAAAGGAATTTGTAATTTTCAAATTTTGAAAATGATATCGTAATAATTTAATCGTTGCTCATTAATTTAATGCTAAATATATAGGTACATAAAGTGTCATGTTGCTTTGACTTTTTTTATAAGTAGCAGAACAACGCTCACAAAGTTAGCTAGTAAAATCATAACTCTATGTGCCACATTCGCAACTTTCATTCAAGTTTCGCGCCTCGCACTTCTTGTGGATTCTCCACCTTACTATTCTCCAGTTTCTATGGAACCATTAGCCTAGGCTTCGCTGGCGTGACTGAATATATGACCAATAGAACAATTGACAGAACAGACGAATATTGGTCATGCGTCGCTTGGTTCGGAGTACCATTCATTCAACTCTACTGCGTATTGTAAACAGTCCATTCAAAGGTAGTAACTGAAGATTTGCTTATCTATTGAATATGAAATGACAGTGATAACTTTTTGTGGGGTTGAGGATAAAATAATGTGCCTATTTTATAGGAACATTTTTTAGAGGTACATATAAGCATAAAATATAACCTATAGCACTCAGAAATCATTTACATATCATGACGGTGACAGATTTTTTTTAAATCGGTCCAGTAAGTAGTTCCTGAAATTAGTGCGTTCAAACAAAAAAACCTCTTCAGCCCTATAATACTAGTAAAGATATGTTTGTGTAATCATGGTTAGTTAGTAACTAACTTACAAACTACCAGCAAGTAACTTCTACGATAACCCAACATTCGGTAGGCAGAAGACGCCTGATGCCAAATGCTATAGAATCTATAGATTAAAAAAACGTCCGTACGGAGGAAATTTACATTAGTGCTCATTGCATAGGAAGAGATAGTTCTAGTTTTTAAGTGTTGTACTGAAAATTTTGTTTGTTTGTGTGCCAAAACAGGTTTCTATATATCTAAAAAGTAATAACTATTTTAACTTGTTCTTTTCTGTACCGTGGTGGAGATTGTAATGTTGTATGAACTGTAACTGTTTTGAATTTGTAGGTACACCTACCTAATTCTTGTTATGGTTGGATAAAAATTATGTGTAATAAAGGATACATGATTAAGTTCTTGTAGTTAGCTATGAGTGGTTTTTGCTATAGAATCCTGCGGTCGCAGCGCGTGGTCATCGGAAACGCTAAGGATAAAGCATTAATTCGTTGAGGGGTTACTGTGAAAGTAGATAAATAAGTTTCTTAGACTAATAAATACACAAAATTAGTAAAATTTTGGTGTAGAAGTAAACTGTGCGCATATCTTCAAAATTAATAAAATATGATGAGCAATTGTTGAAATTTTAAACAGTTATTTGAAGCTTTATAATATTCCATTTTTTTCATCACGAAAAATTTACTGGAATGGGAAACCTACCTATATAGGTAGGTACACAGGTAAAATGTAACACCGCTGGTGTAATAAGAAAATTGACACTCTTAGGGACTGCCAATAGATGTGAAATCTAATAGCTAAGAATTTGATAGCTCGCTTTGGAAACTACGCAGGTGAAACCGGAGGGCGTGGACATGACCATAGCCATCTAGATGAATGTGAATATTGTGTGAATTGTCCACCAATAGATCATCCAAGTTTAAAGATTGCTTTTATTTACGAACGTGATGCTTGAGTTCAGATCACAGACCACGAAAAATCAGTATTTGATGCGCCAAAAGATGTATGCATTTAAAAAAAATCTAGGTTGCTAAGGGATATTTCATCAATGCTGTCTCATAAATAATAATTTTTGTGTACAGAAACAATGCAGGGAAAATGAAACACTTTTTTTTTCTAAGTAGTCCACATGCGCTCACGCTTATACGTTGTAAGACATCGATCGCGTGCCGATCGCATGCGCAGCTAAACGCAACGATTTGCGGTTTTACAGAGCTGCGGCGACCATGCAGTATAGAGTAATGGCTTGTCTAATGGACGATTAGGCGGGCAAAGTAGTGTTGGTTCTAGACTATTGTTTGAAGTACTAAGCGTCTTTCATTTTGCTATAAAATCCTTTAATAGTAACAGAGAATAAGAAAAATATATTATTTTAAACCAAGTTTTGGAATATGGCGGTTACTGCAACAAATTCATCATATGTGAAAGTTTAAACTTAGATCTAGTACTCGTTGAGTACAGTAAGATTAGGTTAATTAGGAATGTGCTTCTTTTGCGCTGGGCCCTTTAAAACAATGTTTGAATATTTGTTGCTCAATCAAACTGAATTAATCAAACTGAAATTTGAAACTACTCTAATAACTCGTCTGGACTAAAAAACATGCAACTTTTCTTCTCCAAACACCATCTACCTACTTATATATTTTTTTAGGGGATAAATACTTCGCGAACAATATCGCGAGCATTTGTAAGTAGGTAACATGATTTTCTCTTATCTGTCTATCAATAAAAATGATAATTAAAGGTACATAGGTAATAAACTTTAAGCGCACTAAGCTCCATGTGTTTCACCACACAATGTTAAGAAAAACACTTACTACGACGACGTTACGCAACGCTAGTTTTGCCTACACGAAGCCAGAAATACTATCTTGCAAGCTTACTAACACTGGCTTGCTATCCTAGCTTGAATAACTAGCCTCGTGTCTCTCGGGCATAAAAGTGGATTAAAACAGATACTTTTTATACGTTATTGCGTTTATTTAACCTAAGCATAAGCACCCCACTTTGTCTTTGTTATGACGTAGCTGTAGAAATATAACTCGCAAAGAGAAAGACAATGCTGAACACGGTAGCCAAGCACGAGTCGGCATATAAAGCATACCGTCGAAAGTGTTTCTTGGCACATGCCAGTTTTCTGACGATGTTTTCCTTAACCGTTAAAACCAGCATCGAAGTCAAACTTGTACAACTACACTTAGAAAAATATTTAAACATAAAGGCGGGATTCGATCCTGCGACATCGCTATTACGAATTGAAAGTTCTTACCATTATTCCGGCCCGGCTTACGACACGGCATTTCTTTAAGTAACTATCTAACAGTAAAATAAACCCTAAGTACTAGCTATAAATTACTTCCCCGTAGTAAAATCTTAGTTAGCAACATTGTCAATAGTGGTATTTTATAGCTCTATGATTATGGCAGGTGCAACCAAGGTGGGAATCCGTGAAGGTCCTATAGGGACCATAACTTCACAGATTTAACCTCATAACTAGTGGCGTAGCTGTACCTTAGATGGGCCCTTTTAGTAAAAATCATCATGTAGCCTGACTTTCATTTATTTATTTTATTTCGTTTATTTAAATTTATGTAATCGCTGTGCTACTTGGTGTAAGCCGTGGTTCAACAAGCATCGATTTTGCGTCGTTGCCGTCCCATGTAATGTTCCACGATCAAAATTATGTGCTATTCTAGATTACATTCTAATTATTGTGATCCGAATGTCAGCCTTTTCCACTGTGATTGAGCTAAAAACATCCAAGCATTCTCATTTATGATTTTACGATTTTTTATATATATTTGGTTATAATGCTTTTTATAATACGGGGCTTAACCACGATACAACCACCGCGCCGTGGGCATGGGTGTCGTGGTCATGGGTTATTAACGTGGTTTGAGTCTTCTTGAGACCACGGCGGTTGTAACGCTGCCGAAATGTCGGCGTCGAGGTAATTAAACAATGAATTATATCGTGATTAAGCCCCGTACTATAAATATAAACATTATGTGTTAAAATCGCGCAAGTTTCAAGACAATATTTATATTTAGTCAGACTTATATTATTAGACGTATAGCTGAGGATAGGGCTGAGTGGCGAGCCATGGGAGAGGCCTATGTCCTGCAGTGGACTAAGACAGGCTGATAATGATGATGATGAGACTTATATTGATAGTCAGTATGTAATATTGTGCTGTTATGTAATATTAGCTGCGCCCCACGGCACCTGCAGAGCTCCCGTTCCCTTTATTTTCCTGGGATAAAAAGTAGGTAGTCTATGTGCTTTTCTAGACTATATTCTAACTGTGTTTCAAGTTTTAATTCGATCCGTTGAGCCATTCCGACGTGATTGAGAAACAAACATCAACACTTTCGCATTTATACTATTACGAGCAGCTCCTCGCGGTTTTATCGGTTTCCTATAGTTTTGAAATAACCCTATCTATGTGTTAGCTACACGTGTAAAACCGCGGGATAGTGCTACTTTATAATAGTATTAATTTTTTTTCAGTTAATTTTGCTATAAATCGGTGTACACCTGACCGGCCCCTCTACCGCCTAACTAAATCGGCTATGGCTTTGCTATTGCTGTCTCTATTATTTCAAGCGAGAAGAAAAGAGAGAGCAATATCAAAGCTTAGACAGTTATCGTTTGGCGGTAGACCTCCGGGGGTCCTATGGCACTGAATCAGCCCTACTCTGAATGAATACGCCACTGGTCCGAACTTTATTACACAAAATAAGCATAAACATTGCACAAGCATAAATAGCCCATTTATGGTCGCACTTACTGCTTTGATTGCTCTCTTTTTTTAACCCCCTACCAAACAAAAGGGGTGTTATAAGTTTGACGTCGATGTCTGTCTGTCTGTCTGTGTGTGTATCTGTCTGTGGCACCGTAGAGCTCAAACGGATGAGCCGATTTCGATGCGGTTTTCTTTATTTGAAGGTTAATATCTGTGCGGATGTTCATAACTATGTTTGGTGACTATTGATTCAAGATGGCCGCCTCCACAAAATGGCGGACAAAATATTTCTTCACACCCTACCTCAATATGGGTATCAAATGAAAGGCCTTGACTAGTAGAATATTATACACTATAACAAGTTTCAAATCCAAGATGGCCGCCACCACAAAATGGCGGATTACATAATTTTTTTCACTACTACCTCAATATGGGTATCAAATGAAAGGGCTTGACTAGTAGAATGTTGTACAGATTACAAATCTGAGGTAGTCGGGGGTTAGTTAAAATGTTTAATGTATTGGACTGCTTATAGCTCAAAACAGCGACATTGTTTCATGGTTGACGTTCCAAAGACTCGAACGAAGAGGTTTGACTCTACTTTTGTGATAATAACGTCTTGACTGTGGAATGCGTCGCTTGAGTGGAGGTTTTCCGATAGTTTAGTGTCTTCAAATTGAGAGTGAATTGTTAGATAAGCAATCTCAATTGTGGACCGCATCATGGTGTAACGGGCCATGTACGACCTCGTTAACAGAATTCAAATCAAACTTCTTTAAAGTATTCCGTTTCAATTTTATTTTTAATTGTTCAAATTTTGGTATTCTTTTATTTTTTAAGTCAGAGAAAATTAGAGACGTCACTCGAGATTGAACTGCGAAGAAAGTAGGATATTTTTAATAAGGAAAAATAAGTAAAAATATATTCCTGTGGTGCAAATAACTAACACTAATTATGTGAATGGAAATATGAAGAGCTCCTTTGATATGAGCGACACTCGGAGACAGAAAAAGGGTTCTTTATACGGATACGGAACTCTGGCTTCAGTCCAGACATGCCTTCGTGTTTCTAAAGAAAATCAACGACGTACTACATCGGAGAAAAGGATTATTTTAGCCATGCATATCTGATGCAGAATGACACTTTTGTTCAAATGAGGCTTTAAAGTAAATGCATTTAATTGGTTCATTTTGTATAGAAATCAAATAGAAATGAGTCTATTTTGATTCACATTGAATCTTGATGTTATCTTAAGTGTTTTAAGATGACAGCGGTTGTTCAAAATATGTATTAAATTTTGTACAGAATATTGTAATCACTGATTAATTAAGTTGTATGTTAGTTTATTCTTTGGAGTTTATAAAACTCTTAGTTATCCAACTCTAATAGAATGAGTATTTTGGTCTGCCAGACTTGGAAGACGGTCTGAGAGCCAAGCATAGCCGAGCTCGTTAGTTTCCTGTTACTTAGAACGGACAGGATTCTGACACTGTGACTTTCCTTCCGAACTTGCAGGGCAATATCCTGATTTTATTACTATCTAGGTAGTAGTAGATTAGATTATAATCCTCAAAGAATACCTTTTTTTTAACCGACTTCAAAAAAGGAGGTTTCTCAATTCGACCGTATGTATGTTTTTTTTTTATGTGTGTTCGCGGATAACTTCGTCATTTATGAACCGATTTTAATGATTCTTTTTTTGTTGTAAAGGAGATATTCCTAGGGTGGTACCATCATAAGGAAACCAGGATCTGATGATGGTATCCTAGAGAAATCGAGGATAACTTTCGAAAATTGTAAAGATGACTAGTGCGTTAGTTAAGTTTTTGCTTGAGCATTTTAAAGCAGTATAATTTAAAGATGGTCTAGAGTCGATCTGATGAGGGAGCGGGAAGACGGTCGAGGGAACTCCTCAACGGAATTTCTTAACGGCTTACAGGAACTAACCAGTGTTTGGGTTTAATTCATGTATTGAGATCTCAACACGAAATCGTGTAAATGCATTGGTGAAAACTTGTTTAGCACTAAAAAGGGTAAAATAAACTATTTTTTACAAAAAATTAAACCGACTTCAACACCACAAATAGGCACTCAAAAGCGAAAAATAATTTAATATAGGTAATTATTATAACCGCTACTCACTCATCTATATGAAGTCGGTGCCAGCCAAGTCTAACAGGTAGTAGATAGATACTACTTACCTATGCCTACTTACTACCTCGTACATAGTATATCTACTAACTTTTTAACTAGACTGGCACCGACTTCATATGGATGAGTGAGTAGCGGTTATAATAATTACCTATATTAAATTATTTTTCGCTTTTGAGTGCCTATTTGTGGTGTTGAAGTCGGTTTAATTTTTTGTAAAAAATAGTTTATTGTGTAAAGTGTAGTCACTTACCCCGATTTGAGGTTTTCTTTGTTATTTTATTTCCTCAAGTCTAAGGCCTTGCGAAAATAACAATCACAAACTTTGCAATGAGACGTGAGCATCCTCTCGGAGTCCGTCTATGCTGTTTAAGCCAAAAATAATAAACCAAACTAAAATTCATACTTATAGTTGTTTTTCATTTGTAGTAAAAGTAGTTAGCTATATAATTCTGTAGGCAGGTTTCAGTATCAATTAACTTATCATAAGGACTGTTGAACTTTCAAATTTGAACTCACGAAACTTCTTTTACAGATACCTAAATCTTGCGACCGATTGTTTTGTCATTAACTATTATTTATGTTTAACTGTAGAGTTCATTTGCAGTTTCACATTTTAATGCTCTTGTTTTGTGAATTTGATCGAGATTTCGATGCCCTTAACTATTCTTTCTTTACAGTTATATCTTTACAGTTCTCTAAAAATTGGATACTGTAGGCTAATGAAGTATCGTATCTATTGTTTGTTTTCTTTTGAGTCAGCCAAGTTTTTCAGTAATAGGTATCTAAATTTAGTTATTTCTATATTCGAGAGTTAAAATTAGTACTGTGGATTAATAAGGAAGCGATGTTAACTTTGATAGAATGAGTTGCATTCTACACCTTGGTTGATTCTAGAGTTCACAAACTGCATCCTAAACATTTAGGCAGACTAAAATCTACATCAATAACGAGCTGGAAGTTTTGCTGCTGCTGCTACTACATACTTCTAACTGTAGGTATATCTAAGGTTTTCTGTAACTATATTTTAGTAGGTAAATTATACAAATTTGCTTTCTTAATTCATAGGTAAACCGGTCTTTTCATAGAACTATGGGTATGGCGGCTACAATGTAGGTCCTTTAGGTTCCATTAGATGATCACTTCGGCCAATCTAACAATCTTCTGTCAACAAACTTAATAATCTTTTAAATTCAAATCCTTAACTAAATCCAGTTTAAGTACATAATTCTTTCCTTTAAAAGCCTTCAGCTTAATTCAATATTCAGCTCCTTGGAGTTGCTCGTTGGATCTTTACAGTTTTGCCGCGAACCAAAGATGTTTTAAAATTAAAATTGATAAAGGGGGGTCTTTTACAATGTGGTGCCGCAAACCAGGATTAAAAAAGGTTGATTATATATTTTGAATGGAGGGGTTTCAATTTGAAAACCGCGGACCAGATGATAGTATCATTAGATATAAAAAAATAATTACAACGGCGTTCTTTACAATGGACATCATTATTACCATCAGCCGATATGGATCATATCAAAATAAAAAAGTTAGTATACACACAAAGAATATGAATAAAAAGACTAGTAAGTGATACGTCAGGCAAACTTATAAAGCAATCTCTACTAAGTTATCTTTGGGTGGAGATGGTTTAGAGTTTTTAAAAAGCGAGCCGTGCAATTTCAGACTTTGCTTCTTTTAAATTCAAAATCAAGTTCCTGCTTTAAAAAAAGAACATACTTCCAAATAAAATTAAAAACGAATACTTACATAGATACTAAAGTAATTTGGAATATAAAATTTCACCATCTATAGATTTAAAGATAATGCAGCCTTCACATATAAATACCAAACGTAAAATAAAATTTAATGACAACAAAAACCTCAAAGCTCCGCTAGTTGATTTTATATCGAACTATTGTTAAAAACGACGGTTAATTTTTATGTTGATAGTTTTCATTATAAGTAATGACATGTGGTTTGCTGATGCAATGGGAAGGAGATATTTTTATGTTTTAAATAACTAGGTTTTGGTTGTAAACTCATTAGTTTAGTAATATTAAAAAAATACACAAACTCTTTAGATTGGTACGGCTGCTAAAATACCACATCTTCCAATTTCAGTGAGTTTAAAACTAGTATGAAATGGCGAATGATCGATGTTCAGGGGACTGGAGAAGTCAAAATAAGTTCTACCGTACCTATTTGTTTTTTTTTTTAAACGTCGCGTTCGTGCGTGTAGAAATGATACACGCCTACCACTATCCGGCTGCAGAGGACACAGAGAGCGACACACCGATATTGTTTTATGGGTCCTGCGTTATGTACGAACCCTAAGATTGGTACAGATTCCATTGTCAATTGGGACTGAGACTATTTGGGTTATTATCAACCAATGTCGCCGACTGTTAAACGTCCATATAAATAATATAAAAAAGACTCAAGTGAGATGTCAGTTCTATATTCTCGTCTATAATAACTCATTCGTATTATGTCGAAAGCATTCTAGCCTTTGACTGTTGACCTGTCGAGCCCAACACCGGCATTCAATTGTTGAACAATGACGATTACATTATACATTGGCTGTTTAGATAATGGGTGTTAATGTTCAGTTAAAGATTAAACAGTAAACGATCGCAAGATTAGTTCTGAAACTATTGTCTTTAGATTCTTACTTCACTTGTTTAACTGGAGTTTAAATGTTAATTCATTTTGTTTTTTGATCTTTTGTGATTATCAAAAAGATATTAAAACCGCGATAGCCTATTTCCGAGAAATCCTGATTTAAAATCGAGTTTGTAGGTTCAAATCCCGAAAAATATTTTTTCCCGGGCAGATGTCGCTATATATAAGTTTGTCATCATCTCTAGCTTGAACGGTGAAAGTAAACCTCGTGAAGAAACCAGCCTGTTCCAAGAATATAACAGGACCATGCGTCATCTGCAAATTCGATTTGAATTCTGCCTCATGAATGCCTTAACTCTCCCCTAGCCCCAGGAGTGGTTACTTATATCTAGTGGAAAGTCGAAAAATATGCTGTTTCATACAAATAAATAAAACATTAAAGTAAAGAAGGCTGAAGAAGTAACATCCATAGCCAAGAATAAATTAAAAAAGTAACGGTGATGCCAAAAAGAAAAAAAAAGGGTCACCATAAGTTCTAACGATTAATTTAATTTTTTTTTAATTAAGTTTAGTAATAAAATTTCATAATGAACTCACCTTATTGTCCCATCTCCATAGTGGTTCGAAGTTGAAAACCTGGAAAAGAAATATTGATTTATTTTATTGATATTTTTTTGTTAGTCTAGCTGGTATTTGCTTTATCACACCACGTTTTACGAAAACTAAATTGGATAAAATTAGTAGGAATGTGCAATTGTTTTTGTCTATTCTATGTAATATACCTATTATTTTATCTGTGCATTTTTTTCGTTTTTTTTTTTGTTTCATTTAAGTACCTAGTTGTTATTAAATCCGCCTGGGTAAGCCCCATAGGTCGTGGGTTCAATTCCCTGTACAAATATTTGTGTGATGAAAATAAATATTTTTTCTGTGTCTTGATGTATTTATTTACAGGTACAAAAGTATTAAATCTGCTATCTGGCTCCTTTAGAACCTGTAAGCTTTGCTAAATTTGGGGCTATAAGATGTAGTGTGAGAAGGCCCACCAATATGTACCAGTTTCCAGGGTAATGTCTCCAAATAAACTACAGGGCAAAGAGATTTATCATCTAATATATTTGGATGACTATCACAGTGCAATGCTACTAAAAGTTTTTTGCGTTTTTTGTTCTCTATCTCTTCAAAGAAGATAAAGCACTTACGCATAATAGGCGTGTTATTTTGCCCCGCCCTAAGATGACATCCGCTTACTAACCGTTCATTTTACCAATTTGTTCGCTAAGTCATGACCTGTAATTTAAGCAAACAATTTTAACGCTATTTTTGTCCTTCCAACTTCATTAAGACATTTTTGAATAATATTAGAAAGACTAGTTCCGTGGCTTCTGTATTGAACTTTAAATATTGACTCGTACATTGGAAAAAACATGGATGATATGGAACAATAAACATATTAAAGTTGTTTGTTTGTCGTGACTCATGTTACAGAATAACAGTAGCTCAAATTGATGGACTAATTTTGAAGATTTGTCTACCGTTTGCAAACTAAGTGTCACGTTTAAAATCAGTCACAGTCACAGCAAAGCAGTAAAATTGGCTACAAAACACATTTGAAACTAACGAAACCATTTTTGTCTGAAATCCAAAGTTTTTATGTGGTTTTTACTCATTTCAGATTATCATAAGTGAAAGTTTTTGTAGTCGTAGGACTCTTTGCAGGATCCACCTGGCGATATACCACACCTTTGTCAGTTATTCTACCGCCAAAGAGTAACGTGCAAACATTACTGTGGTCCTGTTTAAAGGTCAATGTTAGCACAGAAATTACAGGGCGTAGAGATAAATAGAACTTGAATGAACTTAGCTGGCCACACTGCCGTGTGCCGTGTATCTTTGGGTTACGATCGTAGTGCGATGCTAGGTTCAATGCGCAGTGTAATGATTTATAAAATAGCTATATATTGTAACACATTGTAATTTTCGTTCCAAGTTACATAGATACTAATTTATATAAAAATGGTTTCTGTTGATTTAGCTGAAATTGTGTAGCTACACCATATAGGTACTTAGTTTTTGAATCCTACAATTGTAGCCACAAGTTTAAGCAAATAAATTACTTTGAAATTAAATGAAAGTAATAAGTATTGTAAAGTATTTATACACATTCCCTACATACAACAGATGCTAATAAAAAAGCTAAATCATAAATAATTATATATTCCTCATTCAGATAACAAATACAACGTTGAATCTTTATTTTCCCTTAAGCTATCTTACTGTCATTAGGTTCTCTAACTGGGTACATATATTACAGGCAGTTCTCAGCCCTCCCACAAAGCTAATGGACTGCAAGCTCTTGTTAACCACGATAATAGCGCTGTCTTGTAGAAACAGTTCGTTTGCCCAAATATCCCTGCGGTACCGCAAGAATCGTTAATTATTCAGAATAAATTTACTACACAAATAATAAAGTTATGAGACCGTAGTTCATTCACTTACGAGCAATTATCTCGGGGCCAATGAGTGGAGCACTTGACTGATCATGACTAATTTCTAACCTTTAACGCGAACGGATTAAGGGCTATTTTAGTCTGTATGATGTGTGATATGACGGGTGCGATATGGTAGGATGGGCGGCGCTGAAGCGTGCCGAATTACAGCTTTGAGGTGCTCAGAGCATGGTTAAGGCATCTTCCTAGTCTTTATACGCCGGAAATTAATACTTATTAATTTTTTTAATGGTAAAACTGTGCTGAGATTCTAAGCCATCGCAGATAAGATGGACGCTTTCTCGGAAAAGTGCTTGAAATGACCGAGATTGGAGTTTCCAGATAGATCGATAAAGCGATCGTCAAATATTTGAGAATGAGCACGTGGACTCATCAATGACGAAATGATCGTATCTGAAGAGCATAATCACCTTTCAAGAGCTGATCGGTTATTGAAAAATAAGTTCTGCGGTTTTGTGTTTTAAGTGTTTATCGAATAAGCTTAACGACTTGAGAGTTTTGGTGTTGGGGATTTTTGTAGAGAAGTTTTTACAAATTTTATTTCTGTTCCGCTGCGATAGTTACGAAGTAAACTTAGCATAGGCGATTCAATTTTAGTATTATAATTTTATTATCATTAATAATATTCCCATTTCTGGGAGTAGGCCTTTCTTTTACTATGCCATCTATCTCAGTGATGTAATAAACGAGGCGAAATGCGACCCTCTCTATGCGATGCGACCAGAGACCCACAACAGTGGCCAGAGTCGCAAATGTTGCCTGGTAATAAAAAATCTGGTAGTTTGTGTTACTTGCAAAAGAAACACAAACTACTAGTTTTGTTAATAAAGCAACGTTGGGCTAATGGCGAGAATTATTAGTTAGTACTCTCCCAAAAAATTTACGTGTATGTCATCAAATCTGACTTTAACGGTGTAGAAAAATATCGTGAGGAAACTGCCATAATCTAAGAAATACCTATTTCATGTGTATCCACCGCTCTTGACCAGCGTTGATTATGGTCTTGATTCTCTCCTTGCGAGAGCAGACTCTGGCAAGCTGGGTGTCGCTAATTGTTTTTGAAAATAAAAATTGTGTCATTTTAACTCTTTGATATAAATTGTAGGTATTTAAAATTATACGTATCTCTCGTGCCTCTAGTACCCTAGTAGTATTTAATACCCAGTAATTTTCTAACCACTTGCCTCTTTTGTGTAACGATTTAGAAAGAAAACAATAACAGTAATGCTACCTTACAATCAGATAAATCAAATAATTTCTGTCGTAATACAGCATTCAATTATTTTCTCATATTAGTTTTAGTAAACAATACTGTAATTCACAGTCGGGAAATACAACCGGTTAACATGTCTGCTGCTTGCATTGTTTCGAATATTTTATACTTCACCATCATCCACAGCCTTTTTATACGACTTATACGATTATATTCTTGTACGATTATACAATTCTATTTACGATGTTATAATTAACTTTACGAGTTTTTATGTATTCTTTGAGACAAAAGACAACATACTGATAATACATAATTAACTACTGTGAATCTACTATTTACTGAACAAAATAGCGTTGGACAGGCTCTTAAATTATTATCATTATATTAAAAAAAAGTCCTGGAATAGCTTATGTGCTATTCCAGACTATAATCTACCTATGTTCTAAATTTCAGCCCGATCTTTGCAGACGTTACGTCGTGATTGAACAACAAACATCCCAACATTGACATTTATAATATTACTAGGGGCCTGCCCCGGCTTCGCCCGTGGGTCATTATTATTCCCGGCAGTTATTCGAATCGATTCGATTTGTTTGAAAAACCCATCTTTGGACTTCAACGAACATAAAAAAAAAGAATTGGTTAAATCGGTCCAGGCGTTGTTGAGTTACGCGCTTACCAACACATTTTGCGATTCATTTTTATAATAAAGATATATTAGGATAGTACAACATGATGTATACAAATATCCAAGTTTACTTTGGTTCAGCATCCTAGGTAAGTCCACTCAGTCTGTATAGTCCTTTATACACTCTCATTTGCGACTTGCTCGTTACGCGATTATTACATGCAATCTGTTTAACTTTACCAACTACTGCGGTTAGCAGCTTGAGACAGTGTGGGAACCCGGGGCGGCTAACTAGTCTCAACAAGAATTAGAATTTCTAGATTTCCTAATATAATAGTGTGGTGGTAGGACTCTTTGTAGATAGAGTCTATCTGAGGACATATCACACTTTTTTAGGTAATTGTTTTATCACCGGTAATGTGCAAACATTACTGTGGTCCGTTATTAAGAGAAATGTCTCCAGAGAGATTACACGGCTATGAGATAAATCATACTCTACATAGTTTTCCGAGCAAAATATTTAGTCGTTATTTTTTTAACTTATTGGATGTATCATTACTAATTACTACTATATTAATTTATTACTAATTTGTTCATGTTGGTGTCTATGCATTTACAATTACAAAATTTGGCAATTTTAACAGATGTCTAGAGCTTACATAATATGACATTTCCATACACGTTTTGACAAAACATTTATTTACTTATATTATATTATATTGAATTGTAAATAATTAATGTTAAAAACATTGTGGTCGAATTGATAACCTCCTCCTTTCTGGAAGTCGGTTAAAGAAGTAAATTAATCTTACCTAATAATCGTATTATGTTGTTCGAGAATCTTCAAAATTTGGTAATAGCCAATAAATTACATTACATTATATAAGAACATCTAAGAACAACAACAAATTTCAGTACACACATCTTTCTTTTATGTGCAATGATTTTGTTTAAAAATCGGACATGTTTTCGTATCCGTGACTAGAATTCGAGTGGAAGTAATAAATTTCACAAGTTTAGTTGCTTGTATAAAGTTGGTCAAAAAAAAGAGGAAATGTTTGGTATTCTGAGCACCAAAAGTTGCGTAAATACTTATTGGATGATTGGCCATTTGAAAGCACAATAATCATTCGTTTAAACGGCGTAGGAACGTTAACAATAAAAAACAGAAAATGCATCGAAATTGTAAGTATTAACGTCATAGACTGAAATCCGAGCAATTTTTTAAATATTCCACTTCAACTCTTGATTAATGGCTATTATTGTGGTTTAGCTTCATAACTCCGCTAATGTCACGTAGAAAGATAAACTGTATAACGCCGAGATTAAGGGTACTGAAATTTGTGTAATGGACAGTGAATTTAGTTTCCTCGTTTTCTAAAACACAAATTGTTAGTTTTAACTACAGACGATCACAGGACAGTACACAAATATTATATACAGAACACTTAAAAACATATTAGTATAAATATTTTTATGATTCTATCTTTTATTTATTTTTTATGTATTTACGCAGAATATTCACATATGGAGTATTTACACGGGAGTTTGTAAATATTATTGTGGCCAATGAGCTAACTTGTCCTCCTGTCACTATTTTTTTTCTGTGAGCTACAGAGAACAAAAAAGGCTTGAGCCTGATGGCAAGCAAAACACCAGCTCACTATTAGACGATACAGCTATGAACATGAAGAGTTTAAATCACTGCTTAGTGCTCCTTAGTACCTTAACCTCCAATTAATTCAGAAACATTGCCCTTCGAGCCGGAGCAAAAACTAGTGGAATCGATGTAAATACGCATGAGTATTTGAATATTATGCTACCACCATCTGATACGTAATTTGTAACTTTTTTGGCGTCTCATTATGAAGGTAGTAAATATTATTTTTGTGGAAGAGTTATAACTAACCAAGATCGTAAAATTTAAATTCGTTAATTACTACTTAATATGGATTGATTAGACGTTGATCTTTATTATCTGATAGTTCCATCCAAATTTCTATAAATGTAAGTAATTAATACAGCAAAAACAACTTTATAATCACAGTATCATGTTCCAAATGCAGTTTTTCACTTTCTAACCAATCGAAGTTTCACCTGCAGTAAACTTAGTTGCATCACGACCCAGACAAAATGATCATCGACAAACTTAACTACTGAGCCAATCAAATCATGAAACAAATATATTTGTATGCATGACTGTCGACTTTGTTAAAGGAATACGTAACTGGTGCTTTGATTGAATTGTAAGTAAAAAGTTGGCAGTTGTTGGAATAGACCGTTCACTAATAACACATTCGAAATGCAAACACTGGCGGTGACAAATTCGTGTCGTTTGACTACTTTTACTTGATATACAACTAGAGCTTGAATTAATGTAGTATACAGATGTATTATACAGACTACGCAAAAACTATTAAACCGGTACGGATACGTTGTGTTTACCTACAACCACGAAATGTTATAGTTTTTTTTTAACTGTAATATGTTTGCACTTGACTGACATCTCGCCTGATGTTAAGCGATGATGCGATCTACGATGGAGCGTGCTTACCTAGAAGAAACCGATCTACGATGGAGCGTGCTTACTGCTTTCCTAGAAGAAACCGATTCACTCTCGATTTGAAGACACCAATATCACGTGGAGTCAAATCTCTTCGTTCGTGTTTTTGGAACATCAACCATGAAGCGATGTCGCTTTTTTGGGATACGAGAAGTCCGATAAAAGAAAAGGCAAGGTGGTATTAGATCATGCAGATCAGTTGCACACTATCCGAAGTGTATCCGATAAAAAAACCGATAAACTAGCAATTTTGCGACGATGATCAAGACTTTGAAGTCTTTTACGCACACGAGTGTCATTGCCTATGAGCCTTTGTTTATACGAGTATAAAGTGACGATTATAAACAATACATCTGCCCACGACAGCTCAATCTCACGCAGCTATTGGAACAGAGTCCAAATCATTATCTGGCACTACATGGCGCACAAATATTCGTCCTGTACCACGTATGGGAGTCAAATCCACGACCTCCGGACACCATGGGCAGACTTAGGTACTGCCAATCCAACCATGAAACCAGTCTATTTCTAATTTCTATATATTTGAACGTAATATGTTTACAAATCAGTATCAAACGACGAAATGAAACTATAAATCAATTAAAAGGTAATCCCCTTAACATAAAATTATGGAGTTATGTAAAAATTGTTTAGAAAAACTGAAAAGACCTGGGTTAAACACCTTTAAAAACGACCCCAATTTTACTCGTAAATCACATAATCTAAATTCGTTGTTAAGAAACGGCGTATAAAATACCTGATATACGAGTAAATACTACGATATAATTTTCTATGGAACTATTATCCTCGGATCGAGTCCTGATGAAGCGAATTCGCGATATTTAGATACAGTTTCATGCCTAAACTTCAGGCAGGCAGGACTAATGGCTGGAGTTGACATACAAATTTCTAATAATTCAGATTTTCGGATTTATACATGGTATTTTTTTACGAAATTCATGGTGTGATTCTTTTTTGTCGGTTGTATTTTTTTCTTAAAATATAAGCTAAGTACTTAGAAGCTGCTTTTGGTCACAACTCACGCAATGCAAACCGGTGGCTGGTGAGTTGTGAATGTAGGCGAGATATGTTTCATCGCCGATCAACAAAGTATTTAATCTGTGTCTAAAAGAGAGCACTCTTGCCTATCAGGATTCACTTATTTATATAAAGTCAAAAGATCTTGATGGTAAGTATTTTTCAGGAAACACCGGTACTGGGAGAGCATTTCACTTCTGTGCGTTCTAAAAAGGAACTTTGAAATCATTGCGTCATCCGCCAACCAAATTGCTGCACCAACGTGGTGGATTATGGCCTTTTTAGAAAAGACCCTGAGCCCCAGCAGTTCGAACATAGACTGGCTGTGCCATATCTGTTTATAATGTATCGATAGTTTGATGTATTTGTTGCTTCGTGTACTATTGTCATATTAAAGGAAAGACCTACATTCATTCGAATAGTTACTTACTAGTAAATGAGCACAGAAATTTCACAAAATAAATAACTCTATTTGTACAGTCAAACTGTCACTTAAGGGCGTTTATAGTTCCGAAGAAGTTACGGCAAGCGGTACGACCTGTGTTGCCAGCCGTAAAACGGCACTAAACGTGATCGCACATTAGTGTTGCCAGTTAAATAAACACGCGAAACGCTCACTTTTTATGACGTGTTTACTTATTTCTATGAATGTTATTGGTCCGCTAAGTGATTTGATTTTTTTTATTTGATTAGCTTTTAGAAAGTAGAGCTAATAAAAGAGAACATCCCTTTTTTAATGTGTTAATTTAAAAAAATAAAGTAAGAAGAATAGGAAAGTGAGCAAACCAGCACTACTCTTGACTATAAAAAAACGTCCAGGTTTGGGCTGCAGCGTGAGGAACCTTCTGACGATCCGCGCTGTGTCGAGGATCGAGGATGACGACGTTTATCTTACTTGCATATGACGCGTGTATTTTATTATCTATTCTTTTTATTATTAGCTCTAGGTATGTCTTTAATATTACGTGTTTTTACTGTATAAGTGAGCATTATTGGGTCATTAAATAATTTTGTGTTTGGATTTAACTGACAAAGTTTCACCCATCCAAAAAATTTGTAATGCACACTTCCCGCTTCGTTGCTCCGCCACCATTCCGACGCTACGATATCGGCTGACATTAGCAAGCATGAAGCTCAACCCATAAGATTTCGCTTTGACCCAAAGAGTGCTGAACGCTACTTAAGAAGGCTTCAATTCACAAAACTGTAATCTTAAATGTACATTACTGCTCTGTTGTAATATAGGTACATAGTTCATAGGTACCTACTTCCCAGGACGGACTTTGCAAAGACACAACTGCCACAACCACCATTCTATGAACTGTAAAGTCAGTACCCGTAAAACTCCTGCAAATCACCTCACCGCGTAGTTCCGTATGTCTCAATAACCTGATCGACATAACGTGTGTTACGGAAAATCGCGTGTAATAATAAAATTGTCCGTTACCAGTCCAGTTATGGAATTGACCATAATGCTTTAATAACGGCACGTGCCTCGACTTTTTCTTAATTCATTTTGAGTTTTCAAGATTTTTATTATTGTGTTAATTTGAGAGTACTTAACTTCGATGTTATTGATTTGGCGATGAAGCTGTTCGCTTGTACGTACTGGGGTATTTCGGACCACCGCCGAAGAGGTTTTTTGTACGATTAAAACGTTTATTCGGTGAAGTAGGTCATGTAGTGGTAGAATTATTTGGAGAGTCCGCTTTGGGGAAAACATCACATTTTAACAAAACAGCAAGTTATTCTACTGCTAAGCAGTAATGTGCAAACATTAGGTACTGTGTTGCGCTTTGAAAGACATATTTTGCTGCAAAACTAAATAACAAAAGCTGTGATGTCCATGCAAACCTATGTATGCCTAATAACATTATGATTAGAAATGAATTCTAATATCTGTTTGTTACGCTTTCAAAATTAAAATACTAAATCGATTTAAAATTAAATTTACTACGAAATTAGGGTTGTAAGATGTTGAAAAGAGGAATGATCAAATGTAACAAAAGTAGGTCCATATTGCCCACAAAATAGGAATACGCTCTACCTACTCTGAGGCGAAATAATTATGATACGAGTAAAAACGACACATAGGTATAGCACAAACCTACACACATGAATCATTTAATCGCAGTTTTTCTGACTAAAAAAAACTTCATTACTTTGTAAGTTTTTGTGATATTTAGTTGTCAAATTTTCAACGTTGGCAGATAAGTACAGTTCAATTTGTCCAGCGGTGGGGATCGAAACACCTCTGCCACCGTTATCTTGCCCACATTGGCCGGTCGAATACGCCTTCCATAGAGGCGGTACGCAAATATGTTTACGTCAGAGATCAGAGCAAATGTTTTTGTTGATGCGTTATGAATGCGAGAGCTCCTGAATTACTGGCGTGCTACTAAATTTTCCCGATATTCTATTCAAGTATTTATTTTTAGGATAAAATATTGACAATAAATTATAGGAGCATCCCGCGGTTTCAACAATTACTTAATTTTCGTACATAGTTTTTGATTAACGTTTTAATACTATTTACCTATCTATATATAGAAAATATTGTGAAATATTATTGTGAAAAATGTAACAAAATAAAAATTAGAAGTTACAAAAAATGTAGAAATGTGAAATCTCAGATATAAATGTATAATATTGCACTGTTTTTGGTTGAATCCTACTAATATTATGAAAGGGAAAGTTGGTATGTTTGTAGCTCAATCACGTCGGAACTGCTGAACGGATTAACCAGAAATTTGAAACTCCGTTAGAATGTTAGGCTGGAGTAGCACATTGGATACTTTTTATTCCGAAAAAATAACTAGCAATTTAAGGATTGGGGTAAAATCGTGCGGCAAGACTAGTAATTTAAAAATACTTTTAGGTGCATCCTGTAATTTGTTAACCAAAAACGGATTACGGCTTGCGGGCGGTCAGTAAAAACTCTAACCAAAGAATAAACAGACATCTATACGTTTTTTACAATACATATTAAGCAATACGTTGCGCACTGTAGTCAATTTAATAATTCATTATCTTACCAACAAACAATAAGAAACAAGGAAATGTATACGCAGGAAAACACAACTTTGCAAAAAAGTTTCTTACACAATAAGTCGAGGAATACTAGAAGTTGTTAGTCATTATCTTGTGGAAATTCTGGTATGATCACAGTCAGAGAGCACTTAATATTTTAAACAATTATTATACTATTATTTAAGTCAAACGAAATAGCACCTAGCAAGTTTGAAAATAAAAGAGATTATACAAAGGTTGATGGCACTTTAGATACGCGTACAGTTAAACTGTGAGATACATTGCTTACTGAATTTATCCCGATGAATACAACTTTGATGTCTTCAATGACGTGAGTGAAACGTGTTTTTTCGGCCAATTTTTTCTATAGTGCGTCTCTTCCGCCTGGGAAAGCACCTCACCTTTGTCAATAATTCTAACGCCAAGCAGTAACGTGACAAATTAAAATCAAATTATGACTGTATTCTGGTTTGAAAGGCAATGTTTTTTTGTATCCTAAATGTGTCCAAATCTTGATAGGCAGTAAAAGTCATTTCAACCCAGCCGCCATAGGACCCTAACAAAAAAAGAAAGTTGAACAAAATTTGATTTTGTTATTCAAAATGACTTTTTGATATTCAAAAGGCGTAATTATTACCAATATTGTCGAGTACTGAATTGAATTTTGGCAAAGCTCCAAAGTGATACTTATGCAATTGCTATATAATAGTAGTAGAAAGTTAATTCTAAAGTCAAAACGCGTTTTTACCTCAAACAGACTATAGTGACCGAAAAAAAAACAAATTAACATTTAAAAACGTTGGGTAGACTTCTGTACATAGAATGCGCACTTGAGCAGCGCACAAAGCAGCGCACTCGTACGCGCATAGCGATTGGAATCAGGGCTGCAATTAATTTTGAATTATGTAAAAATGCAAGTTCTGCTCGTAATAATGGATAGTTACAGTGCTTGAACCTGGTCGATGGAGTGGAACAGGGCGAAGAATACGTGTGCTGAATTACTTCCGTGATATTCTCTCTACATTTATGATTTTATTCAAAGAACCTTTGCTTGAATGAGAATTTATTTATTACTGTTTAACTGTTACTGTTTTTACTTTTTACTGTTACTGTTTGTCTTAAAAATATACAAAACTAGCAACCCTCCGCGGTTTCAGTTTCCGTTATTTTCTCGAGATAAAAGGTAACACTTGTGTTATTCCAGTCTAAAATCTAACTTTGATCCAAATTTCAAACCGATTTACTGTTCCGACGTGATTGAGCAACAAACATGAAAACTTTCGCATTTATAATATTAGAAGGATAACTAACAGTGTCCCTATAACGAGCGTGCAATATTAACTAGATAGTTTAATCGACGCGACGCGTGACCAAAATGCTGGCGTTTATTTAAATAAACGCATAAGCATTGCCATTCAGCGTGGTAATGCCGCCAGCATGCTGGGTACGCTTCCGATTGGTAGTAGGCTTGAACATCTTGATTATCTGTAGACCTATAGTGGTATATTGATAATTCAGGTGTGCCTAGTGTATGTAGTTAGGTAGGTTTGTAGTGTAGTGTACTTAGTTCTCATTGTATTTTAGTTTTGTTAATAAAGGCTCTGCCCAGATAAAAAAAAACTAGATAGTAAATAATATTATTATCCATATCATATACTTGCAATTCTGTTTTCGATCATTACTTGAATCATTTATTATCGCAAAAAATCATCTTTCCAGTAATTAAAAAATACTCCTTTTAAATCGTAAATTGGCAATTCCTTTTAAGTTATAGGTATAGCTGCTCTACAGCTGTAGCCTGATCTCTCATAACATATTTTGTAGTGGTAGGACTTTTGGCAGAGTCTGGCGAAGTACCACACCGGTTCCAGTTATTCTAACCCCATGCAGTAATGGGCAAACATTACTGTGTTCCGGTTTGAAGGGCAATGTTTCCAGAGAAATTACAGGGCTTAAAGATATTATAAAATCTTAAATATCTGGGTAACGAGCGCAGTGCAGTGCTTGGTAATGGTTTAGACTCTTCATGTTCCAATAGCTGCGTATCACTGTGCTGTTATATGGCATGTGTTTTGCTTACCATTAGGCACATGTCCTGCTCGCCTCGTCACTCTATATTTAAATCAGGGCCCTATAAAAACGTCGGACGTAGTCTCGCTAAAACAAAAACTGTGTCACTAGAGTCGGCCACATTTGCACGTGGTGCGTTTTTAGGTTGTCACTGATAGGCTGACACGCACACGTATACACGCATACATAAATATCACGTGTAATGTGTAATGTCAGCTTGTATGTGACAACGCACACGTGCATATTATGTGACCGACTCGATGGACACAATTGCATTGTGACGAGAGGTTTGACAGTGTATGGTAACATCTTATTCCACTGTGACATTGACGGTAATTGCGACATTATATTTATTGTCTATTGTTATTGATTTGTGTTTTAACTGGTTTTGTTGAAAATTGAGGAAAAAATGGCGCTTTGACGTACGCGTCGTCCGTTTCTTCTTCAAAAATTTAGATTATATATTATATTTATACTTGACATTGGCGAAATTGTGAAGCATGTGTGAAGCTAAACCATAAGAAAAGCCATAAGCCAAGAGTTGAAGTTGGTTTTGTTTCGAACTTTCTTCTTTTATTTTTTATCTTGAAATGTACTGTGAAATTCATTTTGATTGTGTAAGTACTGTAGATTGAAATTGTTTTTTTGTATTATTTTTTTGCATGCCGAAAGGCGGTGTATGGCGAACTGCCTCCGAAACTCTTCTGACCACTATTGTACCCATACTACGCAAATAAATGAATCTTTAAATCTTTAATATCTGTTTTAGCGACACTACGTAAAACTTTTTTATACGTCCATGATTTAAATAAATAAAAAATATAAATTGGAACATAAATAGTAAACACATTGAAGAAAAAAGTCTTTCGAACTAATAAGTTCATAATACGAATAGGTACCTACTAATACAAATTCTACGTATTTAATTTAATTCTGATGCGTTCAGACGTTACAAAGATATGTCGAAACAAACATACTCGTTTACAAACCCACTCTCACCTCAGTATTTGTTTGACTTTGAAGCTTCGACAAATTCAATACATATTGAAAACATTCATCAAGACTTAATAAGCGCAATCTAAATGTTAATTAATTTCCTCCCGTTGGCGTTTCGATCGCGTCACAACCGATGTGACACTAAGTACTTATGCGATTAATACTGCGATAGTAAGCACCAAATTTTGGGTAAGCATTTGAAATAAGCTGGAAACTTGTATTGTACTATATATAAAAAAAATTGTATGTATAAAATGCTGTAGAGCTGCAGAGCTGTAGCTCCACACTTCGCTGTGGAACATTGTGATGCAAAAAATTAGATAAAACAATCCTTGATGCGGATTATATGACATTCTAAAATTTCAGCTCGATCTGTGCAGAACTTTTTGAGTTTTTGAAGCGTACACAAACCAACATAAGATTTTTATATATAGATTTTATATTTTATTTTATTTATTTTATTTTATATATATATTGTGTATAAAAAAAATGTATTACACCCCGACAAGGAGCTGCAGACCCGGGTATTGGGTAGCGAGACAATATAAATGTTTTTTAAGCTATTGCATAGCTTTTATCGCGGGCCTGGGGACTGAATTTTAGTGATCGTGCATCTCTTTCTTATGTTCATAAGAAAGAGGGAAGGAAGACCGTAACGCCGTCCTCCGCACTCGGTCATTCGACTTTGAATCTTATTTGTATTAGCTTTACAGACTAAATGCTCTTAGCTGTCGAAGACTGACTAGATTGTATACTTCTCTGCATTTTTTTTTATGGTAAACAAATGTCACTCTTCAAAATAAAAGCAATTCCGAAAAATTGTTTACATCCCTATTGCTTATGTTGATAAAAATGCATGCAACATGCAATAGCTTTACCGCGGCAGTACCCGAGTGCCACACTTCTTTTTTTTTTAATTTTCTGTGTTTTGGAATATGCACTGTTTATAGGCTGTAGTTTAATTTTTAAAGAATAAAAACAAATAAGCCAGTCTATTTAGTCATGGTTTTAACATTGCAAGACGTGTTCAAAAATATTTTACAAAAAATATTTAAAATGTATTTGAGGCAATTTTAATTTTAAATGTATTACCTATTCTCAAAAAGACAGATCATTTTGGTAGGACTTTCTACCTGCAAGCTGATCTAAATTGAGGGGTTCATTTTTGCCCCGCTACTCACCAGCCAGTCCCTCTACTGCCTAACAAAATCGGCTTTACCTTTGTTATTGCTGTCTCTATATATTCAAGCGAAAAGAAAAGAGAGGGCAACATCAAAACTAAGACAGTTTTAGTTAGGCGGTAGACCCTCAGGTCTGCACCTCCGTGTTGTGGTATTATAGATCTATGTGACAAGTTTTCTGCTGGCCTTAAATACTTACCCAACATTTGGTACGAGCTCTCCGAATACAAGTCCCGTATTCGGAGGACTTGATGTATTAAGACAATACCTAATGGTTTTGAAATGAGCTACTTTTATTAAACAAATGACAAACCAACCTCCAAACATAAAGTAGTGCAATCAGCATTCCCATTTTTATTTAATTTCTGATTATTTCTAACGGTATAAGAACGGAAATAAATTAAACCTAAACCATAGCAACCTCATGCAATGGAGCATCAAATTAAAGACGATCCGGATCATACTAGAATTATAATCTGTAGCAGAAAAGCTGTCTCGTTAAAATTATTGTAGGTTCGTAATATGGAACTCCCGTATAATTTAGTGTCGGTATTAAATGTCGGGTCATTCCTGAGCGGTCAACGTGACTACCAAATTAGGTACACCAAATAACATTCAAATGTAATACGTTGGAAAAAATTGTATTTGATTCGTGGTTTAGTCTTTTATTTTCCTAATTTATACATATTTGTATGCTATTTTTTAAATACGAATACGAAGAAACCGATATAAATAGTTTTTTTTTAATTGTGATATACAGACGTTTGTTAACACAGTGCTCAGCTGTAAATTAAGTCAGGAATTACTTTAAAACATTGTAGTTTGGTCATAATATCAAGTTTCAATATGAAGATTTACAGTAAAAGTTGCAACATATTGAGTTTTTCTAAAAGATCTTTACCAAACTCACATCAGCGTCCACTCGTGTCGAACTCGTAAGTCGTGATGTCAATCGCAGTCGTGTGACTCGCTCAGTTGTACTCAGTTTTTTGGAATCAAACTTCGCATAATAACTAGCTCAGTATAAGGTAATAGGGTCATTACCCCCTAATACGGGTGTAGGTATTCGATCAGCCATATCGGACAGTCATTACTGGGAACACGACTGATTACTACCGATGATATTCAAATTCGAAAAACTAACGTTTTTTTGTCGTGAGCTATGAATAAAGCTCTGTTAGGTTGGTATTACAAAGGCACCTGCTTCAAAAGTAGATCGTGTTAAGGTAACAATTGACGATCAATGTTCTACTTTTGTGGTTGTATACATACCTACTACATACCTACATCGCATTGCAGCAATAAAACTACTTTATGTAGACATGATTGTGCTCCCAACATTTGTTGATTGTTGGCTTAACTCGACATCGTTCGAAATCGAAAATCGAATTTCCTTGAAATGAAAAAAAATTAGTTATATTTATGTAAAATTGGTAGAGAATACCCTGTTATCAGTTACGTCCAACAAACACAAAAGTGGTCAGAAAGCTATCTTAAAAACTAATATGGAAGTATAAATACTTATTTAATTTAAACACTTGAATTAAATTAATCATTAAGTGAGCCAATACTAGGTTCACACAATTAAGAAATAAGTAAAGTTCATGTGTCAGATACAAATCCAGTTAGGTACAATATTATAAGTATTAATTAAATGATATGAATTATTATATAATATTTATTATTCAATAATTATTTATTGTATAAAATTACAGTGTTTTTATTACAATTAACTTTATTCTATTTGCATGATTACAGAAATATGTATACCTATATGATATGTTGAAAAATGTTATCATAAATCCATTACTATCTTCACCAGAAGAAGATACGGAAGTATCACTATTTTGGCAATAACCAAAATAGTGTAACTAAATTAGTTCATGCTGACAGAGGATATAGCTCTTTAAAAACGGCTTTTTAAGCCTTGTTTTTTTACGTGCAACAAGCACCGTTTCTACTTAACTTTATTCTATTAACATGATTACAGAAATATGTATATATGATATGTTGAAAAATGACATCATAAATCCATTACTATCTTCACCAGAAGAAGATGCGGAAGTTTCACTATTTTGACAGTTACCAAAATGGTGTAACTTAATTAGTCCATGCTGAAAGACAATATAGCACTTTAAAAACGGCTTTTTAAGCCTTGTTTTTTTACGTGCAACAAGCACCGTTTCTACTTAACATTATTCTATTTACATGATTACAGAAATATATATGATATGTTGAAAAATTACACCATAAATCCATTACTATCTTCACCAGAAGAAGATGCGGAAGTTTCACCATTTAGTAACCAAAATGGTGTAACTTAATTAGTCCATACTGACAGACGATAAAGCCTTTTTTTACATACAACAATTTTCGTTACTATAGGAAAGATTGCTCCAAATAATAATTACTAGCATTCCCTCCCGGTTTCGTCCGTGGTAGATAATTTAATATAGTCTATAGAACTGAGTGAATACGTACATATCCAACGGAGAAAGAATTTTTGAAATCGGTGCAGTGTTTCCTAATGCTCGAGCTACACGTGGCTAGTTTCTCAATCTACGATAGCAAGCTAGTGTTAACTTCTAGCTTCGTGTAGACAAAAGTAGCGTTGCGTAGCGTTGTCTACATGAAGCTAGAGGTTCTAGCTTACTAACTCAAGCTTGAAACACTAGCCTCGGGTAGCTCGGGTATTAGTTATAACGCGTTCAAACAAAAAACCTCTTCAGCTTTATAATATTAGTATAGATTACAATTCGGTAAAATGTACTAAATATAAATAATTCAGTTCTTAGTTTGTAGAAGCTACCTACCTGATATTTTTACTCCTTACCAGCACATCATGATATGGCAACATATTCTAGTTTTATATTTAATATAGAGTGACAAGACGAGCAGGACATTTGCCTGATAGTAAGCAACATGTCTGCCCATAACAACACAGTGACATGCAGCTACTGAAACATGAAGAAACCACATCATTTCTTAGCACCGCACTGCGCTTGTCTTTTATCTCTTAGCCTAGTAATTTCTCTGGAAATATTGCCCTTCGAACTGGAACCCAGTAATGTTTGCACATTTAATAAAATCTATATATATTAATTACTCCTATATGCAAGTTTTCTGTATAAAACTCACTTAGATTATATAACTTTATCTTTATCTGTCTAAGCCACGTAGAACTCTATGTTTCTCGGAATTTCAAATAGGAGAGAAGAATTTTGAATTTTGCTTTCATGAATGAAATTAATTACTTCCGAATACTGAGACGTTAACTATCAAATACCTAACAGCACTTAATCTAACTTCACACAAACAGCACTTAACGTGCGGAGCCATGCTGCCTAGTTCTAGCTAGCATTTCATTTTTTTTCATTGAAAGTCCGAATATCCGTGTTGAAAGTCAATGTCAAAGTTTTTTATTGATATATATACATTTACAAGTCAAACATAATGAATTGTAGAACAATAATTATAAGGAATATAAATATTGTAAAATGGTAAATAATAATAATTAGATAATGTCATAATAAATAATAATCAAATGAAAATTAAGCAGACAATGTCATAATAAAAATAATCATAATACAATGATGTCAAATGGGATATAAAATAGAACCAATTATTTTTAATTATTATTTTACCGTCGTTCTTTAAAAAATCTTCATAACTTGATAGTTGATAATTGATTTGAATATATTTTCCTCAACAACGTCGATTGCATTTACATCGGCCTAATTACAGTCAAATATCTTGAGAAATATAAGTCGAAATATCAGTAACCAACAAAATTTGGCGTAGTTCCCGAGCCCGTTATTTTATCTTGCGAATATCAGTCGATGTGTTATTTCACATTGTTATCTACCGTTTTACCAAATTTCATGTAGATCCGTTTAGAACTTTTTGCGTTAAAGTTCCATACATACTCATAAACTTTAGCGTTTATAATTGCTCAATCACTCTTGCTCCCTATTCTCGATTATGCGGATGTCTGATATCTTGATCTCACAGAAGATCAGCTATCTAAGCTTGAGCGCCTTCAAAATTACTGCATCAGGTTCATATTTGGCCTGCGCAGGTATGACCATGTTTCAAACTACCGCGCTAAGCTCAAGTGGCTGCCTGTCCGTCGTCGCCGGGATGCACACATACTTTCGATGCTGTATAATCTTCTTTTCCTTCCCTCTTCTCCCTGTTATCTTCGTGAACGCTTTCAGTTTCGCCAATCTCTTCTTCCCAGGCTACTGAGAGAATCGCATAACCTCACGCTTGACATCCCTCGACACGCTACAACTTTCTACTCGTCTTCTTTTACTGTGAGGGCTGTTAAGTTGTGGAACGACCTACCATTAGAAATAAGGCGTGCCCAGTCTCTAGCTGTTTTTAAATGTCGGGTTAAAGACATTTTTCTAGAGTCTTAGCTGCAAACTGTCTTCTAGTAAACATTAATTTGGTACATTTATGATTTTTATTTCATGTATGTATATGTAGTATATTATTATATAATGTATTAGGTTAATGCGCATTTTTATTGTATTTTAATTAGTATGTGTAAGTTTATTTATTTTGTAAATATGTAGTATGTTATTATTTATTTTCTGTTGTGATTAGTAGGTACTCATAATGTTGTTGATAAATGAAATGTATTATTTAAATGGGCCATGTTACTATCTTTTGTTTCTAATCCGTGCACGGTTGCCTGGAAGAAATCGCTCTAAGCGATAAGGCCACCAATTGAAATGTCATTTTTTTATATTTAGTTAAGTTAAATGTTTTTCTTTTGTATTATGGCTTTTAATAAAGAGTTTTCTTATCTTATCTCTTATCTTATAATATTAGTTGGAAAATCAACACGTTTCACAAAAATTTAGAAAAGCTTGTACGAGTATTGTGAGAGCCACAAAGGTGGATACAATTCATTTAAAATTTAAAATACTTACGGAAGATCCATAGAAATACAAACAAAATATTTATATTCATCAAACAAATTTATGTCCAGTATAACATGTAGCAATATTAAACGCTCCACACACGAGTCCTAAAATCAGAGGAAATGACGTAAAAGTAGTGGGGAGGAGCCTACATCGCACCATATGATTGGTGATTTATGGTGCGATGTAGGGTCCGCCCCACTAGTTTTACGTCATTTCCTCTGATATTAGGGCTCGTGTGTAGAGGGTTTTATTACTAAAATATCTATCTCTATCAATGACATTGGTGTCCTGTCAAATATGTTATTTTTTGTTAAATCGAAGAACTGTGTAATCGCCGATGAATTTATAATGCTGGGGCAACACTAACGGGAAATGCCATTAATTATCGCGTTAACGGACGTTAACCGTAGGTGTAAAATACACCTAAATGCACTAATGAATAAGGTTTATTTTACAAATACGGTTAACCTCCGTTAACGCGATAATTAATGGCATTTCCCCCGTTAGTGTGGCCCAGGCATAAGTCTATTCTCTTCTTCTCAGTCGTTATCTACATTGCTGAAGGTCGCGTCTAGTCTGAGGTATTGATCACCCGTTGCACTATGCTCTTCCAACTCTTTCTGTCCTCGCCGGTCCTAAGGACTTCGGCTATTGGTAATCCAGTGAGTGTATTTACCAGATCTGACCAACGGGTAGGTGATCGACCACGTATCTAGTCTTTTCCCATCAACCTTACTCAAAGCTGTCAGGGTCCCTACGAGCGACATGTCCAAAATATTTGAGGATGCGCGGAGGAGGAAACAAATAGTGGATAGCCTTTCAGTAATACGTAGCTCCTTAATAATGGGCACGTTGGTTTGGCGTGCAGTCTAGCTATTAGCATAGGTCATTAAAACCGTGTCACATAAAACTAGCCTCCTCCGATTACTATTCTTAATCATCATCAACAGCCCACTAAATTTTCCCACTGCTGGGACTCGGTCTTTCTCTTCCAAGGAGAGAGTTAAGGCCATAATCCACCACGCTGGCCCAGTGCGGGTTGGTGGATGACACATGATTTCGAAAGATTCTTGGTATGTCGGTTTACTCACGATGTTTTCCTTCACCGTTTTAAGTTAGCGGCATTACGCACATGACTTCGAAAAGACAGTGGTGCGTGTGGGGTTTTGAACCCGGGGTCTCCGGATCGGCAAGCGCCGTTCTCCCGACTAGGCCAGCCGTAACTTACATAATACTATACTATACTATTCATAATACTATGTCTCAATTGTTTTTTTTTAATATTCACACTCTATACACGACTTTGTATGCTTAGAACTTTGAGCTTCCTAATATGTTAGGTATATTGCCTTTTCTACCTCTTTTATATTGGAAATAAGTTACTTAGTATTTTTCTTTTAGGAATTTAAGTATGCATTCACTTAGAATTAATTTAGAGTGATGAGATAAGACTCCAGTCGCATAATAATTTACACTTTTGACGGTAACAGTGCCGCAATATTTTGAACAAGAAGAGTTCTAACAACTGAATTCGAAAAACATTGCCCTTTAAATCTTTATTAATTAAGTTTATACTTTATGACTCGTAATTCAGTTAGTAGCGAGTCTGCTCACTAAGGAATAGGTCATCGGTTTGGTCACCTTGGACTAATATTTGTGTGATGAAAATGTGCTGAAGTTTGTTGTGCGTTTAGGTGTTTGTATCATAAGTATGAATTTATAAAAGTGTTACATCCAAGTGTTATAAACAAAAGTGTTATAGCACAAACTTTTCTTAGTTTAAGATTAGATACTTTGTTGTGTAAAAAATGTCCACTAATATTTATTTATTTTCTATCTAAGCGTTAGAATAACCGGCTTAGATGTTGTATGTACCTACTCCTACGGCCGGACTTTCTAATGTAGAGAATTCTATAAATTTAGAATTAAAAGCAGTTGTTTTTTGTATCAAATTTCATGAAATCTAGATTTAGAATCTATGTGTGTCGATGACATAGAAGGTCTAGACTGTTGATTCTGACCGTCTATTGCCTAGCCCAGATCAGGGTTTCTCAAAGTAGAGCTAGGTAGCTATAAGTTTAAGGTAGGTTTGAAATAGATTCGCGCATTATTTCTACAAGATATCGATAAATTTACGTATTGATGTGACATGTTTTATTGCGTATCATCGTACAACATGTTGCTTATTATTTAAATATTTAGCTAATAATATTATTTCTTGAATTCAGGATGCTGATTTACTATTTACTTTTACTTATGTACTACTGCTATTAGTTAATACAGTTAAGTTTTAAGACAAATGCGAGATAACAATAATGAAATATAATTAATAATAATAGTGACATAACTATCTCTTACTCACTGCTTTACTTTGTATTTTATTACAAACACATTTACATTTTGTCTACGACCAGTTGTCAATGTACTGTTTGGTCACCTTCATTTCTAAGTCTATAATTATTGTTTAATTATCTCGACATTTTGGCAGTATTACAACTGCCGTGGTAACGAGGAGACTCAACATTAGGTAATTCAAATTGCGAAAGTTTAAAAACTACAAATATTAATAAATGTAAATTAAATGCATGATGTAATTTGTATATCGATCTTATTTTCGCCATGTTTGTTTACGTTTTAAATTGTTACTGTATTCAAACTTCGCCTACAGAACTCATCGCCCCCATGTCGCACAGTAATAAGGGGCGAGCGAGTTTGTACTTTGAGAAACACAGGCATAGGTCATTATAACCGTGTCACGTAGAACCTGTCGCATCTCCGATTACCTCTCACGAATACAAGGACGATGCCTCACATATTATCGGAGTTTTGTGCAATCTCAATTTTCGCAAGAAACCCAGTCACATTCTAATAGACTTTCACTCGGTAAATGGCTACAAATCTGACGGTTTGCATGCTTTTACACGGACTGTTGCGAGGTTAAGATACTGCGATGCATATGTTTATAACCTTATATAATTTGACTGAAACTAATAAATTGAAAACTTATTTTATTTATGTGGTTTTAGGTATAAAAGCAGCCCACTAAATGTTTCCACCGCTGGTTTTTTTAATATAGTTTAGAGTGATGAGACGAGCTGGACATGTGCCTGAAGGTAAGCAACATAACAGCACAGTGACACGCAGCTATTGGAACATGAAAAGTTCAAATCATCACCTAGCACTATAGAATAAAGGTTTTCTCTCACAAAGATACAGTTAAGTCCACAATCTACTAAGCTGTCCAAAGGTGAATTGGCGGATAGTTTTATGGCGTTTAGTTTTAAATTTATATCAGAAACTAGTTGCTCCCCGCGGTTCCACGCACATATTTTTATATCTCGGTATTTTCCCGGCATAAAAATTAACGCCTAAATAGACATATGTTATCCGTAGACCATTTTTTAAATATATTTCTTTTACTTTCATAGGTTTGCACTTAACCACCATCTCGCCTTTGTTGATGATGCGATCTACAACGAACCTCTACAGATAATAATCCAGACGATTAAGTCTACTACCAGTCGGAAGCATGCCCAGCTGGCTGGCGGGATTACCACGCTGAACGGCAATGCTTATACGCTTATTCTCAATGTTCCCTAGGTATACTAAAGTTAAGTATATTTTACACCAAAGCATTTTTAAACACTATACAAAAGCAAATCCGTGGAAGATGTATTTTCCTGGTAATAAAGTAATTATGCCTTAGTATCTGAGCCCGCAATAAATAATGTATTACGTTTGCATGTGTGCGTTGCCCGTCTATTAACCATGGTTAATGATTGAGTTCTTCTTTTTACAGCGACGCTTCTGTGGGAACACACCGGAACAATATTATCGGTACTTAGAACTGTAGGTGGGAGAAAACATTTCCTATTTCTACTTCAAGTTAATTTTACCGCTGTATTGCAAATGTTTGCTATGTTTCGTATCATATAAGTAAGTATGAGTACTAGCGGCCATCGCTATAAATCAATGGATGTGCCCTCCCAAACTTAAAGTGCACGGAATTATGTTATCGTTGGGAAGAGTGAGCTATAGATGCTAGCTCCCCAATCCGGCTTCGCTCGAATATTATTAAAGACTAGTAATCGAAATAAGAACTAGCCTATCGTTCAAGTTGGGTTAAACTACACACTGTATATTTGAGTAAAATCGGTTAACTAAGTGGTTTAAGCGTCCATCCCGGACAAACAACGTGACGCGTAGGTAAGATTATGTCTGTTATCTGTCTCCCAAATCACAAGCTTTGCTGAATTTGGAGCTTATATTCCCAGAGTCCGAAATAAATTAATAAAATTCGCGGTCATAGGAAGTGCCAATAGAAGAGAAAACTATATCCCAGAATTGGAAACTACGCGGGTGAAACCAGAGAGCGTGACCATGACCATGGCATTCTAGATTTACCATTAGATTTAGCATCTCTAGATAGCCAATGGGAAATGATGACTCATTTCTAGATGGCCAATAGCCATAGTCCCGAGGTTACCCGAAGATTTCTTATCGTTCCCGAACGTGACGTAAGAATTCAATTCACAGCCCACGAAAAATCTGTCTGTGGCGCGCAAAAAACAGTGTTCACTTCAAAAATAATATCAAAACGTACAACGTAATAATTGTGTTTGATAAATAGTCATAGCATGCAACACATCGCTTTTGCAATTTTTTTAGTTACCTACAAACATTTTTTAATTTATGCATTGTTACCATTGATAAAAATAAGTAAAGGTTCAACGATTGTTTGAGTATGTACTAAGCAATATCCGTGGTACTAAGTGATTAAAATAAACCCATTCAGAATAAAAAGGGCATACAAATAACTGTAAGTAATTCTCAAAAAGCTAAATGATCGAGCAATAGATCTATAGAGTACAAGAAAAAGAGGGAAAATTCGTTAATCGATTTTATTTCAATACTTCTTTGTACAATATCGAATAATAGTGATTTTACAATAACAGTTTTCATAGAAAACTGTAATATTACGTTTTGATAAAATTCAAATAACTATTTAAATTTTATTAACGACAAGTTTTCTTTTTTTTATATGATTTTTTTTACTATGATAGTAGTAAGTAAGCTAACCGGTTCCCATTCAAACTTTGCTTAGTTTTGATTACGTTATCATATTTATGATATGTAGTAAATATGGCGGCGATTTTTTTAATTAACATACGTATAACTAAAAATCGACCTCACCGCTATTTCATATTTAACTACCAATTTTAATAAAATCAGATTAGAAAATTCTTATTAATTACCTAATAACTCTAAAATATGTATCATTTTTTGTTTTATGCTTAAATTATTACATAAAGCCTATTAGAGATAAAGTGGCTTATGAAAATTGATACCGTTACGCAAGATTTTAAAATTAATGAACTAGATGCTTCAATTTAAATAAAAACAAAGTTCATCAACACTAATTTCGAATTAATGTTAATTTTGACATTTAATTATGTTATAACTGTTAATCAGATCATTTAAATTTAAAAGTCGAAATTCGTTTTGCCATTCTTTTTGTTTTCGACCAGTATCTTCAATTTCCTTTATATCATATCAGCACTTTGTAAAATCAAATAGTAGCATCTAATGTTAATTTAAAAAATCTAAATTTCAGAAATAGAAAAGAAATATGGAACTGTCAAATAGTTCAATCGCCTCCTTTAACCACAACAATATATATTATAAAAAGACTATTGGACTAAGAGGAAAGAATTGATTTCATGAAAATTGTATTGGTAATTAGTAATTTGTATGATTATGCAAGTAATTATTTCGAAATCCATGAGAAACATGATATTAGATCAAAATGGTGATGATGATGATGATTGGCCATGCAGGTCGTGTTTTTTTCGATTTGGTCAAAAACCATTAAAAAATAATGGATGATTCTAGAAAATATTAAAAAGTTAGGAAATAATCGATAATAAATGCTTCACTATATCAATTAAAACTATCGTGACAAAACCTACTAAAAATATAATTAATCTGAATTCTTACCTAACAATGTTTGGCGCGACGAGCGTGTGAAATTCAACTGCTGAAACAATACATTGCAATATTTCAACTATCATTAAATCACTATTCGAACACAACACTGACAATTAAAAAAAATGGATTTATTTTATAAAAATAAATACGGATTTCAAATTGGAACGCGCGCGCCAAAATCGCTAGGGATGGGATAATCGATCTGTTTTCCGATTCGCGTCGGTTCCCGGTGAGTGCCCGCGAAGTGACTCGCCGGTACCGCGAGTGTCTCGTAAATGGCGAATGCACGGCACCTGCCTCTCATCCGACGGTATTGCACCGGCATATTTTACACACGTGAGATTTTTTTACACATTTTGAATCTTCTTCGTTTGATATAAGGTTTAGAAGGTTGAGGAAGTAAAGAAGAGCTAGATTGGTTTCGGTAAAATTTAAAGTTACCGTATTCAGTTTTGCGGTTTGACAGTTTTATCTAGACAGGCAAATAGGTAAGTACAAAGTTTTAAAATACTAAGACGTTAAACTATCTTGTATTAGTAAGTCCCAAATGTTTTAAAATGGGCTGAAATCGGGGCGCTTCGTTAAAAATAAATGTTTTGTTATGAAAATATATTTACTTTTTTTTTGTAAAATTAGTTGTTAACACAATTGTGGAGAAGGCTAATAATAACACATTACAAATCTTAGGCAGCGACTGCAAATGTAACCGTAAGATGCAACTATATTATAACTTTATAACCAGCCAGCATTTCAAAGGACATAATTAGGTAAGCAGCCAACTTAATGCCCAAGTCCTTCTCTCACTAAAAGAGACTCAATGGCATAACCCACCAAGCAGTTCTAGTGTGGGTTGACAGACGATGCATGCCATCAAAAGATTCTTGGAAAATCCGGTTTCCTCAGAATATTTTACATAACCCTTAAATGAACACCACTTGGCATAATTATTTTACTTCGAAAAACAAAATATCCGACAACAATCAATTTACCATCGGCAACTAAGATTTATCATCGACGTATGTACTTATTTTTATTGATTTTACACAAATCATTACGGGGATTTTTAAATGTACACCGTACTATTTGGGAGTGTATTTAGTCGTTTCGCTAAAAAACATTGAAATCGGTTCTCCTATAAGTAAGTAGGTAATGACATTTTTGAATAATGAGATAATTACCTTTTGTGTTTTAAAATACTTTATTTCGCATAATTTTTTTTTTTCGTATTTACAAATGTTTAGTCATATTTTTTTCCTTATACGAAATTTTTCGATCGGCGTTAAAACGATGTCACATCGTTTTTAACCGACTTCCAAAAAGAAGGAAGTTATCGAAGGAAGTTATTCGACCACCGTATACATAATTAGGTATTTAATTTTTTTAACAATTTCTGACTGAACCTAACCAAACAAAATCAATGTCATAGACATAATTACTTGTTTTTTTGAAGTGAAAACTTCTTTGGGCGCGCCTAGGACAGAATTTTCGTGGGCTGTGAATTGAAATTAACCGTCACGCTCCGGGATGATAAGCTTTTCGGGTAAACTCGGGATGCTAGAGCGAGAAACAAAATACTGTGAACAAGCGCGTTAGAGCGAGAAAGATAATATAGTCCACAGGGACTAACATTAACTATAATAATAAAGAAAACACATTAAGGGACCTTAGACTTGGCACGGCTTTGTCTAGATTTCATTACTTTTTAGAGATAAATATGCAGCTCCATCGAGACTTGGCTAGTTTTTTACAGAATTTTTTTGGTGGGATTGACCTTGTCACGAAATATTAAATTTACATTTCACATCCATTGCAAAAAAGTTTTTGTTGTAATATACTCGTACTACTGTTTTATCACAGCACTTACACTACGTAAACACACAAAATGATACCTATTTTCATCATAGCACTTACATATTATATTAACATTTTAAACACAACATATATACATTTTTAGCGAAATACCTATAAAATAAATTAGCAAATACTAAAAACTTTGCTAGTGTAACCCTATTTCCGAACCGCGTATTTTTTTTTTAAATTTATTCTTGGCCACTACTTGACACTAATTATTTCGCCACATGTTATTCTCGGGTTGCTGTGCTTACTAGGTATTATACTAATCTTCAATTTCTAAAAAAATATTATTTTTAATAATGAAAATTATTTAGTGGTCTTTAAATACAAGTATTTCTTATTTTAGTTTTCATTTCTGCCGTGCGATCTCAATCGCACACATTTTTTTAGATTTAGTATAAGTAATAGATCAGGGTTGTCCGCACGGTTCCTTTTTGCCAATCGTTAGCAGGTGAGGTTAAAGTCGGCTATGGCAACATAGTGATGTGCCGCGACATGTACGTATGCTCCTTCCACAACTAGTATTTTTAGTTAGTATAGAGTACGACATATGTATTTTATTACTTATATTAGATTTTGTGTCAGATGGACTTGACATTGGCCATTGGACATTGGACATTGGACATTGGACATTGGACATTGGACATTGGACATTGGACATTGGACATTGGACATTGGACATTGGAAATCGGATATTGGACATTAGATAATGGACATTAAGCATTGGACATTGGACATTGGACATTGGCCATTGCACATTGGACATCGGACATCGGAAATTGGACATTGGGCATTGGGCATTGGACATTGGACACTGGACACTGGACACTGGACACTGGACACTGGACACTGGACACTGGACACTGGACACTGGACACTGGACACTGGACACTGGACACTGGACACTGGACATTGGACATTGGACATTGGACATTGGACATTGGACATTGGACATTGGACATTGGACATTGGACATTGGACATTGGACACTGGACACTGGACACTGGACACTGGACACTGGACACTGGACACTGGACACTGGACACTGGACACTGGACACTGGACACTGGACACTGGACACTGGACACTGGACACTGGACACTGGACACTGGACATTGGACATTGGACATTGGACATTGGACATTGGACATTGGAAATCGGATATTGGACATTAGACAATGGACATTAATTGGACATGGACATGGACATTGGACATTGGACATTGACATTGCACATTAGACATTGGACGGACATTGGACATTGGACATTGACATTGACATTGGACATTGGACATTGGACATTGGACATTGGACACTGGACATTGGACATTGGACATTGGACATTGGACATTGGACATTGGACATTGGACATTGGACATTGGACATTGGACATTGGACATTGGACATTGGACATTGGACATTGGACATTGGACATTGGACATTGGACATTGACATTGGACATTGGACATTGGACATTGGACATTGGACATTGACATTGGACATTGGACATTGGACATTGGACATTGGATTGGACATTGGACATTGGACATTGGACATTAGATTGGACATTGGACATTGGACATTGGACATTGGACATTGGACATTGGACATTGGACATTGGACATTGGACATTGGACATTGACATTGACATTGGACATTGGACATTGGACATTGGACATTGGACATTGAAATCGGATTGGAAGCATTGGACATTGGACATTGGACATTGGACATTGGCCATTTGCACATTGGACATTGGACATTGGGACAATCATTGGACATTGGGCATTGGACATTGGACATTGGACATGGACATTGGACATTGACACATTGGACATTGGACATTGGACAGTGGACATTGGACATTGGACATTGGACATTGGACACTGGACACTGGACACTGGACACTGGACACTGGACACTGGACACTGGACACTGGACACTGGACACTGGACAGTGGACACTGGACACTGGACACTGGACACTGGACACTGGACACTGGACACTGGACACTGGACACTGGACATTGGACATTGGACATTGGACATTGGACATTGGCCATTGGACACTGGACACTGGACACTGGACACTGGACATTGAACATTGGACATTGGACATTGGACATTGGACATTGCACATTGCACATTGCACATTGCACATTGCACATTGCACATTGCACATTGCACATTGGACATTGGACATTGGACATTGGACATTGGACATTGGACATTGGACATTGGACATTGGACATTGGACATTGGACATTGGACATTGGACATTGGACATTGGACATTGGACATTGGACATTGGACATTGGACATTGGACATTGGACATTGCACATTGCACATTGGACATTGCACATTGCACATTGGACATTGCACATTGCACATTGCACATTGCACATTGCACATTGCACATTGCACATTGCACATTGCACATTGCACATTGCACATTGCACATTGGACATTGGACATTGCACGCACATCGGACACACACATTGACATTGGCATCATTACATCGGACATCAGACATCGGACATCGGACATCGGACATCGGACATCGGACATCGGACATCGGACATCGGACATCGGACATCGGACATCGGACATCGGACATCGGACATCGGACATCGGACATCGGACATCGGACATCGGACATCGGACATCGGACATCGGACATCGGACATCAGACATCGGACATCGGACATCGGACATCGGACATCAGACATCAGACATCGGACATCGGACATCGGACATCGGACATCGGACATCGGACATCGGACATCGGACATCGGACATCAGACATCAGACATCGGACATCGGACATCAGACATCAGACATCAGACATCGGACCATCGGACATCGGACATCGGACATCAGACATCGGGACATCAGACATCGGACATCAGACATCAGACATCAGACATCATCAGACACATCGGACATCAGACATCAGACATCAGACATCGGACATCGGACATCAGACATCAGACATCAGACATCAGACATCAGACATCAGACATCGGACATCAGACATCAGACATCAGACATCAGACATCAGACATCAGACATCACATCAGACATCAGACATCGGACATCAGACATCAGACATCAGACATCAGACATCATCGGACACATCAGACATCAGACGGACACAGACGGACATCGGACATCAGACATCAGACATCAGACATCAGACATCGGACATCAGACATCAGACATCGGACATCGGACATCAGACATCGGACATCGGACATCAGACATCGGACATCGGACATCGGACATCGGACATCGGACATCGGACATCGGACATCGGACATCAGACATCGGACATCGGACATCGGACAGACGGACATCAGACATCAGACATCAGACATCAGACATCAGACACATCGGACATCAGACATCAGACATCGGACATCGGACATCGGACATCGGACATCGGACATCGGACATCGACATCGGACATCGGACATCGGACATCGGACATCGACATCGGACATCGGACATCGACATCGGACATCGGACATCGGACATCGGACATCGACATCGGACATCGGACATCGGACATCGGACATCGGACATCGGACATCGGACATCGGACATCGGACATCGGGACATCGGACATCGGACATCGGACATCGGACATCGGACATCGGACATCGGACATCGGACACATCGGACATCGGACATCGGACATCGGACATCGGACATCGGACACGGACATCGGACATCGGACATCGGACATCGGACATCATCGGACATCGGACAGACATCGGACATCGGACATCGGACATCGGACATCGGACATCGGACATCGGACATCGGACATCGGACATCGGACATCGGACATCGGACATCGGGACATCGGACATCGGACATCGGACATCGGACATCGGACATCGGACATCGGACATCGGACATCGGACATCGGACATCGGACATCGGACATCGGACATCGGATCGGGACATCGGACATCGGACATCAGACGGACATCGACGGACATCGGACATCAGACATCGACATCATCGAGACATCGGACATCGGACATCGGACATCGGACATCGGACATCGGACATCGGACATCGGACATCGGACATCGGACACATCGGACATCGGACATCGGACATCGGACATCGGACATCGGACATCGGACATCGACATCGGACATCGGACATCGGACATCGGACATCGGACATCGGACATCGGACATCGGACATCGGACATCACGGACATCGGACATCGGACATCGGACATCGACATCGGACATCGGACATCGGACATCGGACAGACATCGGACATCGGACATCGGACATGGACATTGGGACATGACATTGGACAGACATGGACATCGGACACATTGACATCGGACATCGACATCGACATTGGACATTGACATTGGACATTGGACATTGGACATTGGACATTGGACATTGGACATTGGACATTGGACATGGACATTGGACATTGACATTGGACATTGGACATTGGACATTGACATTGGACATTGACATTGGACATTGGACATTGGACATTGGACATTGGACATTGACATTTGACATTGACATTGACATTGGACATTGGACATTGGACATTGGACATTGACATTGACATTGGACATTGACATTGGACATTGGACATTGGACATTGACATTGACATTGGACATTGGACATTGGACATTGGACATTGACACATTGACATTGACATTGACATTGGACATTGGACATTGACATTGACATTGGACATTGACATTGGACATTGGACATTGGACATTGACATTGATTGGACATTGGACATTGGACATTGGACATTGGACATTGGACATTGGACATTGGACATTTGGACATTGGAAATTGGACATTGGAAATTGACATTGGACATTGGACATTGGACATTGGACATTGGACATTGGACATTGGACATTGGACATTGGACATTGGACATTGGACATTGGACATTGGACATTGGACATTGGACATTGGACATTGGACATTGACATTGACATTGGACATTGGACATTGACATTGACATTGGACATTGGACATTGGACATTGGACATTGGACATTGGACATTGGACGACATTGGACATTGGACACATTTGGACATTGGACATTGGACATTGGACATTGGACATTGGACATTGGACATTGGACATTGGACATTGGACATTGGACATTGGACATTGGACATTGGACATTGGACATTGGACTTTGGACTTTGGACTTTGGACTTTGGACATTGGGCATTTGAATCCAATTTAATCAAAATAAATCCAGGCCAATCAAACCCAATCATTCCAATCAATCCACTCCAATCAATCTAATCCAATCAATACGATCCAATTTATCTGATGCAATCAATCCAATTCAATAAATCAAGTCCTATTAAACTAATCCGATCAAGTCAATCCAATTCTAATTATGCTTAATTAGGGGGCTTACGTTGTGTGGCCAAACTATTTTTATGAAGTTAGATTAGCTTTAATTTTATATATAGAATTATTTAAGGTATAGATTTTAATATAAAGTTTTTGTTGGATATCTTCAAGATTGGCTGAAACTAATCGAAATCCTTTTGATTTCGCTGAAGGAGAAAGAGAGTTAGTTTCTGGGCTTAATGTAGAATGTAGAAGAGGAGGATTTACTTTAATTTTTTTGGCAGCATATTCTATAATTTTATTTATAAGTATGCTATATGTTTTAATTTATATTGACTCCCATGAGTTGGGGGGATCATAATCCCCCACCTGGACTGGGTCCAGAACCACTAAGAGTACAAGAACAAAATTAAAAATTTTCATTAGCCGCCGACTACCTCGGATCTCGCATCACCTGTATAACGTTCTGCTAGTCAAGCCCTTTCATTTGATACCCAACTTAAGGGAGTTGTGAAAAAAAAAATGTATTTCGCCATTTTGTGGTAGCGGTCATCTTGGATTTAAATTTGTCATAGTGCAAAGTGCTCTACTAGTCAAGCCCTTTCATTTGATACCCATATTGAAGTATTAGTGAAAAAAATGCTACAATTCGGCATTTTGTGGGGGCGGCCATCTTGTATTTGAAATTTGTTATAATGTATTGTATTCTACTAGTCAAGCCCTTTCATTTGATACCCATATTGAGGTAGGTTGTGAAGAAATATTTTGTCCGCCATTTTGTGGATGCGGCCATTTTGAATCGATATTAACCAAACATAGCTAAGAACATCCGCACGGATATTAACCTTCAAATAAATAAACCGCATCGAAATCGGCCCATCCGTTTGACCTCTACGGTGCCACAGACAGACACACACACAGACAGACAGACAGACATCGACGTCAAACTTATAACACCCCTTTTTTTGGTCGGGGGTAAAAATAGGTAATTAAACTAGGTAATCAAAACGCACGCATGTATTTATCACGCGGTCTTGAGACTTATCCACGACGATGTAATCACCTGGTGCCAAAGCTGGATCCACCCTTGTTCTAGTCACTAACCAGACCATTGTCGCTTAGCATTTATACCTCCTTAAACATTTATTTGGAAACCCAAGCGAATTTCGATAATGATAATATATTTTAGGGTTCCCTAGTCAAAGGATAAAACGGGACCTAATTACTAAGATTCCGTTGTAGTCCGTCTGTATGTCTATATGTCAGTCTGATACCAGACTGTACCCCATGAACTGTTATGTCAGACAGTTCAAATTTTCACAGATTAAGTATTTTTGTTGCTATTATTACAAAAAAATACTAAAAGATGGAATAAAAATAATATTTCAGGGGGCTCTCATACAGCAAACGTGATTTGTTTTGTTAGTTTTTTTTAGTTTTTTCTTATATATTATAACGGCAATAAGTACACGCATGAAATATTAACAGAATATTTAGCTATACATATTATATTTCAAATTAATAGTTAAATTTAAAAAAATACAATTCTAAAGGCCTAAAAATAAATTCTAATTTCCTGTACCAGGTTTTTACTCGGTATTGATAAAAGCAACACATCAACGCTTGACGTATTCACATAATATTAAATTATACATATTCACTATAAAAATAAATTATTAAAATGAAAAAAAATATATTATTCTATATCACAATCGAATTAATAAAAATAGAATAAGTACTACAACATTGTATTATATTATTTTCAAACAACACGCCCCGAGGTGTGCCTGTTGCAAAGGTACCGTGGTAAACGCTGGCTGCATTGTCACACTGAATGGCGATATCCATCTTTTGCGCCAGAAACGCGCAGGAGTGGGGGTCACAACCCTGATTACGTAAACGACGTCCAATCTGACGTAACAGAAATATTCTTGTGTTAAAATTTAAAAAAAAGGAGGTCTGACACTCAACTGACGTAATTTTTATTTTGGGGTTTTATAGACTATTGTACGGAACCCTTCGTGTACTAGCACCGACTCGCACTTGGCCGGTTTTTTTATTTAACTGTCACTTTTCTACATGAGATTTTAAACAAACGAGATTTGAGCTCAGTTGTAATTACTGTTAAAAATAAATAAGTGCACTTACATCACTCTTGCTGGCCACTGTGGCTGACCTGGTGGCTTAGTTGGTAGTAAGTAGTAAGTCTGCCTGCGAAGTCGTGAGTCGTGAGTTCGATTCCCACCCAGTACAAATGTTTGTGTGATGAATTCAAATATTTGTACTGTGCATGGGTGATTTATATGTATAATGAGATAATGAGAATGAGTACATATGTATTTAAAAATATAAAAGTATTGCATCAGCTATCTGGCTTCCGTAGTACAAGCTATGCTTAGTTTGGGGTCAGTTGTTGTTGTGTGTGAAATGTCCACCAATATTTATTTTATTTATTCTATATTGATGACTAGCGGCCCGCCCCGGCTTCGCCCGTGGTACATATATATATGTAACCTACATCATTCAAGGATTACGTACATATGAAAGAACGGTGAATGATTTTTTTAAATCGGTCCGATAGTTCCCGAGATTACCGTGTACTAACTATATATATGCTATAGACTACTTTTGATCCCCAAATTATCGTGCTGTTTACTGGGTCAGAAGTGACACCTGTAGACAACTGGCGGGGATGACTAATTAAATGACGATTGATCAGTTTTCGACCGGAGAGGAAAAATGATTAAATTACTAAAATGGCTATTAAAAAATAAGGGTTGATCGTAGAATGGTAAAAATTGAGCATTGTATGTATTTTTGTATGTTGTATCATAAAATAATAGAAATTAAAAATTTTGTCTAAAAAATAAAATAAAAAATTTAGTATTAATTTAGGTAGTCCACCCCACCCCTAACATTTAGGGAGATGAAAAATAGATGTTGGCCGATTCTCATAGATACCGGATAAGTACAAAAAAATTCATCAAAATCGGTCAAGCCGTTTCGGAGGAGTATGGCAACAAAAACTGTGACACGAGAATTTTATATATTAGAAGATGGTAAAGTAACTATTGAAAATATAAAGCAAATGGCAAAATACGGGACCCTTATAGATTCGTCATGTCTGTCTGTTTGTTTGTCTGTCTGTCTGTCCGTCCGTATGTCACAGCCACTTTTCTACGAAACTATAAGAGCTATACTATTGAAACTTGGTAAGTAGATGTAATCAGTAAACCGCAATAAGATTTTGATACAAAAAAATGAAAAAGACAAAAAAAAATATTTTATCAAAACCATACAATCTATGGATAGGTCATCAAAAATGGTATTCCAAACATTTTTTTTTTTCTAAACTGAATAGTTTGCGCGAGGGACTCTTCCAAAGTGGTAAAAAGTGTGTCCCTGTAGCTTCTAAAATAAGAGAATGACAAAAATAAAAAAGTGTATGATGTACATTGCCATGTAAACTATCAACGAAAATTGGTTTGAGTGAGATCTAGTACGTAGTTTTATTTTAATACGTCATACATTGACTTTTCTTAAAACACTGATTAAAGTAACAACGAACTACAAGAACTTTTATATTACGTTACTTGCTGCTACGGAAGCCTTCATGGGCGAGTCCCACTCGCACTTGACCACTTTGATTTAATTATTTCCCGCCCAAACGTCTGGACGGTCGCGTTACAACGGCATTAGTCATGAGTCTCTTTTCCTGACTACTCTTGTGATTAATTATATCTATAATTACAATTACTTATCTATTTGCCAAAATAAGTACCTATATACCATACAGAGAGGCTTAATACCTACTTAAGTTTTTGGGATATGCTATAAGTTATGATACTTCATACTATCATACTAATGTTAAAAATGTCAAAGTGTGTATGTTTGTTGCTCAATCACGTCGGAACGGCTGAACGGGTCGGGTTGAAATTTAGAACACAGTTAGGTTATGGTCTGGAATAGCACATAGGCTACTTTTCATCGTGAGAAACTACGCGGGTATAACCGCGGGGTACGGATAGTGTACAATGTTTTCAATTTTCAATAAGCTCACCTCATTTTCAAACACCTTTCCGTGTACTTAGTAGACGCGACGTGTGACCATTATGCTGCCGTGTATTTGTTGCTACGTAAGCATTGCCATTTAGCATGGAAATGCCGCCAGCATGCTGGGCATTTCATAATTCTATGGATAATTCGGATGAGCTTAGTATTAGTAGTTAAATTGTGTACTTGTGTAGTTCTAATTAGATCATTTAGTTTTGTTGTTAAAGACGGCTCGCTAAAAATATATTTTCATTGTGGTTAAACTTTCAGTTTTTGTAGCATTAACTGATCTAATTGCAGATATTCACCTACTGCATATGTATAGTGAGATAGTGAGTAGTAGTAAATAACTTGCTCAAACCACATGACAGCAAAAATATTACTGGCAGCGGTGGGATTCGAACCCACGCCTCCGAAGAGACTGGTGCCTTAAACCAGCGCCTTAGACCGCTCGGCCACGCTACCGTGTGTACCAGGTGTTCAAATTGACAAATCGTTTTTCTAGAGCTCATGACTGAAATAAAAATGTTAAAAAATAATGTAATTTAAAAAAATTAACAATTGTTTTTAAAATAAATTCTTGTTTTTTTTATAGATATCAATTAGAGGCACCTGTCCACCTACTCGCCTGTTTGGTGACGACGCAATTTACAATAGAACGCGCTTACCGGAAAACAAATACGATTCGTTCTCTATTTGAAGACACCTATATTATTTCTACCGGGGAAGACAAACTCAAGCAATTTAATGTAATTAAGGCAGACGATTTAGAGGTAAAATATTGCTAGAAACAAACCGTGACCGCCTTATAACAAAACAAGAGTATATCGCAAACAAAATCGCCGTACAACATTATCGCAAACTTGTTTCTTAAACGTCACAAACTCCAAAAATGTATTGTTTATTGTTTCATTGCACACATACAACATATTTAAAATACTTGTACATACCCTGCATTAAGAGTGTTGCAAACAGTAGTTTCTCTTAAATCTAGGTAGTTTAACAAAATTACAGTTATAAGAAAATTAACAATTAAGGTCTTTAAATATTTGGTTTGCATAAATTATTATTACTAAATTCGACTTATTTACAACATACTTAGTATTAGCAATGTAAAATCTAGTACTTAGTTCTTATCCTCAATGACATAATAAACAAAGGAAAGTTAGGTCTAAATATCGTGTGAAAAAAATTATTTTAGATCATATCACACTTTTGTACTAGAAAGTGATGTAGTTTATTTTGGAAGTTAGCGTTACTTGTTTCTTTCCTTATGACTACTAGAATATTATTTTAGACTAGCTGAACCCGCTACTTCGTTCGCGTAAGCAAATGTTACTGACTTATACATTAATTGGAAGTATCGTACGTCAAATATTTGGATAAGTAGTCATTGAAAAACCTTTGAGTTTGAGTGAATTTGTTTTTCCACACAAAAATTTATTTAATTTTATCATCTTTATTTTTCCTTTTTTTAACAAAATCAAACATACTTAGTAAGGTTTCGTAGTAACGAACATAGCCGCAAGTGTTAAGTTTGTAGGATTTTTATAGGATACATTATGAAAAATCTGAAGCTGATGTGCATGATCTGATACCTACTTACCTATTTCTTTTCATCCGCAAGCTGTTTTCTAGCTGTTACCTGCGACTTCGCCGGCGTAAAATTTTGAACGAAGCCTGTGTGGAATCAAACTAATTAAAATTTTAAGTTTTAATGACATTCAAGCTAGTTGAACCCGTAAATCTAAGCCAAGTCCTAGTGAAATGTTAATGTATGAATTTAATTGTAGGTATCACCGAAAAAAATCAAGAACGAAAGAATCCAAATTTGGCATCATAATCCTTTTAGCAGCAAAAACTTATTAGTACAATTTAGAATACCAGTAACGCCACCTAGTGATGAAAGAAAAAATACATACCACAATAGCAAAACATCGATTTAAATGGCCTTTAGTGCTTTTAGATTTAAACTGGCATTAGCGCCGTCTAATGAGAATATTACTCGTATGTTGCTTGTTATTTTGATTGTGAACGCAAATCACCTATATTATCTACGCCAAAACGGGTGCATATATTTTTCATTTTTGGCTTTTACCTTACCATCACATCAACTTCCTTACGAAAATATATGCTTATATTAATATGGAGTTAAATGAAAATGTAGACTTATTAGCCCATGTGAAATTTTAGACTCTAAACTAAATGTGTTTCGTATGTCAACCCATATCGTTGTGCCGTTTTGACGTGATAGTTCATATTTGTTTCCTTAGGGCCCATGCTTCTTTTCAGATTGATAGGTAATAAATACATAAATGTGGTATTTCAGACTATGAGTTATTTCTGTTTCAATTTTCTACCAAATTTGCTTAGTCTTTCCTACGTCACAGTAACCTATAAGTAACCGATTTGCTATTTTTGAGTTCAAACTACAACGTGTGTTTCGAATTCCATCCAAATATGTTCAGCCGTTCCAACTTTGTCCTGTAAATATTATGAATGTCACTGTTTGGATGTTTGTTACGTAATACATAGAGTACTTATACATAGGCAATGTTTAGCCTATGTGTCCTTCCAGACTGTAATCTAATTCTATTTCAAATTTCAACCCGATCACTTGATACGTTCCGCCATGATTAAAGCGGCAATAGAAATACATCATCTGCGAAAATTTCAACTGTCTAGCTATCACCGTTCTTGAGATACAGCCTGGTGACAGACGGACGGACGGACGGATAGCGAAGTCTCAGTAATAGGGTCCCGTTTTTACCCTTTGTGTACGGAACCCTAACAACCGTCTGCTTCGGTCACCGAAGCTTGTTGAACACTACCTTTAAATTTTAAACAGTATTTGGATTGAAATAATACGTTTTCTAATAAGTTACGGCTGGTCTAGTAAGTTACAGCTGACCTAGTCGGGAGAACGGCGACTGTCGATCCGGAGACCCAGGGTTCAAAACCACGCGCACCACTATCTTTTCAGTCATGTTCGTAATGCCGGTAATTAAAACGGTGAAAGGAAACACCGTGAACAAACCGAAATCTACCTATAATCTAAGTTCTAAGTCGTATGTCATCCACCAACCGACACTGGGCCAGCGTGGTGTATTATAGCCTTGTCTCTCTCGTTCCGAGAGAAGGCCCCGACGCTCAGCAGTGGGAACATTTAATGGGTTGTTTTTGCTGTTACTTATTATGCTGATATGTTTTCTCCAAAATACAAAAATCTACTTCAATGACAGGTAATTTAATTCTGTCATTCGACTAAATTTTATAAGAAGGTATAACTATCTATGTCGTACAGATAAATCTAAGCTGATTTTAGTTTCTTGTTGATATTTCAAAAATTACCTCCCTGTTTTCGATATCTAAGATCACCTCTGAAGTATTTTCTACCAAACAAAAAAGGAATTATCAAAGTCAACTGACAATTAGCGGAGTTATCGCGTAAAATAAAACCAAATGAAAAACCATGCAACCCGATTGAGAACATCCTCCTTGTTTGAAGTCGATTATAACCGAATGATGTTTGTTTTTCCACACAAAAATATATTTTTGACAATTATTTTGTCATCCAAGATGACGCGACGCGATCACGTGGGCACTTTCTAGTATCTAGAATCTAGATATTCTGTGGATCGTCTGTGATACACAGAATACTTAGAAGTTAGTATGTACCGAACGCGCCGCGCGTGTCGTTATTATTTAATGTTTGTGTAATTTCCGAACCAACAGACCGATATTGTTCAAATTTTGACGGGACAATATAAAAAATGTGTTCTTTCTAACAAAAAAAGAATTAATGAAATTAAACAACGCAAACCTGAGTAACAACCAAATACACATTCTGACTTTCACCCCCTCCCGCAAGAAAACCGATCAGAATTTGGGGATCAAAAGTAGCCTACAGCAATCTCCTTAGTATAAACTAAAATCATGCCAAGTTTCAGCTGAATTGAATCAGTAGTTTCGGCGTGATGCGTGATCCCTATACAGAAAGACAGACAGACAGACAGACAGACAGACAGACAGACAGACATGAAAGAAAAAAAATGCAGTTTCGCCATCAGTATCGACTATGGAGTGCCCCAAAAAAATTTTTTTCAAAATATCTTCAATGTACAGAATTCGACCCGTTACAGTTTTATTATAAGTATAGATTTTAATTGACGTGTATAAAGGACCTTTTTTGTACATTTCGAGACGTAGTTCTGGTAATTTTAGGTTGTATTGTCTGCGTGGATTTGTTTCGGGTGTATATAGATCAGGATTTTGTCTCACAACTTTCGCGGTTTCGTAGATGTGTTTACATGGCAATGTCAGTAATTTTTCTTTTTTGAAGAGTGGTTTACAGCTTGTTCGTTGGTTTATGTTAGCGATGTTTCGAATGCACTTTTTTTGCATTATTAGGAGCTTACATACACTATCGACACTATTTCCCCATGAAATTACTCCATAACAGAGCCACGAGTATGCATAAGCATAGGATGCAGCCAGAGCTGTCTGTGGGTTGTGTTAACTTTTTAAATTACTAGAGCAATTTACAAACTAATTTGACTACACACACGGACTCTCCTAATGCTCAAACGCTGGACGCCGCGCCGGCATACATACGAGTATATAAAAAAAATGATTTGACGTTTTTTGGCATAAGCTTCGTCAAATATTTGGAATTTGTATAATATAAGAAAATTTGTCATACTACGACGATTTTCATGACGTGCGTGTCCTAAGTAGTCGAGAAATATAACATTTATTATGTGAACTGAGAACGTGTAAAACGTAAAAAGGTGTTATTTGTAGAACGTTCCTGTCTCACGTATTCACGCTAAAACACAAAAGAAAGTTGGTCTTTTGTATAACTTACCAGCGCAGCGGCGTTCCGGCTTCACTCTGATATTGTCATAATAAAGACCATTCATCGAAATACCCTATCCTATCTCTCAGGTTGGACCAAATCACATATATGTTCCCGTTTGAAGGGCAATGTTTCCAGATAAATTACAGGGCTTAGAGATATAATATCTTAAATCTCTGGGTGACAAGCCCAGTGTAGTACTAGGTAATGATTTTGACTCTTCATGTTCCAATAGCTGCATGTCACTGTGCTATTATGTGGCGGCAGGCATGTTGCTTACCATCAGGCATATGTCATGCTCGTCATTAAAAAAAGTCACCTTTCATGAATATCGGTTGGCGGTCAAATGCAAACCTATTATTAGGTAGCGATAAAAAAACACCTTTTTTTCTACCTTATTTAATTTTACAGGCCATTAAACTTAGAAAACTAACCAAATACCAAGTGTCTTCACCTCTTTACTCGTATTGATTACATACAAGGCAAACAATTTTACGACTTGCCAAACTTTGCTCAGTCATATGCAAAATATTTTAGTGATAATAATTACTACGGCGCCTTTACACCCGTACCAGAAGATTGAACTACGCTATTTCTAAGAAAGCGTTACAAAATTTTCTCAAAAAAATCGATTATGCTGCCTCGTGTATTGGCAAGAGTAGTGCCGGGGACCCTAAGTGAAAAGGCAGTAGGCACTTAGACTCTACCTTTGTTTAATTTTAACTAAAAATAGCTTCATATATCACATAGAATGATTTACATGTCGTAAGATAATATAATTTACATATCTCGTGATTCGAATTCCGGTTTTAAGTGGCTATAAAATAACTTTCTTTTTTGGCGGCAAATTTTTCACTTCCTGAAAGGAGTTATTTAGTTAAAAAAAAAAAGATTTTTGTTTTTCTTACATATTACATATTTTTACAAATAATAATATTAAAATAGTACCGTAGCGTAATGCGACTACGTTTGGTTCTAAGCCCCTCTTGGACACTTTAGGCGCGAGCACGAAAAAGGGACCCACTTAAATTTAAAATTAAACACAAACACTCGGCTAAATTTCATAATTTTTGTGTAATCTACGAAGACGTCGTCCAGGTAAATACATTTTGGATTTAATTGGGTAAACGGGAAACTCACGTGTTATATGATATGGGTTATTTACAACAACTACGTTAATTTTAATACAAAAAAATTTAGATTTATGTTGAGTTTTCAGAAACCGTAAAATTTATTTAAATAAACTTTACCTATTAATATGAAACCATTTCTGACGTATCTATCTACCAAACCAAAAATAATTATAAAAATTAATTGCTATCGTATTACATACATACAAAATCGAAGTCGCTAAAAAGAGGCCAACTTTCGTGTATGTGAATAATTTTTGGACCAAAGAGAGCTCATATTTTAAGTGATGGCCAATATCGGCTTGATTTGATTGGATGGCAGAGGCAATTGACATTTCAATGTGCGTCGGCTACGTCATCAAACACTGGTGTATTACGCATACAGGGATTTTATATTACTCTATCTATTTTACAAACATCTATAATAACAGGTGAATCCTATATAAAATAGGCTAAGCTGCCAACATTGAAGAGTAATCCAAAGGGATGGGTATAAGTCGATACTAAAGGCAGATTTCAGTTACAAATTATTTCTTTAAGAATATTACGCACGGTAAAGATACATAAGACGTTCGTTATAACGTTACAATGTAATACTAGGTCGCCGTTGGTAATCAATGTCGCCATTTAGGTGCACGACAATAATGCTATATTAGTATTATGGTAATTCTCGATAAATTTCATAGATTTCTAGCAGCTTCTTCCAAATATACGGCAACTTCACGACTCAAGAAGTCCGTAGTTTCATTTGGCGTTGTTTGTTTGTACTTAAAATGAAAGCCACAATGGTGCATCCGACGTCCGTCTTCAAAATCTTGATGTCATGTACCCCTAATTATGTTTCCAACTGCAGACGTTTATTATCGATACCACTAGCTTTAAAGGAGAATGAAAACATCACCATATTCTAAAAAAAAAAAAAACATTGGTCATCCGCCAACCCGCACTTGGCTAGCGTGGAAGATTAGCGTCTTGAAATTTGAGCGAAAACAAAGCACGACAAACAACTCCCATGTGTGGGAAGATGAAGTGGACTGCTTAATGCTTAGGTTTTCTATAAAACCGAAAGTTGCCATTTCATTTTCGAGAACCTACTGTTTTTTTTATAGCAGTAGGCTTCAGATCGTGTTATGTATGGGTTAGCGCAAAAGGTGCAGCGCTCTGCAAATCTTAGATTACTAACTATAAGTACTTAAGCACCCTTTGCTTATCCCTGGTATCTATCTTTGCTAATTCCTGGTATCTATCCACCTTGGTACCCCCACCAGGTTTTTTTTAAAATGAAGAGTGACGAGACAAGCAAAACATGTGCCTGATGGTAAGCAACATGCCTGCCACGTAACAGTACAGTGACACGCAGCTATTGGAACATGAAAAGTCCAAATCATTACCTAGCACTGCACTGCGCTCGTCACCCAGAGATCTAAGATGTTATATCTCTAAGCCCTGTAATTTCTCTGGAAACATTTCCCTTCAAACCGGAACACAGTAATGTTTGCACATTACTGCCATTAGGCCAAGCAGAGTTGAAAATCGGTCAAGCCGTTTCGGAAGAAAGCGCGTATTTCGCATTCCCGTTAATTTTATCGATATTAAAACTAGCCTATGTAATATTATAGGCTATCTGTGTTACAAATTTTAACTCGATCTGTTCAGTTGTTCCGACCTTCCGATTGAGCAACAAACATCCAAATTTTTGCATTTATATTATTAGTAGGACAAAGACAAAGACAAAGATTGAAGGATTCTACTGCAATTGTCATCACTTTTCAATCAATGACGATCAAGGACAAAATAGTTATTAAATACTTACTACAAAACTTTCAAATGTTGCCATTTTGATTTAATGTACTGCCATTTGTAATTAATGACCAATAAAATACACATTTTAATAGGAATATATTTGTTAACGACCGCGTATAGGTTGTAAATAAAATCGTCGGTATTCACAATTTATATAAGAAGTTAATTAATTGGTTAATTGGATTATGTGTATTGCTAAGACGATCTCATTATTTTTAATTTTTATTGTATCACAGTATTTAATTTTGGCTGGTCACATAGTGCTGTTTAAAATAAATAATAATGTATGGACATAAACTCGTAGTACCTACTTAATTGGCTATCTAAAATGAATTGGTGTAGTAGATTATGCTACCGCTGAGAGCCGAAGCTGAAGAGCTTGTATGTTGGAACCAATGTCAGTTGTCTGTTCTTCAAAATGGAGCACAATAATGTTCGCACAGTACTGCGTAGTGGCATTTCCCCATGCCGACTCGACAAAGAGTCTGACCACTGTAAACATGTTTCTTTAAAAGTTTTTTCTGAAGTTTAAAAAAAGAGACGTCTGTTAGTTTTCGAACATAAATAAAAATCTACTATGGCCCATGAGGGGATCGAACCCGCGACCTTCGCGTTATTAGCACGACGCTCTAACCAACTGAGCTAATGGGCCGATACAGTGGTCTCTGAAAACATGAATTTTCACTTACATTTACATAAATTTATATCTATCTCTCGGTCAAACTCCAAACTTTTAGTCAAGATTTACGCAAGCCTGCCAAAATTCTGAGCATCGAATCGGAATGATAATATTTTTTTGACGTCAAGCGGATTTAAAGAAGTAAAACTAACTTTAATTACGTTTTGTAATTTTATCGTTAGGGTCAATTTCACAGAGCAATCCGACAGACTTATATATAAGAGATACACAGAAAAATATAAATATAAAGAGTTTAGTTACCTTTCTATTGTTACAAAATATATAAACAACTATAATTAATTAAAGTAAAAAAATATTGCGTTTGACCACCATTTCACCTTATGTGAGATGGTGATAATTAAGCCACGGTGTGACATGCAATAGACATGGTGACTAAGAAATTAATTAGTCTGTCAGTAACATTATCAAAATAAGTTGTAGACGTATTTTTGACGTGACAACGTCTTATAAATTGGTTTGCCGGGTGACACTTCAAGAAACTGCGTTACGCTCCGCTCACGTTATGCGCTCACAACGAGAGCGAGTGAGAGGCACGCGTCCCTTCCACTCGGGCATGGTTAGCCCGCCTAAGAGCGAGAGTGACAGACATAAAAAGTGAAAGGCACGCGTCCCTTCCGTAAAATTATTTTACCACTCAAAGTCGTTGTCACGTAAAACTTTCGCCCGTATACCGACTTTACAGGCGACCAATTTTTTCATTAGGTTTACAAACAACTAAAAACAAAGATATAGTGCTTAGAACTTTAGAGTGACGTCACTTCAATATACGATTTTTACGTAGATGTGACATCACAACTCTGGAAGTTTGGTAAACTTTGGTATATCTTTGTAGATATTTTTATAATTTGATAAAACAAAAAACACGTGTCCCTATCTATAGTGTCCCATGTCTATTTATCCATAATCTACCTGATGTACTAATTAATGGTCCATTTTTGACCCAGTCTTCAACCCAATACGTTTTAAAATATTAAACTGCGTTCTTTGTAAATCTAAATATCTAAGTTATTTTTAATTAATTAAGGGCTAGTCATACATGAAAACAATTTAATCATATTAATATTTACAATATATTTTTTAATTGTTAAAGTGTCATAGTTAAAGTCAAAGCTAAGTACAGAATGCCAAATACACAAAATTTTACACCTAGTTCCAAAATTTTATTTTTAACCTGTCTATTCTTACGGTGAAAACGCTCCTTATCCAACCAATCTAGTTTAAGTCTTTGTAACTATTTTAATTTATTGTACGTGATAAAATAATGATAAATTAATCTGACAATTTGTAAAAAGGCACAATTTTGCTAAAGGTTGTATCGGCCCATTAGCTCAGTTGGTTAGAGCGTCGTGCTAATAACGCGAAGGTCGCGGGTTCGATCCCCTCATGGGCCATAATTATTTTTTCATTTGATACACATTATTTAGAAAGTAGAATTTTGATCGTTAATCAGCCCAGTGTATGTTTCCACTGCTGGGACTCAGGGTCTTCTTTCACAAGGAGATAGTCAAGACCGTAATCCACCGCGCCGGCCAAGTTTGAATGTGCGGATGTTACATGTTCTAAAAAGATTTTGTTAGAAACTCCGGTTACCTTGCCAATATTTTCCTTCTGTGTTAAAGTAAAAAAAAAAGTTAAGTGTTAAAGTCTGTGAAAATAACAGACTACAGGCCCGTGAACAAAATTTATGGGTCAAATGACAATGACCCACCAGGAGACCTATGTAGGATGATAGAAGGGTATAAAGTAATAAGATTCAGCTCTATGCCGTCACTTGTAAGCTGTCCAACTGAGTGCAATTGAAGAAGGGGGGTTCTAACTAGTGTCCGACCGAAAGTTCGGTTTCGGTTTCGGTTTCGGCCGAGTTTCGGCCAAAAATCAAGTTTCGGCCACAGTTTCGGTTTCGGCCAAAATCGGCCGAAACTTTTGCCGAAACCGAAACTTAACAAGTTCAAGCACGTTCACGATCGCCTAACTTTGTTTTCCGCGGCAACGCTTTGACGGACGCTGTCGGCCCTTTTCGGGAATTATCGTGCGCCGTTCGGATAGTTCTGTAGCAACCAGCGATGCCAACCGTACGAGGTTCCTCGTACAAAAACGAGATTTGTAGTCTTTCGTACGAGGACACTATTAATTAACCTCGTACAAATAAGTACGAGATTATAATATTGCTATTATAAAATAGTGAAAACTAGAGCCATGTATCAGAACTCAAAATAAATATCAATAATTAGTATTTAATGAAACAGTAACAATTATTGATTTGATTTAGTTAGATGACTGATTTGACAGAGAACTTAATTTGAAAAATTATTAAAAATGTTATTAATATGTTTTTATTTTATATTCAATAAATGATTACAACAATCTTAATATATTGTGTTTCCATTTTATGCCCTAATTAAGGCAAAATTATAGGTAAAAAGCACCAAATTTCAGTATTTTAATAAATTATATACTTGACCACGTGAGTTTCGGTTTCGGTTTCGGTTTCGGCCGAAACTGAAGCCACGGCCGAACATTCGGTTTCGGTTTCGGTTTCGGCCGGAAAATCAGTTTCGGTCGGACACTAGTTCTAACCCTCGATAATTTCTCCTTGTCACATGATTTTTGTACGGTGTTGCGGAATAATGAATTAGAAGAGGTAGTAAGCGGGCAAAACCGCGGGGCGCTGCTCTGCTGCTAGTACATTATATTAATTTATAGTAAAAAAAACTAAAAATGTTTTCTGCTTATAAGTGATAATGTTAGTACATATGAATGTCTGTATAGATATAAAAATATATGGTTTAGTTGTTCCAGCAAGGTCGGGGCGAGCCGCTAGTATTTTTAAAGAAATTGTTCATTTATCGTACGTTTAATCTATTTAAGACCATTAAAATGTTTTGATAATAAATTGATCTGATACCAATTAAGCCCTGAAAATTCTAACTTTCGGAGAAAATCATATCGGCCCATTAGCTCAGTTGGTTAGAGCGTCGTGCTAATAACGCGAAGGTCGCGGGTTCGATCCCCTCATGGGCCACAATCATTTTTTAGTTTAAAATGCGAGAAAGTCTTTCCTCATACGAGTTGAAAAATGTGTAGTTGTAAAACCACACGGCAGAAGTGAAAACTAAAATAAGAAATAACCATTGAAAACCATTGAATTTTGTTGTAACATGATTGATACTTTGATTTGTATATTGTGTAATCTATGGCCTAACCGGAAAAAATGTTTTTTTAATGTTAGCTCAAATGTGTGCATTTTGCAAAAGTTTATTTCGTTTTCTTTGATTTAGTATTTATTATTTCACATACATCATACGGTGCGATTCCACTCAAATGTATACGATATGAAAGCTTTTGACCCGGTTAAGCTACGATTAGGTAAATGTTTGAAACGTGTGAATAACTTCGAATTTACTTTAATATTTTGAGACCTTTTTATCAATCTCTTTTCAATTGTTATTTTTTTTTAAATCTTCTACTTTTTTTACAAGACAAAATTTTACTACTTTTGTTATTACGGTAAAAATGAATCTTCACAGTTAATAAAAAAATGACAATGACAATAGAAAAAGTGACACAGTTAATGCAAAGCGCATATCATGTAATTTTTCTACTTAGTCTGCGATGCATAATTTTTATAAAAAATAAAGTATTCGGCGAAAATAAATTGTACCTTATTACTTTTAGAACTCAGAGTAGAAGAATAAGATCAAGAACAAAAACTGAAGAGTAGGTAGGCATTTATCTTTGCTCAAATCGTCGAAGAATGGGGATTACTCCTCATGATGTTTCAAGATAAACTTTAAATTGTCACTGCCACTTAACCGTAGGGGTAGATGTGTTCTGCTGAGCAGATCAACAAAAATAATGTAGGACAGCAACAAAAGTAATGTAGTCAAATAGAGATACGATATCCTACGTAAAGTAATGAGAAAGAAAAAAATGGCAGTCATAGGAACTGCCGATGGAAGTGAAAACTTACAACTCAGAATTTGATAGTTTACCTTGGAAACTACGCGGGTGATACCGGAAGGCGTGACCATGCGCATGCTTACAAATCTCTATATGGCCAATGGGACATGCTGACGTATTTCTAGACGGCCTGAGACCATGGTCCCTAAACCCAAAGATTTCTTATCATTCCCGAGCGTGACGCTAGAATTCTATTCACAGCCCACGAAAAATCTGTCTGTGGCGCGCTACAAAACGTTTTCACAGCAAAAATGAGACAAAGTAAAGGGGCAATAGGAGCATAGGAGAAGCTGCCTGGAGTGTGCAGCTATAGACTGATATTGATGACGATGAAACACCGCTGTCCTTTCAAACTCTACATTGCAAATGCAATACCACAATGCCAGTAGGTTGATGGACTAGTAGTAATGCTCGTATCTCAAAACAGCGACATCCTTTCACGGTCGATGTTCCAAATACACGAACGAAGAGATTTGACTCTACTTTTGAGATAAGAACGTCTAGGCTGTGGAATACGTTGCCTGAGTGGGTTACCCTATGGTTACAATCTTTGTATCAAATCGAGAGTGAATCGGTTTCTTCTAGGTAAACACGCTCCATCGTAAACCGCATCGTCGCTTAACACCAGGCGAGATAAAGGTCAAGTGTAAGCCTATAAAAGATAAAAAACAAAAAAAAATAGTAGGTAGGTAAAGGTGTAAACATTAACTTACGAATTCTATAGACGATATTATAATTTTTATAAAGTAGTAATCCAAAAGCGTCTACATATTATAATGAACATTATCTAGGTCGCAGTTTCCTCCAGGCCACGTGGTTCGACAGCGTAGTTCGATCAATCGGACCACGTGAACTTTTTTTTCCTCTTGGTTCGATCAGTCGAACCATGTGCTTTTGAGATTCCTGATAGATCGATCAATCGAACCACGTGAACTTTTTTTTCCAGCTGGTTCGATCAATAGAACCATGTGTTTTTAAGACTTCTGATAGTTCAATTTATCTGACTATGTAGACTTTTTTCAATAGGTTTGGTTAATCGAACTTAGTCAACCCTTGTAAAATTGCTGAACTTAGATGAATACAATAAGCATATTTTAATCTTCATTTAGCCATGTTACATTTTTACTTTACTTCGTAACGTTTCCAAGGACATTATAACTTTATATACAGTAACTAACATTAATAAACTCTTTTTGTACAAAAAATTAAAACCGTCTTCAAAACCACAAACAGGACATAGTTAATCCCAAGTTTTCTTAGTCCGAGTTAATTGTGCCTGTGAGTATACTTCGATGAATCGAACCAGATGAACTTGTCATAGTGGTTCGACAATGGAGTCGAACCACGAGGTCCCAAGAATTAGTAGTTCACGTGGTTCGATTCTAAAATCGAACCAAGAGGAAAAAAAAGTTCACGTGGTCCGATTGATCGAACTACGCTGTCGAACCACGTGGCCTGGAGGCGCAGTTTTAGATGCTACGTACCCAATCCATATTGTCTGAAAGCGTCTTCATCAAATAAACTCATCAATCGCTTAAAAGAAGGCCTTAAAATTATATAGATCGGATCTTCAATTATCCACGTCACGTACTAACGCTAATCTGTTTGTGTGATTATCGGGCAGGTAGCCATAAACTTACAGTTAGCTGTTTAGAACGTTTCAATCTCTGTTATTAAATTTTGAATTAAACAAGAGTATGATCTACTTATTCATTTGTTTGGATGGAAGCAATTTGGCCAAATACCTTTATAATACGCTATAAGATCGTTGCATCTTGAATCAGATCTCAATTTAATTTTAAAATGCTGCTACAGCAGTGTACGGTCCAATGTTTGTCGACAAATTTTCAATTAAGTACTTTATTGACAGCCTTCGAATTCCCTGAAAATATTTGAAATTGAATTAAACATACTTTTATACATATTTAAACTTTGAAATTAGCAGGTAGGTATTACTAAATAAATGAATTAAGTAGTTGTAAAGGAATGCAAAAGAAACAAAAGAAAAATCTAATCTTAGAATAACCCAACCTCAAACTGCTCCCAGCGCAACAGTGCCCATGATGCTCGCCGCATTCCCACGCTGAATGGCAATGGTCAATCTTTACTCCAGGAACGCGTCCATAATTAAACTTAAAGTTTTACTCGTACATACTTATACCCTGACCTAAGTACCTCAATATTTCAGACGCGTCATTACAGTTCCCGTAATTTTCCAGCGATAAAAAATAGCCTATTATGCTATTCCAAGCTATAATTCTAGCTTTGTTCCACATTTAAATCTAGTGCGTTCAACCGTTCCGATGTGATTGAGCAATAAACATCGAAACATTCGCATAGTGGGGATAGGGTATCTTAAATACACTGAAAAAAAATCGAGAAGAAACATTGGTCACATTCTACTTTTCCCCACTCCAATAAAGTATCTAAACAAGTGAATATTCAATTGGAACGAAAAAACGTATCCACCAATACAATAATCACCCGTAATACCTTTTAATTAAATGACGATTTTCTACCATTGTTATCTGAGACTAATTTACAATCGGAGGACAATACAGTGTAATAGCATGACATTGTTACGCCACTGTGTGAATGGTGCCAAATGAGGGATACATTCCCACACTCAGACAATAGTTAGAGAGGCTTGCTATCATACATCGATAATAACAATTATGAATGTTGCGCTGATAAAATAATTAGAAAACATATCTTATTTAAGGTTTGATTGATTAGAAATTAAGTAAACTAACAATTTAGCTTATTTTAGACACTAACTATGACCCGTAACTTAGTTACCAGCGGCTTAGCAAAGACTTTTAACGGGATAAAAAAATAGCTTTAGAACAAGGGTCAGCAACAGGCGGACCGCGGTTCGTATCCGGACCGTGAAGGGTCGAACCTTGGACCGCCAATAAAAATATTGTAATGCATTGTAAGCCAAGTATACATTTTAAAATGTAGATAAGGTACACTGTACCTTTACTAATTTAGATAATATTTTTTTGCCACGTCGAAAACATCGTGAGGAAAACGACATGTACCTAGAATCTTTCGAAGTCATGTGTCATCCACCAATCCGCACTGGGCCAGCGTGGTGGATTATGGTCTTGACTCTCTCCTTGGGAGGGAAGGCCCCGACCCCGAGGTTTAGCAGTAGGAACATTTAGTGGGCTGTTTAAGCAATTATTACCACTAGTTTTTTTCTGGACCTCGTTAAAATTTCTGCACTTCATCCGGACCCCGCCTAAAACTACTTGCCGACCCCTGATTTAGAATAAATCAAGATAATATCACTTACCACACGTATTTAATTTCATACAGTCCTTGTAGTAAAACATGAGAACAAATAAACAGTTATACACTTTTTTTTTTATAAATATCGACGAGACGAGTAGGACATATGCCTGATGGTAAGCAACATGCCTACAACATAACAGTACAGTGACACGCAGCTATCGGAACATGAAGAGTCCAAATCATTACCTAACACTGCGCTGCGCTCGTCACCCAGAGATTTAATATGTTATGTCTCTAAGCCCTGTAATCTCGCTTGAAACATTGCCCTTCAAACCGGAACACAGTAATGTTTACATATTACTTATTAAGACAGTAACTATCACCTTTGATATATTAGTGTGATAGAGCAAATGGACGATCAAGGCGTGTGGGTAATGGCAAACTATCCGATGTGCAAACAATACATAAACCTGTCTATAATAGCCAAGGAGGGATCCAGGGGGGAAGGTCTTGGGGGTCATGACTCCCTGGACTGGGTCCAGTCCAAAGGTGAACCACTATTCAAAACGCATGCATATACATTTTCACACAGTTTTGTGACTTATCCACTATGACCTTCCCCCTGGAGTCAAAACTAGATCAGCATTTGATACTAGAAACAAGCACAGCGCTACGCAACTATTTGAACTTGAAGAGTACAAAACTCTAATAATTCTACTTTCCTAGCATTCGCACTCACTTTACTGCGTTCAAAACCCAGAGATTGGTTAATATGATGATGTTTTATCTATTTACTCTTTATTTTTCTGGAAACATTGCCCTTCAAACCGGGCACATTTACACATTAATCTATTAGTGCATTACTGCATGGCGGTAGAATAACTGGCAAATTAGGGCTTGTTATAGTTATTTACTATAGATGTGACCATAACTTAGAATACATTTTGGGAAATTATGTTCTTTTGGAACATATTCTTTTAATACGATGCCTTTTTTTAAATATTCATTATAGTTTTAAAGGACAATGTAGAGTATGCTGTAACAAAAATAGATAAAAACTGCAAAAAATGAGATTTGGCCCATGAGGGGATCGAACCCGCGACCTTCGCGTTATTAGCACGACGCTCTAACCAACTGAGCTAATGGGCCGCTGAGGACAGTGCCAAATTTTCCTGTTGATTTCTCAGGGCTATATTCCCGTTGTCCTAGATATAAGGTTATCATTAAAATTTATTGTATTCTGTTTTCTTTTCATGATAATAATAGGTTTGGTCTCGAACAGCAGGTGGTGACCTATTTCTGTATTCATAAATAAAACACATTTTAAAATACTTTAAACTTGGTTCTGATTAAAATAAAATGTACGGTTTAATTCTCCTCGGAACCTCGTTAGATAGGTAGGTACTTATACTTAATAGTTGAATTATTTCATGTTAGTGACGGTAGTGGAAGGGGCTAGAAAATTGGTATAGGGGAATAGGTAGCTACACCTAGTATGATTTGGGGCATAGGCGTATACCACAGTCTATTAAATCATACAGTCGTTCGGCGAAGCTTGGGCTATCGTGCGGAGCATGCGGGGTGAGACGCGGGAAGCGCGCTCCCGAAATCGCCGACATTACAATGTAGTATTTCTTTACTTCTATACTATACATACATATAGGAGTGTCTGTCCCCCACTCCCCAGTCAATAATGATACTTAGTTACAACTAGCTGTGCCCACGGTTTCACGCGCGCTTTTTTTGTTTATTTCATGGAACCCTGTTCATTTTCCTAAAATAAGAGTAAACTAACACATGCACTAGAACATCAGCTATATATTATGAAAGCCCCTTCATTATTTGTTCAGCCGTTTTAGAGATTAGCCGGAACAAACAGATTTTTTTTTTTGTATATACCGTCTATACATTCATATGCGTATATTTGAAAGCGGTTTTTAGTATTACAAATAGACACTTCAATTTTATTAATTTTTCTAGATGTAGGTATGTAGGTACCACCATTGTACCGTTTATATCCCTTTTCCATACAAGGTTGCCTGAAAGAGATTGCTTTAAGCAATAAGTCCGCCAATTAAGAGCCTCACCCGTTAATTAATTAGCCTATTTTTTGTTATGTTTTTGCTTTACTCTGTGTGTCTATACTAATATTATAAAGCTGAAGAGTTTGTTTGTTTGAACGCTAGGATCTGGGGAAGTACTGTTCCGGATTGAAAGATTATTTTTCTATTGGATAGTCCATTTATCGAGGAAGGCTATAGGCTATAGAAAATAACGCTACTATTAATAGAAGCGGAGTATGAATCAAGAATGTAACAAAATCGGGAAAAAATATTCAATTTTGAGAGCTTTCGGTCGTTTCGTGCTTTGAAATGGCACATGACAGCATGTGTCTAATATTGCGTCATTGAATATCACAGATTACATACCTCTTGAGTATAAAACCTTTGCTAATCTATATTTTTTCTAAATCTGTGTTGGTACAACCAATTTCCGACAGGTGGCGTACCAGGTACCTGAAGAGGTGTTTTGTTTGAAAGCGTTTCAGTCATTCTTTCACCGTTGTATATGTACGGGATCCTGATGAGTACTATATAATGTACCACGGGCAACGCCGGGGTGGGCATCTAGTCTTGTAATAAAGAGTTTGTAAGTCTCCATTGCACCAGAAGTGGCGTTTGTTTTATTTTGTCATCCCAATTTGATAGGCATAATAAGTCAGTGCCAAAACTTTGACATAAATATTTTTTTTTTCCATCATCATAGCTGTCATTCTGAAAACATTTCATTCACCTTTCAGCGATCATTTAGAACTCTACAGAATCTGACAATGGCAAAGAGTTTACATTATTTCCATCTAAGGATATTGGTATTTAGGACAGAAAAAAAGTATTACAAAAAGGGCTCGTTTTACCCAAGAGTTCGTCGAACTTACATCGTACGACATCTCTAAACCACTCAAAATGTTAGGAAATGCAAGAAAGATAGCAGATTGTAATCCAACCTAACGTTAGATTAATATAGTTTAAGATTTCATATCAAATGGCATCCAATAAAACTGCTGATTAAAACGCAGTCGGCTTAGAGGATATAAAATGCTTTGATAAACCTTGGAAAAATGACGAGGAGTAGATAAGAGTATTTTTATTGGAATATCAACACCTAATTACTTAGGCATTTCATTTCAAATATTATAAATTAAATTGTATAATATTATGAGGCGATCTATATGAATAAATGGACATTTCATAGGTGAAGCTAAAACGGTGAAGAAAAACATCGTGAGAAACCCAACATGTACCTAGAATCTTACGGAGTCATGTGTTATCCACCAGCAGCTTGGGCCAGCGTGGTGGATGGTGATCGCCTTGACTATCTCCTTGAGAGAGAAGGTCCCAAGTCCCAGCAATGGGAACATTTAGTGGGCTGTTTATGCTTATTATTATATTATCTATCTTCTGTTCTATGAAAAAGTTTTATGCTTAGATACAAAACATGTAAACTCTTTGGTTTTAGGTATCTATCTTTCTCTTTTTTATATTTCTATTTTTTTATTTCTAAAAATAAAACCAAAGATAACAAAAAAATCTTTATTCATACAAAAATATTTTCTTAAAACAACTTTGAATTCAAAGTACGAAAATATTCACTCCTTGCTTTTTTTTTAAATCTACGGTACATTTTTCAACTTAACTAAAGTAACTTAAATAACATCATAAATATATATTATTCTAAAATATTTTCAATAAATAACAAATTGAGCCTCTTACGATACCAAGCACCATAATATCATTTAGTTTTCGATTTGTTACATCCCGAAAAACTATAAAAAATCTTTAATTGCACAACCGGCCGGCTATCTTTACAGCTTGTATGTTATATATTTACATTTTTATTATTCTAGAGGGAATAAAAACATTGCGATTTTAAATGTTCAAGACTTGGGTAAGTAACCTGGCAAATCAGATCAAAAGAGTTACAGCCGTGACCAACTTTCATCATTCAATCAAAGCTACAAACTTAACTGATTCACTGAACGGCGTCGCCACTAAAGCTTCCGCTACGCAACTTATATTGACATGGTTAAACATTCTTAAGCTGTCAAAGTTATCTACCACACTAATATTATTATTATATACGGGATAATATAATTAATAATTATATTTAAAAAATAACCTTAACTAGATATTAATTATGTTTTTTTTTTTAGTGGCACTAGTTCGCGATACGTAAGTACATCTCAGGTTATACGAGATACTCAGGTTTCCCCGTGATAATGTTTTAGGAAGCTGCACCGAATATCAAAGTCTTGTTCCACCGTACATTCTTGGCATTTGTAATTAATTGACGTGAATGGTTTCAGATTTGATCACAAAACACATAAGTTTGTGTTATCAAACTTCATAGTAGCCAATCAGAATTGGTAGAATATGCTAAAATTGTGCTAAGTGGGTTCGATTCCCACCCAGTGCATATATTTTATTTGTGTGATGAATTCAAATGTTTGCACTGTGTCTGGGTGTTTCAATTTATAGTGAGTATGTATTAAAAACTATATACTCGTAAGTATTATATCAGCTATCTGGCCGCCATAGTACAAGCTATGCTTAGTTTGGGGTCAGATGGTGTTGTGTGTGAATTGTCCACCAATAACCCACAGCTTTCATAAAATGGCGTAGGTTTATTATCTACAGACTAAAAGGTCACAAAGGCGAAGAATCGATCACTATATCAATCTACACTTCACTCATATTATTAGGTCCTGATGTGTACGATCTACCAGAATAAATACCATAAAAAAACTTCCAGGTTTTTATGTTAGCTTTGCTTAGTATGGCGCTAGTTAGTTTTTTATTTGCCAGGAAACCGATGGACTTAGTACTTAGTACCTTAGTACCTACGTTAACTGAATAAAAAATTAGTAAATGTTGCAATAAAATATTCATTTATTTCTTTTAAGTACGTGGTTTAGATACTAAAATTGGCACTTCAAAAATGGTGGGATTTTTATATGAATCTAACCCAGGTTATTACAGGATTATAATTAGAACAACCCAACAATAATTACATTAAGTCTTACGAAAACGGCGAAAAAATATTAAATTGAGGTAAAATGGCTAATAACAAATTCAATTTATGTGATAAAATATGTTACAAATTTCTATATAATATTTCTATGTATTTAAATCAGTTAGTAATAATTTTATTTTGAATGTTAATTTGTGGTTAACATACGAGTATTAAGTCATAGAAATATCTCTACTATATCTTGTTAATTCCTAGACATACCTAAACTCTATCTGAAGTGTTCAACTAAGTTTTTTTAATAAGGTACCTATGTAGTTGCACTTGTTATTTTAAAAATAATATTAATGGTCTAACAAATTAACAAACAAATCTTTACATGCACATGAAAAAGTTAAATGATTTATAATAATATGATAATTCAGCACTCTATGGTACGCATATATGGCGATTTTTCAACTTTTTTCACTATCCCAGGTGGGCGACTCTCTCTCCCAGTCATTATAGAAATGACGCTCCTGTGATCTGAGTCGCTGTCACCACTTAGGATGATGTTCGTTTCTCCCATGAATCCAGAGTCAATTTGTTCGTGTACTTGCGTCACCTTACTTCGAGGTTCAAAAGTATGCAGACCTAATTCTGCAAGTAACTCCTTTGAATCATCAAAGTGTCCAAAAAATACTGAATCTGTTTCCCACACTCTCTCCGCCAGATTCACTTCTTCCATCACAAAGTGATTCCAAATCATCCGTGTCTGATTCTATCAACACAGGCGCTTTATTCACAGTTCTAATTGGAGCCATGTTGAGTTCGGGCAAAATATTTTTCGGTCTCAACTGCATTAAATATTTTGCTCTACGTTTAGACTCGTTTGAATCGGTACTCATATATCCTGAATCTTCAGTTCGATGCAATTTTCTCAAGTCCGTGCGTCGTGATCTTGTTCTCGCGGAACGTCGCCCAGATCGTCGTGCGTTCAAATTTTCAGCTCGAGAGTATGCCCCAAATCTGTCTCTATCTTCTAACGCCCTACGACGATCTGGTGGACTCTCCCTAGAAGAACTAGCGAACTTCGGTGACAAGTCAGAACCATGACGGTACTTTGGAGGAATAGGTGGTTTTGGATCCTTATGACTCTCAAGATGACGAATCAAATCAGGAGTTTTCAAGGCTTTCATGAAGTCAGCTAGATCTTTGCCGCCATATTGTAAGCTTCCTCTTCTCTTGTAGAAGGGACTCTCTTCTTCCTGGGATTTAGCCTTAGACTCATATATTTGACGTAAATTGCCAATTCGATTCTTGAATATAACTTCAGGAGACTTTTTATGAGGAGACTCGCTTTCTGAGGATGTAGATTTATATTTAAAGCTTCCTGCGGATTTAAGAAGAATCTTTTCTACTCGTTTCTTAACATCACGCTTAGGTTTTCTATCGAGAGTATCGGGATCAAAATCTTCTTGAGTATTACGTCTAATTTCCACGGGAGATCCTCTTACTTGGATAGTCAATGGACCTGGTTTAGAGAGATTATCGTAGAAGGGTTCCGATTCAGCAATGAACACTTCGCTAACTGGTTTATTATTATTATGTAAATGCGAACATTTATAAGGAGGTAATTCAGCATCTTCAAATCCTCTATTCATATCGATCCAGCTGCTCGCCATTCTTTGTCGGTCTAGGAATGACATAGGATCTCTACGGAATTCTTCTCTCTGCATCAATTCTGGACCACATGCCAATGAAAATCTTCGCCTCCTTACCATAGTTCGTTCTAAGCTATCGAAGTCCATAGTACTATCGCGATGTGCATTCAGATCTGATTTTTTTGGGAAAAGTAAATTATCGTCACTGAAATAGTGAGAATCAGCTGCAACGACAGGTATTATAATTTTAGGAGCAGGAATAGGTTGTATAGTTTCTAACTTCATTTCTTCTATTTCAATCGGTTCAACACGACGACAATCGTTCAGTTCCTTAATAACTGCTTCCATCTTAACCTTAACTTCAGGTGGAATAGGTTCTGCATCATCCGTTTTGGCAACTTCTGAGGGTTTGTTTGGTGGTGGTGGTGGAGGTGGCAACTTCTTTCGTATTTTCCTGGAGGCATGTTTTGTTGGGCTTTTCTTTTCGTCGTTTACTGAAGGTTTAATTAATTTTGCCACAGATTCATCAGTCTTATTGGTAACTTTATTTGTATCTGTACTATCTATTTTGGTAACCGCTTCCACTAATAAGTTTGGATTTTCTCTCGGGACACTGTCAATAATACGTTTTTTAGGTGAACCATTTGCAATTTTAGTAGACTTATTATTGTCTGCTGCTTTAGTAGATTTACTGGGTACAGTTTCTGTCATGATAGATGTTATATTCGGTATGATTTCAGTCAATTTTGAGGATTTTTTTGGAATACTTTCTGTTACTTTAGGTGGCTTCTTAGAAGAATTTTCTGCTGCTGTCTGAGGCTTCAATTCTTCTTTCTTACTAATAGGTTCTGTGGATTTTGGCCGTTCAGGTTCTTTAGCTTTAAGCTCAATTGCTTTTGGGGTTCCATGTACTTTGACAACCGATTTAATAGGTTTTACTGCGGTGACTGGTGCCGGTACCTCGTCAAGCCATTTCCTGACTATTTTTTGTTTATAGTCTTCACTTACACATGATTTGCATGAATTGGATCTAGTTAACGTTATTTTCAAAGGCTTAGTTTTGCTATCGCAACCAGGACAACCGCCACAATGCCCACTTCGGCGACTGTTCTCTTGTTTCAGACTAATGGCACTAAATCTACGGCCACGTCTAGCGCAAGGGAAATCCCATCCAAGGTCAACGCTTTGGTATAGATCTTCTTCAGGTATATCGGACAGCAGTGGTACAAATCTTCTGGAAGTCATCTTATCCTTGGCAATTGACATCACTTCCCGTATTTTCACAAGAAATTCCACTGCTGCTGGAGGAGGATTCTAAAACAAAGAGGAAAAATAAGGCAAAACAATATTCAATAAAATGCTATTTGCAGAATTTGAAGTGTCATCCGGGAACTCGCACTTAGCAAGTGTGGTCGATAACAAAGTGCGTGAAGGCCCTTACTCTTCCTTTGTGATTGATGGTCCATAGTCTTAACAGTAGGAATATGATTGAAGTGTTTTGTCTAATACTAAAAGTGTATTCGAATTGTACTAAAAATTTGAAAATAGTGGTTTTCAAACATTTACCTTGAGATGTTCAGTTTCGAAAAACACGGGATTGAAGTAGAGTTTCCTCCTAATCACAGGTTCTCCATCTGATGAACGGATATCTCTGCTATCAGCGGGGTGGTCTTCAACGCTGCAATCTACGATTGATAGGTCTGACTGTGGGGCCCTTTCAAAAGTATCGGGGGAGGATGATCGTCTTTGGATGCGTTCATTGTACTTGTCCGTATTTGCAGCTTGTCTCAAAGAAGGCCGTGGAGGCTTCTTTATCTTTTTACAATGAACCATGGCTGATATAACGTTTGAGTTCATTTTCTGAAACTGAATGACAATTTTACTCAAAATCGTGTCTTAGAAATTATTTCATTTTATTTCGTAAGCAATATTAAGTTACCTTATGGCTGTTGTGACTGTGGTTGTTGGTTGAGGAGGACTCTATAGTATCATCAGTCCTTTCGCTTCCATCGGAGAATCCGCTTTCATGCATAAAGTCATTACCCATACCACCTAACTTCAACAGTGGATTGGTTTTTTAACATCTAAAACAGAAATATAAGATGAACATTAGGTATGTATACTATTGTCAATGAGAATTTGAGACAAAAGTCTGTATTTCAGTTTGTTGATCTTACCACATTACTCATGTCGATTCTAGCCTCCATCGCGGAACCATTCTCGGAAGAGTTGCTCGACATGTTTTGCTCAGGATCTTTCTGTTTTCTCTTCTGCTTCTGCTTATAGTGGACGTAAAAAAATAATTCCAGCTGCGTATATGAATATAAGCATCAAAACGCAGACGCCTATAGCTAGCGCTTCTAACACACTGAGTCCTTGATTTTGGGCAGGTTGCTCTGTTGTCACGATTTCGCCAGCGTGGAACGGGATTGATCGGACATCTGTAACAAACAGAAATAAATAAAAAATTTTATCGTTTTAAAATATCAACGGGTCAGTTGATAATTTAAAACGATTAAATTTTTTCATTATTATTTGACCTTCATATCTAGTATAGAAAATCAAATCTGGTAAAATTGTCTAGCTATTACTCACATCACTTTTCCTTTGGGACGGCGTCCCTATGAGAACTTGCTAAGGAGTTTTGGCATGAAGTGAAACCCTATCAAACATTAAATAAGATAAAACAAATGTCTGACGTAGTCATTGGCCTCAAACGTCTCTGGTTTTGCATTGGTCGTTGTTCCAAAATTAGAGGTCTTTTTTTTTGCTGCTGACATTGACATGATCATAATGGTGCTCACATAATTAGTGGCGAAATTACTAAAGAAAATGATTGATTTTATAAAAAAGAAAGAACTTACCAAGCAAAGCGTTTTGCGAGGCCCCAGCAATCCTGAAGGCAGCACAGGAGGCTGCCAAGTGTGACGTTGATGAACCAGAGCATAGTACGTGTGCGGCCACCAGCCGGCCCTCGAGTCGGGCGTGCAGAGCTGCTGATCCTCGCCACTAGACAAAACAATAGACATAACATCTTAATTTATAAAAATCCAGTGTCCGTGTCCTCCTTTTTATTCCATTGAACTCTTCGACAAATTAACCGGTATTAACGAAACTTTACATTAATGTATAATTTTATCCAACTTGGGAGATAGGATAGTTAAAATAGCTCAATTTATGCCACAATGTATTAATTCTTACAAATTATTAGTTTTTGTGGTAATTTCATACATAACCCGGAACATGCCGCTAGTACGATTGCAAATAATTACATGGGATAGTAGAATAGTTTAATGGAATTAATCTTCATTGTGACACAAAAAAAATATTACAGAAAACACTTGCACCAAAAATGGTGAGTGAGTGATATAAGATGTTATATCCCTAATCCATGTAATTACTCTAGATAATTGAATAGCTGCAAATATCCAAACTTTTTTTACTTTGATAATGCTAGTAGGATTATACATTTTAGCATATTTAAAAAAGAAAGAAAAAGGAAAAAAGCTTGCGTGGTAAGTTTCGGTCCCAGTTTTAACTGAGTAGGTACATGTGCAAAAACATTTTCGGGAGGTCACCTGTCCCATTCCTCAAGACAATAAACTAACGACTTTGACCACTTGGCCCTGTCCTGTGCTTTTTATCCAGTAATAAAGTATCTGCCTAAATTCGTGAATCGGCTTATCACAATATTTCAGTTTAAAGTAAAAAATTCAATAAGCTTCTTTCGACTCAAAATCTTTAAGCAGATTAAATCAACAGTTATCAAAGGCAAATTCGGTATTGCAATTTGTCAGAATCTCAAATAATGGTCATAAATCTCATGAAATATGAAAGTTTATCGTATAAAGTGTGGAAGCGAGCGAATTTGTTTAACAAGAGCGTAAGTGAGAGCACGGTAAATGATTGTTAGTACAGAAGCGAATTTTTAGAGGAACCTATAACTTCAATTGTGTTTTTTTTTTGTTATATATTTTCTTTTACTATTTCTTTTGTTTCGTATTTTTATTTAACAATTACCGACTTCTTATTTTAGACGAATCTAAATTGTTCTAAAACTACTGACACAAATTTAGTCTGTGTAAAAAAAAAAGAAACCTGCAACTGTGAAAATCGTGGAACCATTGCTAAGTGGAGGGGCAAAAATGTTAATACGTTGAGAAAAAATAAAAGCCAATCATAAAAAAAAATTTAATCACGAGTTGCATAGATTGACACGATTTCGTGATAAAAATAGCCTATGTTTTTATTTCCCCTACTACTTATAAGCTAAGTGTGTTTTGCCCGAATTAATTTAATTTAATTTCAGCTCGAGCCGTTTAGATGTTCCGACGTGATAGAGCATTAAACATCCAAATTTAAACTTTCGCGTATAACTTCGACATTAGTAAGATATAATTATAATAAGGTGAATAGGAATGAAATTATTTATTTCATCCTTATGTACCTACCTAATAGGTTAGTGAAGTTTTTACCATTTAAATGTACTTACAACTTATTTTATTTGAATAAAAAGAAATAAGTTGAGCAATCAAAGAGTCAGATTAAAAAAACAAGTCCCCATACTTTTACCTTTTATTTGTAAAGTGGATGACCTAAAAACCTGATCAAGCGACGTAGATTAATAAGTACGACATAATTGTATTTCTTGTGTATCAATTGCCGTTATTTTCTCACATGAGGGAAATTGCTTGCCTGTGATAAAGCAGACTATCGCATTTCCTCTTTGCTCAGTCTTTGGCTATTGTCATTATAATAATTTGATTCAAATAGTTTACATAAATATACTATGTAGAGAGTTAGAACAAACGCTTTACACCGAAAGCACGGGTCTGATCGCTCTTGTGGAAATGGCATACTTTTGTCGCGGCACATCACTTTGTTGCCATAGCTATCAAACACGTAATCTGCCTACGATTAGTGTAAAGGTAACGTGCGGAAAACCCTGATCTATTTACTTATTCTTTATCTAAGATTTGACTCGTTTTGGTATCAGTTTTAGTTCCGGCGAGCTTTTTAGGTAAGTAGGTATTCTGTGCGAAGCAGTGTCTCTTCTATATTGTATTTTATTTATTATTCTCGAGCCCTAACCGCTTCTTTTAGAGCGGGTTTCATTTGAACCGTGAATTCATCTCCGTTATCAGCGCGAATGATCTAAACTCGGAATATTTGGGCAGATTATCCAAATTGCTTGTTCGTCCACTTCGCCGCCTTCGGACTTATCTCGTAAACTCATCGTACCACCATTTCAACACTCAGACGAAAAACTCACGATTGATGAATTGGTCAAACGCAGTCGAGAGCCAACATCGACCAAAAGTTGGATTGCGATGTTAATCTAAGCAATCTTTCTCCGACAATTCCCGTTTGCGGACCAATTTAAAATCTGAAATTGAATTTTCGATTTTATGCGACTGTGACACGATTATACGATTGTCGAGACATTTTTAACGGGTTAGGATTATATTTATTAATGCATACGAGTGGGTAAACTTTCGTTTGACCGGTCTTGTAGCTCATTTTATTAGTTCGTCTGTCTTGGATTCAGTTCCCATCTAACCGAGCCGAACCGTCCAAGCCGGTATGTACCTACCTAGAATCTTTCGAGGTAATGTGTCATCCCTAAACCCACACTGAGCCAGCGTGGTCGATTAAGACCCTCACTCTCTCCTTGCGAGAGAAAGCCTCGAGTCCCAGCAATGGGAACATTTAATGGGTTCCTTACGCTTATACTTGGATTTTTTATAGCATTGAATGACAAAACGAGCAAGACATGTGCCTGATGGTAAGCAACAAACCTGTCCATGACAGCACAGTGACACGCATGTATTAGAACATGAAGAGTCTAAATTACTACGTAGTACCGCAATGCGCTCGTCACCCGGAGATACAAGATGTGTCATCTCCTAGCCCAGTAATTTCTTTGGAAACTTCCCCTTCAAACCGGAACACAGTGAAGTTTGCGCACTACTGCTTGGTGACAGAATAACTCCCAAAGGTGTGGTACTTTCCCAGGCGGACTCTTCCATTCCATGTTTCCCTTATTCGTGGTGGATTAGAGCTTTGACCAGTGAGCCCCAGCGGTGGGAATAAAAAGTGTGCTGACAACAAACAAATTGAGTTAAGCATAATCTTTAAAACCCTCTAGTCACCGTTTCCCACAATTCCTGGTATCAGTTTGATGATATCTCTCGACGTCTCTGTCTGCGCGAGATCTTAGCATCATAGTGAAAACCGGTTTTTCAGGAACTGTGCGTTTTATTGTTGCAAATCGCTGGAAAAGTAAAGGTACCTGTAGGTTAAAAGCCTTTACTTCAAACAAGTAATTTACGTTTTATAGCACCTACCGTTACAATTGTCGTCACAACTCTACTTAAATAAACTTTTTTTTTATGCTAAGAATATGGCTAGTAAGTTGTCTAGTCTAGTGGCTAAACGTTAGATTTGCAATAATGTGGTCATAGATTAGCATACCGCTCTTCTTCTGACTATTCTCTTCTTCTGACAAACATAAATACTTGTAGATATAATACATTTAATTGATGGAATTAATTTAATCGCCGTAAAACTTTTATTAGTCGCTCGCTCCATTTCGATTCCGATTTTGATAACGATTTTATCAGACGATTGCATAAAGTTGTTATTTCGATATAAGCGCATATTTACGAAAGTTTATTGGAGAAGCAATACCGGGCTACGCATAACGTGTACTAAAGTGAAAGAAAGTTTTATAGTGATAGGATTTTTTTAGTATTGAAACGATACGTAAAAAGTTGCTGCAAAGTAGTCCATTGAATAATTTTATTTACCTAGAGGTACATGCGTCAGAGGACGCAATTTTGTTTTTGGTGTGTGGGGGGTTAATGTTTGCGAACTTTCATGGCAAAAATAGGCTACATAAGCCATCTGAGAACACACTAACTTCGCTAAAAGTTACATAAAACAAAAACAGAAGCAGCTGCCGAAGCCGAAATAGGCTGGAAGACATCATCATCCTCATTATGTAAGCTTATGTTTGAGTTTGTGGGGTCCAAGCTGTTATGAATGTGCATCACTGATATGCTGGTATAGATAACGTATACTAGTATACTATAGTAGATACAAATATTTTGATCTGTAAGCAATAAAATAAATAATCATAAATATTTTTTAAGTTTTGTGTATAGGTGTTTTTGTAACTTTGTTTACTTGTTAAGTAGAATAAAGAGTTAATCTATCTTATCTATCAATCAAAAATCTTTTTCATCAAAGATAAAAACAATATACCAGCGCTACAAATATGCCCTTTGGCTAAATGCAGCCTTTCAGAATAATCCTGCGTTAATCTGGGCATCATAAACGACTTTGTTTCGAATCGTAACCTCAGTATGGCACGAGGAAAATCGAATTATTTAATTACAAAAATTTGTGTTGCCCTAATAAAAATAATGGCCAAAATTATTTCTCCCGCCGAAATTATTTTGAAGAGTAGTTAAGTGGCATCTCTGGTGGTCGAAACCACCCAGTTGGCAAAATCAGTTTTTATAATATTTTATAGCATAAGCAAAAGAATACCTATTTACATTAGTGGCTTTTGTATACGATAGATTAACGAGACTAGCAAAACGTGCCCCTGATATTTAGTCCTAGTAACATGTTTGCCTATAACAAGACAGTGCCGCATCGTTATTTAAACATTAAAGTTGCTACCTACGAGTAACTTCCTTTGTTCTCGTCACCCATAAAAACAAGATAGTTTACATAACAAGTAGGTACATATATACACTTTAAACTATATATATTATATATTTGTTATCTTTGTTCAATATTTTCTCCGGAAGTGTTGCCCTTCAAACCGACACAGCAATGTCTTCTCATTACATTCTGACTAATTAGCAACAGAACAAACAAATTTAACTTTGGACTTTTTAGCTTTCGGAAATGTGTGAAGCAGCCGATTAATATCACGATTTCAGATTTTGTACCATGATAAAAATCGCATGGTAAAAGTTTATAAAGCATCCGTTTCCGCTTAGTAAGTAGGTACACACATTCAGAAATAGATATAAGTACCTATGTTTTTATATTTAGTAGACAAATAGTGTGACTGTGTGACAAATGTTTATGGTAACCAACATGCCTGTACATAACAGCACAGTGACAGGCAGCTATTGGAACATGAAGAGTCCAGACCATAATCTAGCACTGCACTGCTCGGAATAAGATAAAGATAGAGAAAAGATGTATAACATGTTTTATCTCTATGCCCTGTCCTATAATTTCACGGACCTTTCAAACCAGGACACATTTATGTTCTCAGATCACTGCTTTGTGGTAGCAATGGTAGCATGACTGACAGAGGTCCTACCAATCACCCAGTCGGACTCTGCAAAGAGTCCTACCACTACAATACTACCTACATACAAAACAAAAATATCATTATAGACTAACCTGTAAGAAAGTGCTGCCCTCATCCCTGTACAGGCCAAATGGAACATCATTGTCGACGAGGTCCCGAAGGTTCACCCATCCCGAAGGCGACAGGTACTGAGCGGTGGTCACCGCGCAAATCGCGTCTTCCACGTCTGGAATTACAATATGAAACTTATAACAAGAACATAAAGCTGATTTTGCTTCGACTGGTAGCTATGAAGATTATAGTAATCTTGATTTGAATAAAATGAACATCAATTTCTAATTTGGAATCATGCTGAGAATACTGGTAATCGTACTATTTATTATATGGTGTGACACATACTAGTATTACTAAGTATTTCGTTTCGTTCTTGTATTTAAATAATATTATATTATTTCAACTATTTTGACAACATCCGATATGGTCTAGTGGCTAGGATACCTGGCTCTCACCCAGGAGGCTCGGGTTCGATTCCCGGTATCGGAAAATCTTTTTGCACAATTTTATTTATAAAAAAAAATGGAATACATTTTATACAACTTACCTGTAAAAATAATTTCTTTCGAAGGATAAATAATTTGACCCTTTAGTGGGAGAAAGACGAACGGAATCTGAGGCTTCGTCGCACCACGGCCGAAACTCGCCATCACGCATTCTGGAAATCGAAATAGATGACTAAACTTGATGAAATTCGAAGCACAAGGTCTTCTCGCACAAAAGGATAGAGGTCATCATAACCCTGACTCTCTCCTTGTGCGAGAAGGCCCCGAGTACTAGCAGGGAAACATTCAGTGGGCTGCTTTTGATTGACGAAAAGAGTCAATTTTTGCGGTAGGTAAGTATCATTCGCTAGAGTTATCCATTGATATCATCAGGACCGCATTTAGAGGTGTAGAGGCCCAATAAAATAATCTTGTCTAAGTTGAAATACAGCGAAAGGTTAAGCCTCTATTGTGGATGCCCCCCGTTTGGCCCGAGGCATTTGCCCCGGTTGCCCTCCCCTAAATCCGACGACATCATTGACGATGGCGAAGAAGTGTTGATACTTATTTGCCGATTCGCAAAAGGTGTCATAGTAATGAGCCCTATATCCTGTAGCCCTATATGTTGGTACTGGCCTTCACTAGGCCAGCCAGGACAGCGACGAGCAATGACAAATCACGGCAAATATGCTGTCCACACGTTGGCATTCACGTTGATAGCCTTCACTCGCGAGCGCTTGGTCATAGTGTATGGGGGCCAATGATTCAATCAATGATGGGGATATAACAACATTCGACTCTTGTTTTCTTACCATCGATATGGTTGACACAGACACGTCGGTCTTCGCGGAAGGCGGGCGTGTCGCGACGGCAGCGACACACGCAGCCGTCGCCGAGAGCAGCCAACGCCGTGCCGTGAGAAACCTCCATGCAACGCGTCGGGCCGCAGTCATCCCCTGTAATCATACATGCCTCATAACTACTAACCTACATTTTATTTATTTTAGTTATAATAGATTAAGCCTAGAACTGTCCGCAGATCCGCGTTTAACCGCTAACTCTCCTGACGATTTTCCTGACTATTTTAAAGACGTGAAAGTACCGACTTGAACTTGTATCTAGACATTATTTAGTGAAGTAAATTGTTTATTTGTGTAGCACAAACTGTTGTTTACGTTATAGTCTGTAAGTTCGTCATGATATTCCGATAAGTTAGAAGCTATAGTATTAACAACGTCGATATTAATTTTTGACTTGATGATAGAGCTTTCTAAATAATCAAACTCCATTATAAATGCATACAATAATAGAAATAAAATGATTCCTAGTTTTGCATTACCATCAAGCACTTTTTTGTAACATTTCTACCTTTCGTTGAAAATTTATATTTTAGCGAAAAAAATATCAATATTCACTTACCAATAAGTGAGAATAAATCTCCCGTAGTCAAACGAGTGATGTTTTCAAGCGCCATCTCTCCAGCGGAGGTGGCAAACGCTCAATAAGAACAAGAAAAGTTTTGATGCCATCTCGTGTGTTTATCTTGAACCAATTTATGAAACTTTTGTCGTCATTCCGGTGTTTTTGTGTAGATGGCGCTGTTTTTAGCGCTCTTTTGCAATTTGTTCATTTTCGATCTTGATACAGTGAAATGCATCATTTTCTGTAACAAAAATAAATAAAAGCACGTTAGGGAAGAATAAATAAAATCATAAATAATCAGGAGAAATAAATAATTAGGAGAAACAAAAATCACCTAAAACATAAAAATAACCTACGAACTAAAGCTCAGCTCCTGGATTAGGTATTTCCTACAAGAGATCTAAGAATAATAGTAATTGAGTACTACCTAAGTGCAATTTTTTTGATTTTATTTTAGTTTGAACGGAAACACAAGCAATGATGTCTCTGCGAATAACTAGCCTATAACAACACCTTCATTAACTGGCTTACGAAAAACATTTTTAGAGTTAAAGTTGATATTTCCTATCCTTATAGGAGAAAAAAACACTCGTACTTTGGACAAAAATAAGTTTTTACACGTAGTTTTTAAAGCATGTGTAATCAGTGCAAAATTCGCTGTTTTGAAATTCTAGTCTAGATATTTTCTAAGAAAAAAAGATTCAGAGTAGGTACCTAGATTACATAATATTTTTAGCGTACTAATCGTTTAATTGAATTCAAAATATAGATAGATAGGTACATTTATATTTCGTGGCATATTTCCCAAATTTAGGTGCTTGATCCTAACGCGAAATAAAACGTTGTCAAATTGGCGAGTAAAGGCAAAGTAGCTAAAAATTATCACCAATGTGTAGGTATCTGGATAAAGGAAGTCAAGCAGCTAATCAAAAGCCTTTCCAAACGCTTGGTCGGCGCGACGCGTAACAAAAATGCTGGCGTTTATTTGGCCCAACGCATAAACATTGCCATTCAGCGTGGTAATGCCGCCAGCATGCTGAGCATGCTTGCGATTGGCAGTGGGTTTGAACATCTTGATTATCTCTAGACCTTCATTGGTCTATGGATAACTCAGATGTGCTTAGTGTAAGTAGTTATGTAGTTCTCATTGTACCTACTTGTTTTAGTTTTGTTAATAAAGGCTCTGCCCTTTTAAAAAAAAGTAGCTAATGGCCAAATTCACAAAACGAAAGTTTAGACTTAAAAGCAATCGATAAGGTAGGTACGAATAAATTATTCGAGAAAACCAAATTACCTGCGTACAAATAACCAAATTATTATGTCTGTTTCTAATTTGCAATGTATTTTATTAATATTAATCAATCATCTACTTCACGATGTTTTAATGAATTTTATAACTACGAGTAGGTCTTAATTAAGCTGATTTCAATGTTGTGAAGATGTCACTAGATCACCTTGGTATCAGATGTTAATTCGATTTATTGCATACCCGTCTGATGTAAAACTAGGTAGACAAGGTGGTTTGGTCTACATTTGAGAAAAAATCATGCTTAATTTATATCAATCGCCATATTTTAATACCAATTTCAATACCATTTTTGATTCTACAATGAAATAGAACAGTTCTTTCAGTTGCTTTTTACATAGTACCGAGAATATTAGGTACTCACCAATAGATAGAATAGATACTTATTCTGGTAAGTATTATTCACAATTTCACAATAGATACGCTTAAAAGTACCCAAACAAAAATCAGTTAGTCAGTTTAAAACGTCCCTAGTTTTTGAACAAGACAAGTTTGGCGTGTTTTCTGCCTTTAGTTTAGTTTGTGTATTTTTTCTAGAAATAAGTAGGTACCTACTTGACTTTTCAGACATCGTTTCTTGTGAATAAATAATTTGAAGCTTTTTTTTATTAAACTTACTTAGTTTACGCTCTGTCGTACTAATAGCCGTAGGGTTTTGTCATCCTTTTCGTAGTTTTAACTTTTTGTAGGTACGTGTGTACACACATTAATTAATAAATAATTAAAAGTGTACACACATAATTATACACATTAACTCGGATTGACAGAAACCGAGGATAGACACAAATTTTTGATATTTTTTCCTATGAAGCCCTGGTGTGGTGGCTTAGTGAAAACGATCTCACCATTATGAAATCCGTTTTCATAATGGTGAGATCGTGGACTCGAATCCCACTTTTGCCAAGTGCAAATATAGGTATAATTTTACATCACAACTGACTTGAACGATTAAGAAAAACATCGCGAGGAAACCGACATTTCCAAACAAAGATATGTTTCAAAGCCATGTTTCATCATTTCATCATCCAACACGCACTTAGACAACAGGATGGACATATGGTCTTGTCTCCTTGTCAGAGAAAGCCCCAAAGGCCAGCCGTGGGAACATTACCTAAGTTGGATAATTTTGTTTATGCATTTACCTATATTATGTTTTATTTATGAGGTTCATAAAAATGTGCGGTGAAATTGCTAAACTTTGTGCAATTTTGATTCTATCTACATTTTAATGGTACACCAAGCTCGAACTCTCAAATTATACGATGATTGTAACTCAACAGGTAAAATAAGCAGTCAGGATAAATTTCTATGGTCACCACAATTGCCCTTCCTACCCAAGGGCGATTTCCTTTGAAATTACACTAATTTTATACCGTCTAGTATCAAGCCTGTGGTTCATAGAGTAGAGTTAAAATAAAATTACAAATTTGCATTATTTAGAATAACAAAGCTGCGGAAATAATAGTAGGTAAGTTTACAAAATTCGGGGGCTTAACTTGGTATATCTACTTCTCTATTATAAAAACAAAAATTACTATAGTATACATTTTATGTCATATATATTATTTTTAAATCCGAGAGTTGGTATTTAGGTGCCTATAGACATACCTCCAAACCTACATATTAGTCTTCCAAGCAAAAACTACTGGATGAAATGTTCTACCGAGTCAATAACGAGATCAGGAACTAAACGAGTGAAACTCGAGATGCTACTGGCAAATAAAAAAGTGTGTCTACTTTAATACTTGCCAGTTATTCTACCGCCAAGCAGTAATATGCAAACGTTACTGTGTTCCGATTTGAAGGGCAATGTTTCCAGAGAAATTACAGGGCTTAGAGATATAACATCTTAGAACACTGGGAGACGAGCGCAGTGCAGTGCTAGGTAATGATTTTGACTCTTCATGTTTCAATAGCTGCATGCCACTGTGCTGTTATGTGGCAGGCATGTTGCTTACCATCAGGCACATGTACAGTTCGTCTCGTCACTCGTTATTTAAAAAAAAAAACTTCATGTCTTTAGGTATTATTCGTGCTTAGAAGTCAAACTCCAACTATGAAATACGAGTATATAAAATTCATCTTCAACGCAAAAAGTAAGTAGGTATCAACCTGAAGTTAGCTAAAATATTTACTAAAAAACCAAAATGTTGAACTAGCTAACTTCAGGGTGTCTGATTTTCGTGACGGTGTACACATCCATTGTTATTTACTCTCATATGTTTTCCTAACGCGCTAAGGTATACCTACAGCTATGAAACAAAAACGCCGTCGAGATCACCACAGCACAGTAGCACAGTATAATTAAATTCTTTATACTGGGGCAGTTGGGCGACGAAGTTTTCAAAATGCTGCCCAGCCTAACTGGATTCTTCTCATGGCCTCGCTCTCAAAGCTACTCCTACCTAGTTCGAGCGTTAATTCTAGGTAAACGTATGTATTTCTGAACACTTTCATATTTCTAAACAATTTCATATATCTGATCAATTTCATATTTCTGAACAATTTCATATTTCTGACCAATTTCATATATCTGAATAATTTCATATTTCAGAACAATTTCATATTTCTGAACAATTTCAAATTTCTGAACAATTACAACCTGTTTTTTTTTTGATAATCTAAATTTGAAGATAACTTATTTTATCCTAGCTAATTTATTTTACTAAATGTGTCCCTCCAATCATCCAACTCTTCTATTTCTTAGAAACAAAACTTCGAAAAGAAAGACACTAACTACTTCCGATTAATTTTGATATTTCGGACGACCGTTAAAAGCTCCGTCCATTAGAATATTAAACGATTCATGTCTACATAATCCATCCATAAGCCACAGGCAAATTAAATTCACACTTTTCTATTTCGTAAACAACCGGTATACAAACATTTTGTATGAAAGTGAAACTAATCTATGGTCTCAGTACATTATGAAGGCATATTACCGGATTATGCGTTCAAATCTTATTGATTACAGCCTATAGTCGGCCTTTGACCGGTGCAATTAATATATTTTTTTAATTTACTAATAATAATGTGTGATGACCTTTTAGTGAACTCTAGTTCTTGCTTCTGATGGGTGTTTTGGGTACAAATTAAGTACGGTTCGGCTCCATACTATAATTGACGTAAATAATGTTTAAAAGAATTTAATGATTGATTGAAGAGGTTCTACTTTTGTGAATTTTATTGTACGACACTCTGGGTAAATGATTGAATTTTAATTTTGATTGCTGAGTCATATTTTTCTAATGAGGTATTTGGGTAACATGCGTAAAAAAATGTTGGGTTCGTAACTGTATTCTCGAGTTATTGTTGGACAAAAGTTTACCAAAGTGTATTTATTTATGTCTAATAGGTGTAAAGTGTTCATGATTTTATCTTGTTACTTGAGGTTCTTTGTTGTTACAGGTAAGTACCGAGGTTTTATTAGTTTGTTATTATTTATGTATGGCAATATTAAATGTTGTATGGCAATCGATTTCGAGATCGGTAAAGACTTATCTCTCGCCAATAAATCGTAAAGATTAATTTTTTGATTATAAAATGGTACTTGAAGAGTTCTGTTGATGCTTTCCTTCTGTAGTTTACCTAAGTATTATTTGCCTTTACAAAAAAAAGTACCTACCTAATAGTGGGAACTGTGATTTAAAAACTAATCCTACATTTCATTTCTGTCGTTAAACTCAATTTGTATGTATATTGTACCTATATACTAATAGGTAATTACATTACTTAGCAGATTTAATTTATGGGCTATTCGGATATTCCGAATTAAATCGGCCTTACCCGCGAACCGCGAACGAACGAAGCAACGAACTTTGGAAGGAATACCTCTTCTAATCTATTATTCCACAACGCCGTACAAAAATCATGCGACAAGGAGAAATGATCGAGGTTTAGAACCCCCCTCTTCAACGGCACTCAGTTGGACAGCTTACAAGTGACGGCATGGTGCTCAATCTTATTACTTTATACCCTTCCATCATCCTACATAGGTCTCCTGCTGTATCATATGACCCATTAATTTTGTTCACGGGCCTGCAGTCTATAATACTTTTTTTTTAATTAAAGAGTGACGAGACTAGTAGGACATGCGCCTGATGGTAAGCAACATGCCTGCCACATAACAGCACAGTGACACGCAGCTAGTGGAACATGAAGAGTCCAAATCATTACCTAGCACTGCACAGCGCTCGTCATCCAGAGAACTAAGACGCTATATCTCTAAGCCCTGTAATTTATCAGGAAACATTGCCCTTCAAACCGGAACACAGTAATGTTTGCACATTACTGCTTGGCGGTAGAATAACTGGCAAAGGTGTGATTCTTCCCCCAAGCCGACTCTGCCAGGAGTCCTGCCACTACTTTAAGTTATAAAACTCTCAAAACTTTCTTCCTGGAGTTCGTAGGTATACTTAGATATTTTTTTGTTTATTTTTCGTTACTCAGTATTCGATTGTAATCCACGTATGGAAAACTCACATTCTGACTCCGCTGAACAAAATAAGCACAATCAAGTGAAAAGATACACCGTCGTGATCATCAGTATCACATTATCATAGATTGTCCGTCTGTCAGTATAATGTTTGCAAATAGGTCGATGGGAAAGTAGGCTGAGATTAAAAAACTTTTATTAAGAGTGTGATAAGCAAAAACGCATAATAAGATTCCAATTGGATAGTATGTCAGACGGTATGTCACAGTCATCTGAACCGCAAAAAAAATACATGATTTTATTTGTATAGACACATAGTAATACGAGTATGTTTTATTGTAATGATCACTATTGATGTTAATTTTGGTGTACCTACCTATGTGCACAGTTACTTGGGTGAGTTGACTATTGAATGTGTACGTCATTGGAACAATAATACCTATTTATTTGATATTTTCATATATTGGAGTTTAATGGAGAAGGCCTTGACTCAGAATAGAATAGAATAGAATAGTTTTTATTAACATATATAAACATTCCATTAACATTATCCACATCAAAAATATTGTTAAACAATGATTATATCAGTAAATAGGTCCTTAATTATGAAGTGGCAAAATAGATTATGTTTTAAATTTGTAATGAAGTGGTTTGGTAAAAATCATTTGTATAAATGTTGATAATGTCACTGAATGAATATTATTACAAATAACTTTATTAAGGAATAAAAAAGGCTAATTAAAATACTTGTTCGACTCTCGCTTTTTTTAGTTTGCGTAAAAGCCTTGAGAAAAACTTCGAAAATTAGCATGTAGGTATCAAATTTACTCTAAAAGCAAGCATAGTCAATGTTAAATACTAACAGCGGCTTTACCTGCGTAGTTCGCGTTATATTTCTATGATGAAAAGTAGCCTATGCGTTTTTCAAGACTGCAATCTATCTGCATTCCAAAGTTTAAATCGCTCCGTTCATGTGTTCCGACGTGCTTGAGCCACAAACATCCAAACTTTCGCATTTATAACATTAATAGGATAAGAAAGATATTATCTATAGCAGTTAATTATAAATCTTTATGAAACTAAATTAATTGATACCCATGTTGTTGTTGATCTTGACAGCCTGTACTTTACCGCTTTCGCTTTTCCCTAAAATGATGTGTAGGTATATTCACTACACTTTTCTTAATAACAGATGCCTAAAGATTGATATTAACGGGTAATTTCTCGCTGTTAACCTACTGCTCACGGTATGACCTCTCCGACCTATAGATACTAGAAATATAGTTGGACCACAGTAATAACTTGCAAAAATGAACAATATTTGAATGATTACAAAATCACTTTCCGTAACACTTTAAAAGTTTCATACTTGTCTAAATATTTCTATGTATCCCATAATTACATATATAAGAGTTATATAGCTCTTAAAGTGACAGCACGATCGTATTTTTTGAAAAAAATTCAATCATATTTTTAGTAGAATGAAGTTTGTTTTAAAAACAATAATCTTATTTTTTTTAGTTTGATGGATAGATGGTTTTAAAAAGAAAATAAGTGTAAATGTCAAATACTTAGTAATTTTAAGTCAAAGGTAAAAAGGTATGTTACAATTTTATTTTTGGGTTCGGAATGCTCCCTGTATTATAACATCTATTCTCTAATTTACAACTCTAACAGCATCAGTTGAACTCTCTAATAAAACCAGTAACGCATTTGAATCGGGCGTGATATAGTGGTCAAGCTATCCGATGCTTTACATTAGCCAAAACGAATTATTAATTCTTGTTGATTTCATGCATAGACCAGATTTTTTTATAAGCATACTTTGGTAAATGTGTAACGTGGTGATGAAAAAAGAAATATAAGAATTATTGACATTGTAGATTGTGCATACTCTTGAATAATGTTTTTATTTTTATTGTGGGACCATTACTCTCCATGAACACCTGTGCCCAAGCCTTTAACAAGCACATACAACTAAAAGAAAAAACCAGCCAAGTGCGGGTCAGACTCGCGCATGAAAGACAAAAAATCTACAAAAAATAACGTTAGTTGGATGGGAATCCGATGTCTAACTATCAGGGTTCATAGACACAGACGGACAGACAGACGGACGGATTGTAGAGCCTCAGTAATAGGGTCCTGTTTTAACCTTTTGGTACGGGACCATAAAAAAAATAATTACGATAATACATATTATTATACGAGGAAGATTCTGATTCATACAATGATTTTCAGGGTCTTTTTTACCACCGAGTTTTTGGGTACTATATTACACACCGGTGTATCAAGCGGATAATCTACCTGACGGAGTAATTAGATTGTTTTATTTATTTTGGGCCTAGTACCTAATCATCCCAATAATGATTGTTTTTGGAGGATTCCTATAGGAACCGTGGAGTAGAAGTATAATAAAATATGCCGTTAAATCGGTTCGACCTTTCGTAGACTATAAAACCGTCTACAGGTGCTATCTCTACATTTTGAATATTTTAACAGTTCAAGCTCATTTATTGGTTCTGTCTGAACTTTTTTTAGCCCACTTTTCTTTGCAATAAACTTTTATTATTAACGTGTGAGTTAGTTTTAGATTATGAGATATCAAATCAATTTTTATATTAATTAATTTATTAACATATTCGACTTTCATATTTTAGGATATTATCTTAAAATATGAAAGTTGAATAGTATCTTAACACTGCCTGCGTCCCACAGAGCAACTCTCGTTTTAACAACCACTAACATTGACGGGATAATAAGTAGCTTAAGTATACCTACCTACTACATGTTTAATTTCGTTCAAATATGTTCAGGTGTTACATATTTGTACGTGAGCACAAAAATCCACACTACGAGTATCACACTTACTGTCGTACTATTTTTTTTAACTGTAATTGGTTCGCACTTGACCGCCATTTCGCATGATGTTAAGCGATGATGCGATCTACGATAGAGCATGCTTACCTAGAAGAAACCAATTCGCTCTCGATTTGAAGACGCCAAGATTGTAACTATCGGGGGGAACCCCACTCAGGCAACGCATTCCAGAACCTAAACGTTCTTATCACAAACGTAGAGTCAAATCTCTTCGTTCGTAATGTTTATAACGTACAGAACTTAATCACGATTTAATTCATTGTTTAAATACCTCGACGTTCTCTCTTCGTTCCTCTCTTCGTAGCGTATAAAAATTCAAGGTCAAATTCACATAAAGACAGATCCAATAAAGTGATTGACACCAAAAACAGCCTCTCATAAATCTGTTGACAAGCATTAAATGACAACAACCATTGTTAACGTGATCATAAACAAACTCGACGCTACCGCATTGTGCATTCGGTAAGTATAACGTAAGAAAAATTGATTTGTTGTGATAGTTATGTAATTTAATAAACGTTATTCGGACATTTTAACTTGGCTTTGTTGGTAGTAAGACTGCCTGTGAAGCCGAGTGGTTGATTCCCACACAGTGCAAATATTGTACTACTTATTTGTTTCTAGTATAGAGGGACAAGACGACCAGGACATGTCCCTGTTGGTAAGCAACACGCCTGCCCATAACAGCACAGTGACACGCAGCTATTGGAACATGAAGAGTCCAAATCATTACCTAGCACCGCTCTGCGTTTGTCACCCAGAGATATATCGCTTATTCATGCAGGTTTTTGCCGCATATTATTTGAGCTATATAAAAGTATAATGGCATTTGCTAACGACGATAGCATCAAAAGGAAAAATAGCTACCTTTCGTAGTATTCCCACAATTTCATTGAACAAATTCTAGTGCTATTTTGGGCAAATCATGAGCCATAGGATCATAGAATCTTTCGAGGTCACGTGTCATCCACCAACTCGCACTGGTCCAGCGTGGGAGATGGCCTTGATTCTCTCCTTACGAAAGAAGGCCCCGAGTCCCGGCAGGGGGAACATAAAATGGGCTGCTTATATCCTAAGTTATGGCTGGTCTAGAAGTTACGGCTGGTCAAGCCGGGAGAACGGCGACTGCCGATCCGGAGCCCTGGATTCAAATCCCATACGCACCACTCTTCGAAGTCATGCGCGTAATGCCGCTGTCTTAAAACGGCGAAGGAAAACATAATGAGGAAACCAACATGTATCTAGAATCTTTCGAGGCCATGTGTCATCTACCAAGCCGCACTTGATCTAGCGTAGCGATTGGCCTTGACTCGCCTTGCGAGAGAAGGCCCCGAATCACAGCAGGGAACATTCAATTTGCCCCTTATACTATGGGTCATAAGCTTTAGTTACAATATTTGTTTAAGAAATCGTAAAAAACAGTGTGAAATAGTCCAGTGAAGAGAGGCACACTTTCGTTTGGAAAGGTAAATAGCGGCGGCCTTGTGGTTACAGACGGGCGGGCGCTCTAAGTGAACTGAGCTTCAAGCCTTCCTCACGATTCAGGGACATATTGTGACCACCTAATTTAGTGGCGAGCAAAAGTATGTAAAAGAAAAAGTTACATTATTAATTTTCTCCGAAAAACAAAAAGTGGTTTCAATTGTGTTTGGGTGTTTCTATGTATAATTTCTATGTATTTACAACTATAAAATATTATATCAGCTATCTGGCCGCCATATTACAAGCTTTGCTTAGGTTGGGGTTAGATGGTGTTGTGTGTGAATTGTTCACCAATATTTATTATTATTATATTCACGTACATCTTTATTTCCTTAAGTCTAAGTTTTTACAATATTTATATAAAATAACATAAAAACATTATAAAAACCTAAACCTAGTTTGCCGCCAGCAGCGGGGCAGGGCCCAAGCTACCGGTGGTTAGGGCTGCAGACTGAGGAACCTCCTGACGATGAGCGCCGTGTCGAGGATGACCGCCTTCTGCATCTGACCCTTAATCCAACCGTCTAGCGAAAGTCTCTTGAGATGTTGGTCGAGACTTTTCGCTACAAGGCCGTTTGCCGACACAACTATTGGGACTATGATCGTCGAATCAACATCCCACATGGCGGTAACCTCATGAGCCAAGTCAAGGTACTTGCTAAGCTTGTCCTTCTCAGCTTTCACGAGGTTCTCCTGTACCTTTAGAAGTACACCTTTACCATCGTGGTTCGACTACGGAGTCGCACCACGAGGTCCCAAGGATTGGTAGGTCACGTGGTTCGTGGTAAAATCGAACCAACGCAACGGGAAAAAAGTTCACGTGGTCCGATTTGTGATTGATCGAACTACGCAATCGAACCACGTGGCCAGGAGGTTACTTTTAGGGAAGTAAATCTTTGACAGTTATTCTACTGCTGTGCGGTAATGTTCAAACATCACTGTGTTCCGAAGGGTCAACCGCCTAAATAACACTGTCTTAGCTTTGATATTGCTCTCTCTTTTCGCTTGAAAAGATAGATACAGCAATAGCAAAGCCATAGCAGATTTAGGCGGTAGAGGGGCGGGTTGACTGGGAATTACTGAAATTGTAATGAGAAATTACAGAGCATAGAGGTAATAGTACATTGTTCACCGAGAGGAGAAAGTGACCGATTACTGTCGAGGGTGTCGTTTGAAGCCCGAGCCGCAGGCGAGGGCTTCAAAACACCCGAGATCGGGATATCGATCTCGATCTCGAGTGATACATAGTGCTTTATACTACACCTACGAGGAAAATAAAAAACTAAATCTTTACTAATTTAAATTTATATTGAAATTGTTGCAATTAGTGAAGCTTAATGTAACACTTTTTCCATTAATGTTTGTTTGAGATGTTTGCGACAATGTAGAAGGAATAACTGGCTGTGCTGTTGGCACTGCGCTCGTAGAAGGCTGTGGTGCTAAAGGTTTTGATAGTTTTATTTTACTTTTCTACGAAAACTGAATCCTCAAACAACACACAAATTGAAAATGGCGCCAATGGCGTCTGCAATTTTCACATGTTCTTTTTTCAAATTGTTTCACACCATCCAACACACAGCTAGTGGCCAGTGTCATTTTGCGAACTTGGCGATAAAAACTCAATGTAAAAACTTTTTGGCTTTTGATATTTAGGTTACCAGCGCATGGTCTTACCCAAAATTAAAAAAGAAAAACCACGTAAGAAATGGATTTTCATACACTTTTCTCTCCAGCTCAAATGCGTTTTCTCGCCGCATATTTGTTCGATATGCAATGACATACTTTCTACCGTAAATTTGATAAAGTATCAAGGTACTTTCCGAGCAGGTGTAGTATAAAATACCTTATATCTCTGGGTGACGAGCACAGTGTTGCTCTAGGGAATGGATTTGTACTCTTTATTTCAATAGCTGCTGCAAATAAAATGGTCTGTTAATGCTATACAAGTACAATGAGTAAAATGATACCTTTAACCCACAGACATCGTGTTTTACAAATAAAGGAAAAAGCGCAGTATCTGGGTCTCAAACGCAATGTGTGTGCGGTTCATTTAAGTTGTTATTTAGGTGTCAGTGCCTTAAAAATAAAGCAATTTAACGTAACGTTTTAATTGCGAGATGATCAAGTTGTTACGCAACATTCGTGAGGATGCTTTCGTTCTCTGTGACCGTAATTTATGGAATACCTATTAGATAAGATCATAATAATTAATAGGTTCATATTGAGCAACTGTTCAGAAGTGAAGAACCGACGCACTTTCGAGATAAAATTATATCTTGGTACCTAGGTGTCAAAGTAAAGTAACTAAAAATTCAAATACAAATACAAAAATCTTTATTGCTGTTTGCAGGTAAGATAAGATGATACAAAACATTTAAATAATTGACCCATACAAACTGGCCTCTTCTTCTAGAGGCCTTCTTCTTCAATATGTCTGGCAACGCAGTTTCCATTGGTCTGAATTTATACAATGATAGTAATAGTCAGCTGATAAAGTCTTCTTCTTCTTTTTACATTTTTAACTTTTAATCGGTTGTATCATATATGTCATCTGATTCATCGTCTATTAATATCTGGCTTCTATCCCGTTGTGCTATGTTAGTGTGTTTGGAGAGCACAATTACGCCAACGTCTTGTGCTTCAATAAAAAAATCATTTCATTACTACGAGTAACATTATAAACGCGAAAATTTATGGATGGATGGATGTTTGTTACTCTTTCACGTGAAATCTACTGAAAGGATCAGGTTGAAATCTGGAACATACAGACAGAATATAGTCTGGAAGAACACATGAGCTATTTTTATCCCGAAAAAAAAGAGAACGACGGAAACGGAAACTACGGGGCACTACTTGTAATGCATAAAATATATTTTTACTTTGTGATGTTATGACGACAAGTTCTAAGTCCTTAAAAAACACTTTTATTTCCTCGATTCATCAGGATCAGCATCAGGACAGACATCAGCGGCTCCTAAAAGTGCCATCAACCCACATTTTTTTAAAAAGCCTCCGTTAATTCTGTAACCCAAATGCATACTACAAAATGGGATGTTTAGGTACTATTAGAACAGACAAAAATGAATCTTACAGCTGCAGAAATAAGACTACTTCGTGACTTACCGTCCAATATGAAAATCATATATATTCAAAACTTTTATAAGCGATAAATCACGATCTCAGATCAGTAAACGCAATTAAAAAGATCGTAAAATTCAGCTCCTCAACTTTCATCTATTAGTTTAGAATATGTAAATAACACCCAATAACTTCGTGAAGCGATTTGTAAATAAGTTTTCACTTGTATTTTGTAGTAATTATGCAACTGAGTTGCAACTTTGGTTAAAAATTACTTGGTTAACTTAATTTTAGTTTTCGCTTTTTAAAAATTACCTGAGCTATTCTTATATATAAAGATATAGAATCTGAATCTCGGAAAGGGCGCGAACGATTTTCATGAAATTATGTTTACAGGGGGTTTCGGGGACGATAAATGGATATAGGTTTTATTTTTAAAAACGCCGTTTTATGCGCGTTTTTAGACAATGAAAAACTGTTACATAAAGACTAAATAAATTTCGTAACGTCACACGACAGTATATTAGCTCAGTCGGGAAGATGGGTGGTCATAATATGGTAGGTCCGGGTTCGAATCCAACCGGCCGCCTTTCTCTTTTTCAAGTTTTTTTTTTTTTGGTAAAATCACTTTGTATCTAAGTAACCGAGCAAAGATCTGTCACCTAGGTACTTATTATTTAGACCTCCATTGGTATATGGATAATTCAGAGGTGCTTATTGTAAGTAGTGAGTTATGTGTATTGTTTATTTATGGTTTGTAAATAGTTTTAATTGTATTTCTCGTTGTATGGTGCAGTTTTCATTGTAATTAAGATATGTTAATAAAGGCTTTGCCCGATAAAAAAAAACAGAAGATAAATTATGAAAAGTGAAACGAACTACACAGAACTAATATCGGTTATAGCTTAATTGGACTTGTTCATCTACTCAAGATACCTTACATCAATCCTGTCTAATTATTTTCAAATATGATATACGTTAGTAATAGTTTATGCCACTTCGCAAACTTCACTAATGATCAATAAATTTTAATCAATACTGAGAGATCGGTTCAAAGAGGTGTGGTTAACACAGCCAATACAGGATGCTTGTTAGATTTAAGATTTTAATTAAATAATTTTGATGTGAGTTACTAACTAAAGCAATTACTCTTGAAGTACAGTGGCACAGGCGATGTAGTCAGTCAGCATTTTAGCCATATTTCTTTTCGCCGTCGGGAGTCTTTTATTTCTCTTGGTTATTTAATTGTATTTGTATATTTTTAAATATTTTATTGGTTGCGTTTGAGTCATGATAAAAACAACTACTACATCGAAAAATTTTACTCGTGATTTTTCTTATTCATTTTCTACAAAATTGCAATGAAAGAAAAAAGTCTTGGCTGGGAAAAATGTCGTATATTTGAATTCGCGTACTTGGAGAAACACTTACGAGGTGAATCAATCACAAAACCGTCAGCACCTCAAGATTCCTCAAGATTGTGATATCGAACTTTATCGCCACTAGTTTGTTATTATCTCTGACTGATGGAATAAATCCTTAATTATCTCATTCTAAGAGAATGCCCAGAAACCGAGCATTGACAATATAAAGTTCACGCGCATTCTGCGTATCCTACTGCCTACTAATACTCGTATAAATGTCAAAGTTTGAACGAAATGAAGCAAAAGTGCCTATATATTTAACTAGATGTCCGCCCCGGCTTCGCCCGTGGTACATTATATAGCACACATCGGGAATCCGTACATATCCAACGGTAAAAGAATGACTGAAATCGGTTCAGTCATTCCTGATAATGTCGCTTTCTAACAAAAATCCTCTTCAGCTACCTGCTACGCCACCTGTCGGAATTGGTCGTACCAACTCAGATTTAGAAACAAATTTGATTAGCAAAGGTTTATATTCAATGACGCAATCTTAAACACATGCTGTCATGTCAAAGCACGCTTCGAAAACTCTCAAGAAGGAATATTTTTTCCCCGTTTTCGTTACATTCTTGATTCATGCTCCGCTTACATTGATAGTAGTGTTATGTTATATAGCCTATAATAGCCTTCCTCGATAAGTGGACTATCCAATAGAAGTAAAAGAATCTTTCAATTCGGACCAGTACTTCCCGAGATCCTAGCGTTCAAACAAACAAACAAACTCTTCAGCTTTATAATATTAGTATAGATCCTTTTTTTAATGAAATGTAAACAGAAGAAGTGGCGTACAATATTCCGGGAGACCAAGTTCACGACAGTAGGACTAATAAGTAGAACGAAAACATTACCACAACAAGGTCATACAACATTGTCGTAGAGAAAAGGAGGTAAATTTCCGCGATAACATCGTAACTATAACGTTATGATTACGTTCCAAGACCATCAGGAAGTCAAAGCGACATTCTTTAAAAAACTCCGGAACTTGCATACCTGATACACGATTTCAAGTTAATACTTTGCATCTTAGGAAGTTTTAGAGGGTTGCAAATTACGACACAATTTCAGTTCAGTCTTTGGTCTAATTTAATTAACAGTTTAATAAGTGACTAAAGAGAATGTTGAGACAAAGATATCCTTTTGTAAATAAAGCATATACGGTTAACTTGTAGGTTGGTTTGGTTTATGGTTTTTATTGTGGTTTAGAACTTGTAGGTTTTAGGGAGATGAAAAGTCACAAACTTGTTAAAATTTGTTTGTCAAAGACAAAACATATCAAATTCTTAAGTAGGTAGGACCACAGAGTACTGAAACAATTCAGTAATCTGTGAGTAGTACGATCAAAAAATAAGCAAAAATCGTTAACGTGTTAGAAAACGGAAATAAGACGCCAATCATTGTATTACGCATATACATTAAAACTGGAAGCTTTTCCAAGAATTTCTTATGCACAAAATTTGTGAGTATAATTTTATTTTCTTTGTGTATTGTTACGTAATTACCGATAGAATGGGTAGTGAAATAGAGCGTTACCAACTTGACAAGTTCATAACTATGTATGAGTGGTCTGCCCCAAACCGATTGCATCTTTATGCAACCTGTCCCTCGTATATCAAACAATTTATGTTGTGGAAACCGCTATTATAGCGCGTAGTACATTTTTTACAGGTTTAATATTTGTGTTTCAGTTAGATGTTCGTCTGTGCCCTCATTTGTTTTAAGGTTACTAAGAATGTATGATTGATGTGTTTGTTACACACATGCCATCTTCATCAGTTTATGGTCTACAACTGCTCTACCTATATTTTAAGCCTGCCCATAATATGGTTTTTGGAGAATTTTGGAGAATGACGGGTTTCTTTGAAAGATGGCTCTCGATATTTTTGTTCTCCGTCGAATTCAGTGATGCTGACAAACTTGTATATAACTGAATTGAACAAAATACTCAGTGGCGCTGGCGATAATCGAACCTATGACCTCACGATTGTGGTTCACACGTTCTCGCCGTCAAGCCATTACGGCGTTATTACACTTACGAGTAATTAAGCAAGAGTCCAAATCACCACCCATCTCACCACTGCGCTTTTCACCCAGATATTTAAGCTACATTAACCCAGTAGTTTACCTGGATACGTGGTTCTTTAAAACGGAACATATTTTTTGTTTGCAAATATTTTTTTATAAAAAATTACGAGACGAGCAGGACATGTGCCTGATGGTAAGCAACATGCCTGCCACATTGCAGCACAGTGGCACGCAGCTATTGGAACATGAAGAGTCCAAATCATTACCTAGCACTGCACTGCGCTCTTTACCCAGAGATCTAAGATGTAAGATGAAATTACTGCTGACAGTAGAATAACAATCATAATCATAATATTTTTATTTGCGAAAATGGGTACAAAAGGATCTTAAAACAAGTTGGAAAACGCTCCATAGTCAACCTTTCGGTATGAAAAAATTGAATTGTAGGTACGACAACACATACTCAAAATTTAGAAGGTACATACATTGTGTCATTATCAATCAATACAACATGCACTGGAAATAAAGAGGCCTGTTCATGAGCTGATTACATTATTTAGCCATCATTATTATTAGATTTTTCTAAATATTCAAGTATTGTGTGACAAATAATCATATACCTACATAAAAATAACAGTTATAACTCAAAACAGTACACAAATAACTACTTTTGTCATTAGATTAATTATTTATTAGTATGATGAAATAATAAATAAATAATAAATTGACTGTCGACAGCTGACTCGCAGTTTTACTTTTTAATGAAATCAGTAATTTCTACGTTCACAAGTAACACCCACATACTTAATTATTTTAATGGCTTTTTTATACTTTATAGACGGCCGGTAACCATATTTATTAGCATCAATTAGATAAAAGCAAACTAATACCTATAGTTTCACTTTTACGGAAACTGTTATAAATGCGTTTCCGTGAGAGAAGTTTCATTGAATAAATTAATCATGGTTCACTTAGTTGTTGGATTTCTTACTTAGAACTTACATAATATGGAATTTTCATTAAATATTTCAAAACCCCTGTACTTCTTACTGCTGTTATGTTTTTAAGATCTAATTCGTCGCAATTGATTTACCTGTGCTCATTGGTATGTTCTACCTTCGTGAATTAGTTTAATTAGTTGTACCTAAGTTTGGGTTAGTAGATCGTCGTGCCTTATGCGCTATCCCAAAGATTGGCAGACAGTAGATAACATTTCAGAAAAAAACTGCCATAGACTTTTTATAAATATAAATAAACCTGGCTAGACTATAATACCGTAGACCCCATCCATACGCTTCGGCATTATACAGAAAACCGAGGAGTATAATCGGCCACTATGCATAGTGTATGTGCACTATGAGAAAGCCTTCGATTCCATCGAGACCTGGGCAGTGCTTCAGTCTCTCCAGCGATGCCACATCGACTATCGCTATATCAAAGTGCTGAAGTTCATTCACAGCAAAGCCACAATGTCTGTGCGATTTCAGGATCAGTGCACGAAACATTCAGCTACTGAAAGGCGTGAGACAGGGAGATGCTATATCTCCGAAACTGTTCACTGCCGCGCTGGAAGATGTTTTCAAGCTACTGTACCGTACACAGTTAGTTATTTTTATACACAATCTCCGAATCAAACTTTATATAAACAGCAAAAAATTTTTATAAACAGCGAATACGTTTTTGGCTTTGCCATCTCCTGCCAACTAGAAACTAGCGTTTTTTTCTCAGATCTAAATCAAGAATGTAGTATTATGGTACGAGTATATTGCTTTGCCATTGCCATTTGCTTGGATTGCCATTCCAAAGAAAAGCATGTTTACCTCTGCCTTGGGGATGTTCATCGTTTTATTGACAAATTATTTATGACAGTTATTCTGCCGCCAAGCAGTAATGTGCAAACATTACTGTGTTCCGGTTTGAAGGCCAATGTTTCCAGAGAAATTACAGTGTTTGGAGACATGACATCTTAGATCTCTGGGTGACGAGCGCAGTGCAGTGCTAGGTAATGATTTGAACTCTTCATGTTCCAATAGCTGCGTGTCACTGTGCTGTTATGTGGTAGGCATGTTGCTTACCATCAGGCACATGTTCCGCTCGTCTCATAACTATTTATTAAAAAAAAAAGTTTTTCGTTGCTTTAAGCTTGTCTGTGTTTGGCTCAAACTTAAAAAAAAACATCCAACAATATTCTAAAAACTATTTTAACACAATTTTAGGTATATCAAATTCTATTGAGTAGGTTGATCGTCAGTTAATAATAATCTACTTTCTCAAATGTAGCATAAAAATGAATTTATGAGATTATTTTCATTTCTCATCAATAGAGTTAGTAATAGTCAAGTTATAGTAAATTTAATGACATTCAACACATCAAATCTATATTGATATCTCAAAACGAGAGAGTGTTTTTCGTATGATTGTGTTTCCTGGGACTTACTCGTATTGGGTGTCTTCAACTCAAGTCCATCTTTGACCATAATGTCGCTTTTTATTGGATAAGTTGGTGACAAAACGTAACCTATTGTTAAAAAAACATCTCTTACCTACCAAAAACACGTAAAAAAATTGGTAAAATCGATTTACCTAAATTAAATTGACTTACCTAAAAAATATTAGGTTTTTGGATAGACCAAACCTTTTAAATACTGCATCTATACTATAAAGTTGAAGAGTTCATTTGTTTGAACGCGCTAATCTCAGGAACTACTTGACCGATTTCAAAAAATTGGTTGTCTGTAAAGTCGGTTGGTTTATGGACGATAGTTTAACGTGACAACGTCATAACAAAACATTGATAGATGCGGCGCAAGCGTACAATGTGCGTAACGGGACATAACGGGCACTTTCGGGCATGCAGTCGGCATTCATCGATTTACGAGTATAAGACGTTGTCACGTCAAAATTATTTCACCATTGGATATGTACTACGTGATTCCTGAGGCTATATATCTACCACGAGCGAAGCCGGGGCGGCTAGTATAAAGTAGGTATTCTTTAACAAGATTATTATCTAGTGTTATATAAGAACAATAATTACAAATTAACATAAGCTATTTCACCACGACAATATTGTCGGATGTTTTCACATGCTCTGATAGTCATCCTCACGTTTCCACTGAGGCCCTATGAGAAAGGAAATAGGCGATTAAGATACCATCACATTATACAATCATAATAAATGTCATGGTAAATAGAACTTAGAACACAAAAACAGTCAATATTAGATACATTTTTCTCATATTACATTTTTCTGTAGAAATTGATACAAAAGCAAGAATCAATTTCATTTTTTTGTAGGTAGTAGGAATCTTGAGGAAGTACCACATATTGTCAGTCAACCATCAAGCAGCAACGTTATGTCATTGTTGTATTCCGGTTTGGAGGGCAATGTTTCAAGAGAAATTACAAGATAAAGAGATACATTATTTTAAATCTCTGGGTGACGATTACAGTTACTGCTTATGTTAAAATAATAATGCCTCAAATTTAACACACGTTTTTGAACAGTTTAAGCTTATAAGGCGTATGTTCGATTACAAAAAAATCAACTTACTGTACTTACTTCTATTGTAAAGAAAAAGTATGATAAATTGGATTTGATGCTTACTGTGCAAAAAACTTGTATCCCCTTGCTCATGACACGCGGATAATAATCGATAATTACTAATCAATCATATCCACCGTTACCGTCTAACATACAGTAAGCTAACTGCCGTATTTAAACATTTAAAACATTTACTCGCGTAACGGAGCCAAAAAGCTGCCAGAATTTTGACCCAATCGGTAGAGAAATCTTCGACATTGATTACGTCACGGTTTTTTCTAGTGGTAGAAGACGCTTTGTAGAGTCCACATGGCACCTGGGGAAGTACAGCTTTGCTAGTTTTTCTAACGCAAAGCAGTAATTTGCAAAGTTCACTGTGTTCAGATTTGAAAGGCAATGTTTACAGGGCATTAACCATGCGCAGTCCGAAGGCGTGAGGGGGGTCATAGGAGACATGACCCCCCCCTTCCAAAACGTATATGTTAAATTAAAAAAACCATTTTTTTATATCTAAAAGTTAGTAGTACATAGACTATTTTTAACGCGGGAAAACAACTGAAACGACAACTACGACAGCTCCTAAAATTGTGGGGCGCTACTAATAAATATATAATACTAATAAGTCGTAAAAAAAGGCTTTACTTGCCTTTTTACGATTTATTGTATTTTACTTTTTTACCTAAAATTAAATGAGTAAGTTGATGGTAGCAATATGGTATAGTAAAACTCCCTTATCGACATCTGTTTTGTAGTTTGGAACATTTTTTATACTGAAATCTTCTTTTAAAGTTCTGCACACATATTGTTCTAACGTTTCTTTTTTAATTTATTGAGTAACAGCATATTATTTTTTCTTCGAAAGCAAAAGTTTCCTTAAAATCTAATTGGTTGTGAAACGCTCGATCGGGTGAACTCGGGACCGCCGAGCGTATCTACCCAAGCTACTCTTCACTGCTGTGTCGCTACGTTACAGTTTTGTGTTTTAATTGTTATTATTGAATATGTATAAATTTTATACAACAAAAATAAGTAATATGATATGTATAGAAATAACAAAAACTTAATTTCTGCTTCGTTTCTCATTTATGCTACTAAAGCAATCCATAATAATAGGAATACTACGTAATACATAATAAAATGTATTATTTACATTTATATTCACATAAATTACGATGTCCAATGAAGTTTTTATTTTTGGCGTGCGGTCTTAAGTCCAATGCACACACATATTTTTTTCTGAGAACATCTTATTAAACTTGGTTTGTTTAAGTAAATATAACAGTAATTCAAATAACCAATCATCTGTGAAATAATAATCATGTTTATAACTCCCAATTATTAGACCCACCTCGTTTCAAATTGATCATAAGTTTTAGCGTTTTTGCGTTTATATATCTTAATCCTAGCATAAACTTTTACAATCACATCTCCTAAGCGTTAGTTTCTCTTAATTTGGCAGAAATAACGGTACTTTTGAAAATGTCTGTTCGATTTATATTCATAGCTAAATTTGCAATGATACAATGTGTTTTAGATTGCTTTTATCGTCTATTTGATAGGATTTATTGCATAGTTTACATAGATAACATTCATGAACATTAGGTTGATTTTTTTTAGCCGTTGTAGCAGAGTAGCCAAAACTTCCGATTTCACAATAAGATCGTAGGTTCAAACTCTGCCTGCGTCTCTAAGTACGAGTAAGTACTAGATACATCGATACAAGTTTAAAAAAATGTGCAGTTGGACTTATTTTTGACATCCACTGGCTATAATGGTGAAGGAATTTATAATGTAAGAAAAACCTTGTTTCAGGAAATGCATATTTTGAGAAAACCTCTTACTAATATTTCAAATGAGAAAGTTTGGATGTTTGTTGCTCAATCACATCGGCAAATCTGAACAGAGCGGTTTGGAATACGGAACATAGAACATGGCTTGGAATAATACACATAGGCTACGTTTCACGGGAATCAATTAATTAATTCTTTAAAATCAGCTTTACAAATACAAATACAAATACAAAAATCTTTATTGCTGTTTGCAGGTAAGATAAGATGATACAAAACATTTAAATAATTGACCCATACAAACTGGCCTCTTCTTCTAGAGGCATGCAATATGTCTGGCAACGCAGTTTCCATTGGTCTGAATTTATACAATGATAATAATAGTAATAGTCAGCTGATAAAGTCTTCTTCTTCTTTTTTCATTTTTAACTTTTAATCGGTTGTATATTATATGTCATCTGATTCATCGTCTATTAATTTCTGGCTTCAACTAATTAAAAATGAAAATCTTTTCCATAGATTATAAAGCTAAAGGTTTTTGAACGCGCTAATCTCAGAAACTATTTCAAACCCGATTTCAAAAATTCTTTCACCGTTGGTTATGTTGTATTCACGTGATTGGTTGGTTATATTCCTGGTGCAAATCTGTCTAAAAACTGGCTAAGTTGCCTAGCTGCATGGCGATGCTATGCTCTGCCTCAGAAACGAACCGATTAAATGTTTCTTAGAAATATGTTGAACATTAAAGTAAGTACCTGGTTGACCGAGCTTTGCTCGGTTTAAATGCGTTTATAAAGGGCTCCAAGTAAAATAATTTCTCAGAAAAAAAATAACAAAAAGATTGTAACCATCAGGATTCAAACCGGGGCATGTTGACTTCGAGGGCGAGCATATTCCGTCTTAGCCATTTAGACTTAAAGAACAGTGGCGAAATAAGTTATCGTATTCTAATGACATTGTAGGAGTTTTTCATTGTCTAAAAACGCGCATAAAATGATGTTTTTTAAAAATAAAACCTAGCTAGATCGATTTATCGTCCCCGAACCCCCTGTATACATAATTTCATGAAAATCGTTCGAGCCGTTTCCGAGATTCCGATTCTATATATATATATACCTATATACCTACAAGAATTGGTCGTTTAAAGGTATAAGATTTTCAATGGAATTTTAACGAATTTGTTGTTTGACAAAGTACTAAAGTGATAAAAATATGTGCTCATGTTGTCTTACGAACAAATGTAGTGCAAAATGCAAATTTGTTAAATGTTTGCTAATCTTTCTGTTTTTTTTTCTTTAATAAGCTACCTTACTTTTAACCACCACCACCTATTATATTACTACTAGCGGCCCGCCCCGGCTTCGCCCGTGGTACATATATAACCTACAGCATTCAAGGATTACGTACATATGAAAGAACGGTGAACGATTTTTTTTAAATCGGTCCAGTAGTTCCCGAGATTACCGTGTTCAAACTATAAATATGCTATAGGCTACTTTTGATCCCCAAATTATCGTGCTGTTTACTGGGTCAGAAGTGACACCTGTAGACAACTGGCGGGGATAACTAATTAAATGATGATTGATCAGTTTTCGACCGGAGAGGAAAAATGATTAAATTACTAAAATGGCTATTTAAAAATAAGGGTTGATCGTAGAAGGGTGAAAATTGAGGATTGTATGTATTTTTGTATGTTGTATCATAAAAAAATAGAAATTAAAAATTTTGTCTAAAAAATAAAATATTTTTTTTTATGGTGGACTACCCCTAACATTTAGAGGGATGAAAAATAAATGTTGGCCGATTCTCATAGATACCGGATAAGCACAAAAAATTTCATCAAAATCGGTCAAGCCGTTTCGGAGGAGTATGGCAACGAAAACTGTGACACGAGAATTTTATATATTAGATACCACCTATTTTTTGTTTATGTTTGACATTTGTGTGTGTTAGTTTTTCTATGTATTTTAGGTGTATGTTAGGCCTAATACCATATACATACATACCTATTGAACAAGAAATGTCTAAATAACTGTATAACATTGCGGTCGTAACCCAGATATGTAAGATAAGATCTCTGGGTGACGAGCGCAGTGCAGTGCTAGTGATTTGGATTTTCGTGTTTTATCTATATGGTCTGTAATTTCACTATATAATATGTGTTTAAATCTCGGGGTGACGAGCGTAGTGCAGTACTAGGTAATGATTTGGACAAGTTAATCTGATCTTTATGTTCCGATAGCTGCGCGTCGCCGTTCTGTATTAAGCAGGCATGTTGCTTACCATCAGGCGCATTTCCTGCTTATCTCGTCACTCCATACTATAAAAAAATATCAAATTTCTGACTAAAATAAAATTGTGCATTTTTTATGTAACAATGTTACTTGCCTCTTGAATAGCGTCAGATTCCTATATTTCATATTAAAAATTAAGCTATTTTTTTATTTAGAACGATGTAAAAAATTGAACTATTGTGAATGCTTATAACGTCAAACCTCCTTACAGATAAAATTAAAAAAAAACATTAGTTTAGTATCATTATTTCCAACAACAAAAACTACCTATCACAATAAACGTAATTTGAATAAAATTTAAACATACCTAAATCAAGAGCTTGTGACAATAATGCAAAGCCACTACAGGTCGTAACCTCTGCCTACTTTGAATATGTAAAATGGAAAGAGTACATTTTACCGAGTAACGTGACAAAACAGCTGTTTATGCATGTTTTAGTACAAGATGTCTTGGCACTTGACAGTGTAGCTTGTCAAAAGTGACAGGCCGCTGTAGGTGGCAATTTAAAATGAATACAGAAGATAAGACACATATGTAATTAAAATGCTAGTATCTAATTACAGTCACTTATCAAAAGCATTACAGCCGAAATCAAAAAGACATCGTCGTTCGTGGTCAAGTGTAAACATTTAAAAGTTTAAAAATAATCGTTAATTCAGTTAGAGCACGGTTCCGATTAGTAGACTTGAACTTCAATGATCAACAGCAAATATCTACATAATTAAGTTAATTTAAAAAAATACGTACATAATGGAAACTATTGAAATTATGAATATGGTATTTATTTTACAAGATGAAATGCTAATATTTATGAAATTGTGTTCTGAAAGTTTAAATTACTTTATCAAACAACACGTAGATAATATTTTTAGGCTTCAAACTAAGTATTTTGATAATGTTTAAGTAGGTAATTAAAAGTTTTTTTGCAAGATGTCCTTAATCCTTGACTTATCTCCCTAAAAAAACAAGTCATTAAAGTAACTTACCAAACAAAATCATCTCCAAGAGAATCATCCAATAACAAACTCCACTTAAAAACAAATCATTACAGTCCTGACACTATCACATCCAAAGTTTAAAAAAGTCACATTTGTCCAAGACCGGAAATGTCAACAAAGTGTCAAAGTTTTCCCGCGCGAATCGCCGCGGCAACCGCCACCGCGTTCTAATCGTTGAATGTTGACTATGCTAGAGAATCGACTGCGTTGCGACCTGCCAGTGGCATACCATTCGACTCCATTCGACCTCGGTTACGGATCATTCAGCCAGCATCGAAAAACACGGTCAGTGTGCCTTATTGACGAAATATGAAAATTCACGTTCGAAACTTGAATTTTTGGAAGGCGGGACGGTATTGGGTTAATTTAGTAGTTGGAAATTCAAATGTATGGGCGGAATGGCACCGGATATGCAGAAGGTGTTTTGATGGGATATTTAAACATTTTCACTTTCGTTTTTCTATACCAACTGTTTATAATAATCTGTATAAAAGTAAAAGAGAAAAGTTGGATTTGGTTATTTCATTGGCTCATTTTAATTTTTATTATTATGCTTTGTTTTAAGATTACAAAATACCATATAGAGTACTTATCTAATCAGAAAATAAAAATATTAAGTTTTTAGTCCTTTTCTACAGTAATTGTCTATTCTCTAGATGAAGTACGAATTAAATTTTGAGGATTAACAATAATTGGTTTGAAGAATTAACATAATAATTATTATCATCACCATAATATTGCTCTGTTGCGTAGAGTCTAGCAAATGATTAGAAAATTATAGGAACGGAAGTCAAAATAAAGACATCTCATACATACGTTTTCATTACATTTTCCATTTGCGTACGTATCCATAACATTTCTTCACCATTAGTGGTGAAGGAAAACATGAGGAAACCGGCATGTTCCAAGAAAAATGTATTCGAGGTCGATTTTATCTATGTGCCCAGCCATTTCACTGGTAACATTGCCCTTCAACCTGGAACACAATGATGTTTATACATTACTGCTTGGCGGTAGAATACCTAACAGACAGAGGTGTGGTACTTCCCCAGGCGGGCTCTGCAAATAGCCGTAACACTTCCACTACTCACTAAAGACATACCAATACAAGCACACCCAAGATGTACCAATAATTATACATTATTTATGTTTATTGTTAACTGTGTACTGTTTTGTATACCTAAATAAATAAATAAATAGAGGGACAGAATGTTCAAATCTAGATTGAACTAGAACCTTCTAGGTAAACGGGTTACATACAAAGCCTTGATACTCGTATTGATCAACAGGCAAATCGTACTTTTACAAAGACCTATCTCGTAAAACAAAAAATCTAAAAATTGATTTTGCATAAATCATAAACGTCGGCTTTCACTTCGCCTAACTTTTTTTTATCAAAATTAAAACAATCGATCGATCATCACGACCTGCTATTATTATAAATCCGGAATCTTCTCTGCTATTAAAACACTATTATTATTTGCAGATCTTAACTGAATGCATTATTTATGGTTTTCTGAATTTACTATAAGATAAATGAATTGGGCGGTTCCGTAAGCAAGATTTATGATATTGATTGTGACATCTGATGATTATTATGGATATGCGATGTACCTGTATAGTCTACAATATGTCATATTCATGTTATGATGTAATGTATGTGTATAAATAATGACCGGAGTTCAATTAGATTTTTAACCGACATTATAAAAGGAGGAGGTTTTCAATTCGATTGCACTTATGTTACGCAATATCTCCGCACATTTCAAAGAAATTTGATGTTTTTTTAGTTTGGTAGATAATATTTTAGAGGTCCCATGTAGATTTTATAGAAATCAGTATGGCGGTCTTTGAAATGTCAACAAAAAACTAAAATACGTAGGCACCTAATTGATAGGTTCTTATGAAAGGTCGAGTGTCTGGATTTAATATTAAAATTTAGTTGGTTTTTGTATTTTCGGAGAAAATGCGATTATTTTAAAATTTAAAATGTTATTTCAAAATATAAAATATTTAAAGCATTTTTTATAGATGTACCTACCTACAATTTTTTTATCACCACTGGCAAACATTGTTATGAAACCGGTAGGTTCCGAGAATCTTTCGAGATCATGCGTTATCCGTCAACCTGCACTGAGCCAGCATGAGCATGGTGGGTTATGGCCGTGACTCTCTCGTTGTGAGAATTGACCCCGAATACGTATCAGTAGTGGGTCATTTAATGGACAGCTTATTATAAAAGACCGTTTGTTTTAAAAAAAAATGCTACTACTTATATTTTTGTAGTGGTACTCTTGGCAGAGTCCGCCTGGAGAAGTACTATACCTTTGCCAATTATTCTACCGCAAAGCAGTAATGTGCTTACATTATTGTATTCCGATTTGAAGGGCAATGTTTCCAGAAAAAATCCAGGGCTTAGAGATCCTAGATCCTAGATCTCTGGGTGAGGAGCGCAGTGCAGTGCTTGGTAATGATTGGGACTCTTCATATTCCAATAGCTGCGTGCCACTGTGATGTTATGTGCAGGCATGTTGCATGCAAAAATACACAATATATTATGAAGATCGGTTACCCAAATGACAAAAAAAGGGCCGTTTTTTGGTAATATCTTTTACGAATAAGTATGAATACTTACCTATTTATGGAATAAAATATCCAGCTAGCAAACAATGTTCATAAAACCTACAGGAACCCCATTTTGCTGTTATTTATTGTAGCTAAATGTAATCGTATAACAATAACCCAAGCACTTCTATTAAATAAAATACTTTTACATTACCGGACTTCATATTAAACACTACAAAGATGTATGCTGAAACGATGTTACTTTGTCACATTACATATTTTCATTTTTTTCGTTGTAATCTACAAGAATTTTGAGATTCGTTACTGCGGTAAGATCCTTAAATGCTAAGTACACTTATAGTGCCACCATTTATTGAAGAGCTTTTTGAGCCGTGCGCAAGGAGCTGCGCAGTACCGGATTTTCGTAACAAAGTACCGAATTCAAGCGCTGTAGTTTCAAGAACCAACTTCAGAGAGTTCATCTCAAAATGGTCAAAGAGTACTTTGTTTATTTCACAGTAGAAGTGTGTCAACTAGACAGAATCTTCATTACAATAAGTTTTCCTGATATTAGACACTACATTTGTAGGATTATGGGAAGATATAGTCAAAATGTGAATAGGATACTTGCATTACAATATTTCTTTTGAAGTAGGTTATGTGAACTTGGTTGTAAAATCAATTTGTGACATTGTTGGAATCCAGACATTGTTAATGGTTATGATAGAAAGTTAATACTTATTAATTCTAAGTCAATCTGCTAGTGTAAACTGTATCTAGTATGTAGGTACTGTAGTGCCGAGTAAAGGCTTTGATACCTATTGCGTAATATACTCACAAAATTTTAAAGGGACTAACCCCTAACAGTAAAATAATTCCATATTTTCGGCGCTAAAAAAAAGAAAAGAAAAATACAAGAGCATTTACAAGAATGGGCTTTTTATTTGTTGTCTATGAGAAGCTGGATCTCTTGGTATAGATTAGAAAAAAATATCACTGGAATCATTGGATTTTCATTTGCGAAATATTAAAAACTGTGTTTGTTATTTACTCGTGTCTTATAAATGCATTAAAAATATATTTATATATATATTTAATCCATGATTAAGTGCGAAGACACATTTATTGATTTATAATTTGTATGACATTATTATGGTGATATTTTTTGACATGACATTATATTTTATGAATAAATTATGATCTGGGGGCACGGCAGTGCTTCCGCCAAGTCGAGCGCGAAGCAAACACTACCGTAACATCCTTTACTGGAACCATTTCGCTGAATTTTCAGGCCCCTATTTGAGACCCTTTGGATAAGACCAGAACGCTGAAATTTTCGTCATCTAGTAAGCTATAATCACATGCTTAAAATCCAAAATTTTACGTCTGTATGTCATTTAGTTCCGAAGTTCAGCGAAGGCAAAGTTTCGCATTTACGACACTCACTCATGATCATCAAAATAAAACTAGTACTTCTCATAAACTCAGAGAGCTGAAATTTGGTACAGACTTAGTTAGGGCTTAATGGCCACACAAAGGGAAAACTATAAAAACTAGGAATATCGAAAATCTGAAGTACCTGATGCCTCTTATTTGAAAACACAAGAGCCCAACCAAACTACTAAAGATCGACATACCGCCTTTACAATAAATATTAGAGATACAGTAATCCCCGATTCTCCTATTGGTACATAAAAAAATCGACTGTCATTGCAAAAATCCACCATAGTGAGACCCATCTTCTAATTTAATCTAGCCTATTGCTTCCCACTACTGGACAAATGCCTCCCCTTCTGCAAAGATAATGTAATATTGCCCTTCTGCTTTTAATACGCATATAAATAAAATTAAAGGAAAACTTTTCATTTCGTGTTATGACGCTGTCAGTCGACTTAGTCAATCGCTGTCGTCGTAGAGTTTATTTGTGTTTGATTTCGCACAAAGAAGTTGGAAAATTAAATTTCGTAAGATAATATCATAGAAAATGTCGATAATATCAAAAGACGACGATGAACTTAGCGGCTACCAAGTAGTTGGTATGCCTAAAGACGGGTCTTGTCTCTTCCATTGAATATCTTTTCGGCATTGTATCTTTCGTTTTTTATCAATATATTTCAACGGCCAAGTCACACAACATTAACTATAATAATAAAGAAATTGCAGTAAGGAACCTCAGACTTGGCATGGCTTTGTGTAGATTTCATTTCTTTTTAGAGATAAATATACAGCTCTATCGAGACTTTTATAGCTTTTCTTTATAGATAGCTTTTTACAGAATGTTTTGGTGGGATTATACTACGTTTACTCAATACGCCAGAACATAACTAATTTGAAAGAAATGCACTACTAATAATTAAAAACTACTACATATCACTATGGGGTTAAACATGCAATCTCCAAAATAATCAGCAATACATGAAGAACTACTTAAGTAGCAAGTTTCAACGTTGAGATTCATAGTTCGTATCAATATAGGTACTTAAAGCGAAACTTTAAACAGCTTATGGGGAATTTAATGACCAGAGAGTCTACGATGAAAAGCACCTAAATTATTATTAGACGTTTAAGTATCGACAGCATCTTGCACATAATATAAAAGTAATTGACACGGGTTAAACATTCGTAAGAGGTCAAAGAAAGTGGAGATTAGTCCTAGCATGTAAAGTGATATGTTTTATAATAAATACATATTTATCTGTATAGAGCTCGTGCGAGCAAACACGGATGGATGCCTGTTAAATATTTATGACATCTATACTTTTAAGATGATGATACACTGGCTTAGTTAGACGCACGAATGGATTTATGGTTCAGAAACGGCTTAAAAAAATATTAATTGGTGACAGATGACGATGCATCGATTGTTCATTTAAAAACAATCTTCTCCAATTCTTTTTTAATTTATTTGACATTGACATTTTTCATTCATCATCGCCATCCTTAGTCCACTGCTCCCTACGCCCACTCTTTCTTTTCCAGCCACAACCTCAATCTTGCTAATATCGGCACTTAAAAAAATATTTGCCACCCTTCGCCCCATGATGATGTTTATGTCTTTTTGTACTATGTTTCAATATAACAAAGGTAACGTTCCATCGCAGTTGCTACTCCAATAGATTTAGCCTCGGCGTCAAATAATAAATATCGTTGGACAATTCACACATCTGACCCCAAACTAAGCAAAGCTTGTGCTATGGTAGTAAGATAAATAGTAAGTATCTGAATTAAATGAAAGTAAAAACAAATAATTTATCGGATATTTAAATATCTTATACTATATTGAATACGCTTCCTGAGTGAGTTTTATCAGTTTATAACCTTGCAAAATATACTAAGTTTCAACTTTGGTGCTTTCAACTCGGGACAGAATTAGGTTTTTCTAGGTAACACTTCATCATAGACCGCAGTATCGCTTAACATCAGTAATGAGGCGTTTTGGCCAGTCGTAAAAAGACTTGTCAAAGATAGTTCTAAATATTCAAGTTGGTGTCAAGTGTGGCACCACTGTTGGTTTTTGAGAAATTTCTCTAACAAAATAAAACAGTGGCGCCACCTACGGAGAAATTGGGAACTGTATTTGACAGGTCTTTTTACGTCTTGAAAACGCCCCATTGCAGTCAAGTATATGTCTAAACATAATAAACGAAAATCGTACTTTTCTTCAGTGTGTCTTAAGACTAACGATTAAGCTATTTCACACCTAATAGTAAATATATAAAAATTAATTTACATTTACATTGCAGTAATATATTCTAGGAAAGTTTGACATCACTTTAGATCGGTTTGGCGCACCCCGCTGTCAAACGGAACCGACATCTTGTCCAAACAACGAATCAGAATATCACAAAGTATTTAAGTGCAAGTAGGTACATAAACATTAGCTCTTAGCTGCTTTGAATATTAAGAAGTATTGAATATTTTACTATTATGTATTATATAAGTAACTATCGGACCGTTCCGGCTTCGCTCGAATATTGTCGTATTGATCGAAATAAAAACTAACATATTTTTCAAGTTGGATCAAACTGCAGACGGTTAATAGTTTAGGAGTCCATCGTGGACAAACAACGTGATGGGTAATTTGTTTATTTAAGATTATTTGTAAGGAAAAAGGAAAATTATTTCTAAGGAAAAATAATTGATCCTTCCTTCCTAATCCTCTTAATTTCTTATACAAATTAATAAATATGTTTGTAAATATAGACGGACAACTTTGTAATTACTTTTAATTTTGCAGTAAAAAGCAACATGCCTGCCACATAACAGCACAGCGACACGCAGCTATTGAAACATGAAGTGTCCAACTCATTTCCTAACACTGCTCTGCTCTCGTATATAAGATGTTTTATCTCTATACCCTGTAATTTCCTTGGAAACGTTGTTCTTCAAACCAGAACACGGTAATGTTTGTTACAGTTTACTTTTCCAAGAGAATTCTGCAATGAGTCCCAGCGCCGCAAAATTATCTTTGAACTTATTTAAAGTGTCACAAGTTTGACATTTCATTCAGATGAGAATAACGTTTACGGGGTCAGCTGGTCTTTATAAAATCACGAACCAGGACACACTAGGGTCGTAGCGCCACTGTAGCTAACTTTACGACATGTCTTTTTCTAAGGATAAGTTATGTAGGTACTAACGTTGAAAGAAAATCAATTAACATCCTCCATATAATTCCAATAATTCCAATAAACATTACCAACAGTCGACAGTCCATCACCTGCGACTAGGCAAATTACTCCGGGCAAAAACTTGGCTTCGAGTTTAACGGCGAATGAAAATATGTGTTGCTGTCTTAATGCCCTTCCTAGCTATGATTATAACGTGAATTGTGCTGGGAATGTAATTTCTACTCTCGGATTGATGCCTAATTTTGGAGAAGATAAATAGAGCTTCCCTATCACTACAAAGTTTAAAACATAGTCGCTTTCTCTGTCCCTATCCCTACGTATGATTAAATCTTAAAAACTACGCAACGGATTTTGATGCGTTTTTTTTAATAGATAGTGATTGAAGGGGAATATTTATATGTGCATAATAGCAGAGAAACTTCGATAATTTCAAAGGTTTCTAATGTAATGTCATACTTTCACAAATCAAATCAATATGATGGTTTTAAAGATCTAAGGATATAAAGTTTCGATGTTTAGAAGTTTCTAGTAAGCTTCACGTCTTAACAGCTGAACGAAGATAGCCGATATAAAGGCTCTCAGGTATGCTTTACGAATTTTAGTAGTTTAAGTTGGTAGAGTTCTGGAACTTCTGCGAGTTCAAAGTTCGGAAAGAGGTAGAAGCCATCTAAAACCAACTGTCATAGGTTCCTAAATGAAATGAAAATATTAAGATTCGCATTATGTAATTCTGTATATCGTAAAAGTAAAAAAAGCAACAGTGAAATAATTCACTACGCTTCTATGTTTTTTAGGGTTCCGTAGCCAAATGGCAAAATACGGGACCCTTATAGATTCATCATGTCTGTCTGTCTGTCCGTCCTTACGTCACATCCACTTTTCTCCGCAACCATAAGAGCTATTATACTATTGAAACTTGGTATGTAGATGTAATCTGTGAACCGCATTAAAATTTTGATACAAAACATAGAAAAAAACAAAAAAAAAATAGGGGTGTCCCATACGTGTGGACTATCTATAGGTAGATAGGTCTTCAAAAATGATATAATGGTTCCAAACCTTTTTTTTTTTCTAAACTGAATAGTATGCGCGAGAGACTCTTCGAAAGTAGTAAAATGTGTGTCCCTTCTAAACGTGAGTAACTTCTAAAATAAGAAATGACAAAAATGAAAAAAAATTGTGATGTACATTACCATGTAAACTATCAACGAAAATTGGTTTGATTGGTTTTATTTTAATACGTCATAAATTTACTATTTTTAAAACACTGATTAAAGTAACAACGCACTACAAGAACTTTTATATTATGTTACTTGCTGCTACGGAAGCCTTCATGGGCGAGTCCGACTCGCGCTTGACCACTTTTATATTGCTAAGGGACCCATACCCCTCAATTGTCTCTATTGTTTACCGAACTTTGGCCAAGCGCAGTAGCCGCAGGGCCCAACAACGCTTCTGTGTATAACAAAGAAATGAGAGTACACGCTCATAAATGACGCGTAATCTACCCGTGAATCACGTAATCTGATTCTAATTACCTCGCAACAATTTCGCCGAAGATTCGTCGAAGGGAACAATGGCACCGTTCCATCGATGCTCACTTCCCGGACGGTGCGTTTCTCACAATATCAACATGTTTTCCTGATACTTGGTTTGTTGATCTATAAAAAGTTAACGACAAAACGCTTTCGGAAATGTGTTCGTGCTTTGGTTTCGAATAATTAGTGTCATATCCGTCAAAAGCAGCTATAACCGTCAATCAAAGGGCTAATTTTAGCGTTGTAATATTTATTTATCCGGGAATGGTTGACTTTTCGTGAACAGTTTAAAGTTAATAATACAGAGTCTCGGTAGTTTAACCGGAAGTTTTTCCACACTTAGCCTCTTGATTGGGTCATAGTGCGTGACTCGTTTTCTTTTCTCTACTTCAACCAGCCTAGGCCAAATATAAGTAGTCTAATCCAAATTATCATTGTCTCTATCGCAAATTGTTGAGTTTAGTGGTATATTTTTTTATAAAGTTTGCATGCAAATGTACTGCATCTTTACGTAATATCTACAAACAGTAATGTGCACACATTATAGTAGTGCAAATATGTGTTACGTATTCGACAAAGAGGTTACTCTTTGTCGAAATCGAAATCTCATTACGAAATTCAATCCCTAAGGGTATAAAAAACGGGATGGTAGTTTGTATGAAACATTTTATTCCTTAAACGTGTTCGCATAAAATTTCGCACGAATTGACCATGATCAAAATAATGAATTATGTATTACAGTATTTTTCAAAACTCAACCTACAAGGGGGTAAAAGTTTGTTTGAAACTTTTTATTGTTTGAAAATATTTGCATGAGATTCGTAAGCACTGAGTAAAGCCAAAATAATAAGTTATGTTTTATAGTTTTTTCTAAAATTCAATCAATTTAAGTGAAATATTTAAAAAACATTTTTTAATTGTTAATTAATCATATTCTGGACTGAATTTTGTAGGCAACCCATGTGCAATATATTTGTTGACATATTAAATTACTAGCTGAACCCGCTACTTCGTTCGTGTAAGCAGATGTAACTGACTTATAGTGTAAATTAGTTGGAAGTATCGTACGTAAAAATATTTGCATAATGTAATCATTGAAAAACCGAGTGAATTTGTTGTCCCACACAAAAAAATATTTAATTTTATCATCTTTATTTTTCTTTTTTTAAACAAAATCAAACATACTTATTAAGGTTTCGTAGTATCGAACATAGCCGCAAGTGTTAAGTTTGTAGGATTTTTATAGGATACATTACGAAAAGTCTGAAGCTAATGTGCATGATCTGATTACCTACTTTTCTCTTTTTATCCGCAAGCTGTTTTCTAGCTGTTACCTGCGACTTCGCTCGCGTAAAATTTTGAACGAAGCCTGTGTGGAATCAAAATGATTAAAATTTTGAGTTTTAATGATAGGTACTCAAGCAAGTTGAACCCGTAAATCTAAGCCGAGTCTTAGTGAAATGTTAATGTATGAATTTAATTGTAACACAGAAAAAATATCCAAGAACGAAAGAATCCAAATTCGGCATCAAAATCCTTTTAGCAGCAAAAACTTATTAGTACAATTTAGAATACCAGTAACGCCACCTAGTGATGAAAGAAAAATACATACCACAACAAGCAAAACATTGATTTAAATGGCCTTTAGTGCTTTTAGATTTAAACTGGCATTAACGCCATCTAATGAGAATATAATGTTGCTTGTTATTTTGATTGTGAACGCAAATCACCTGTATTATCTACGCCAAAACGGGTGCATATATTTTTCATTTTTGGCTTTTACCTTACCATCACATCAAGTTCCTTACGAAAATATATATACTTATTATAGATTAATATGGAGTTAAACGAAAATATAGACTTAGACCCCATGTGAAATTTTAGACTGTAAACTATCTGTGTTTCGTATGCCAACCCAATTCGTTGTGCCGTTTTGACGTGATAGTTAATATTTGTTTCCTTAGGGCCCATGCTTCTTTTCAGGTTGATAGATAATACATACTCGTAAATGTGGTATTTCAGACTATAAGTTATCTCTGTTTCAATTTTCTACCAAATTTGCTTAGTCTCTCCGACGTCACAGTAACCTATAAGTAACCGATTTGCTATTTCTGATTACAAACTACATGTGTTTCGAATTCCTTCCAAATATGTTCAGCCGTTCCAACGTTGTCCTGTAACTGTAAAAATTATAAATGTCAATGTTTGGATGTCTGTTACTTAATCATGGCGGAACGTATCAAGTGATCGGGCTGAAATTTGAAATACAATTAGATTATAGTCTGGAAGAACACATAGGCCAAACATTGCCTATGTATAGTTACTTATCTATATGTCCCTATGTGTTACTGAAGCTAAGCCAAGAATATGTTTCAAATTTAAACTCGATACATTCAGCCATTCCAACGTAATTGAGCAGCAAAAATTTAAATATTGACATATTTATATAATATTAGGAAAGGATAGGATATTACAAATTTTTTTTAAAAATAAAACCGGTGAAATGCCAGTGGGACTCGCGTGCGAAGGGTTCTGAACCATTAGCAAATAAAATGATTTTATTGTATGGAAGCCCCCTTAAAAATTTATTTTATTTTAATTACTTACATTTAAAGAGAACATAACACTTAATATTATGTGAATAGTGAAAGCGTCAACCTGTGACAGGTACGTTATTAGTATCGAGCAAGAAACGGTAAAAAAGTCAAGTTTGTTGTATGGAAATAAGCCCCTCTTAAATATTTATTTTAGTTTTAGTACTTTTTGTTAAAGGGGCAATAGAAATACATCGTCTGTGAAAATTTCAACTGTCTAGCTATCACCGTTCTTGAGATACAGTCTGGTGACAGACGGAAGGATGGACGGACAGCGAAGTCAGGTACGGAACCCTAACAACGGTCTGCTTCGGTTACCGAAGCTTGTTGAACACTACCTTTACATTTTAAACAGTATTTGAATTGAAATAATACGTTAAGTTACGGCTGGTCTAGTAAGATACAGCTGACTTAGTCGGGAGAACGCCGAATGTCGATCCGGAGACCCAGGGTTCAAAACCACGCGCACCACCTTTTCTGAGTCATGTTCGTAATGCCGGTAATTAAACGGTGAAGGAAAATATCGTGAGGAAACCGAAATGTACCTAGAATCTAAGTTCTAAGTCATATGTCATATGTCATCCACCAACCGACACTGGGCCAGCGTGGTGGATTATAGCCTTGTCTCTCTCCTTGCGAGAGAAGGCCCCGACGTCCAGCAGTGGGGACATTTAATGGGTTGTTTATGCTGCTATTTATTATGCTGATATGTTTTCTCCAAAAGAACAAAAATTTACTTCAATGACAGGTAATTTAATTCTGTCGTTCGACTAACTAAATACAGATAAATCTAAGCTGATATTTGTTTTTTGTTGATATTTGAAATACTACTTCCCTGTTTTCGATATATAAGATCACCTCTGAAGTATTTTCTACCAAACAAAAAAAAAGAATTATCAAAATCAACTCACAATTAGCGGAGTTATCGTGTAAAATAAAACCAAATAAAAAAACATGCAACCCGATTGAGAACATCCTCCTTGTTTGAAGGAGGATATCTCATCCTCCTCCTTTTTCCACACAAAAATATATTTTTGACAATTATTTTTTCATTCAAGACGACGCGACGCGATCACGTGGGCACTTCTTGAATCTAGAATCTAGATCGTCTGTGATACACAGAATACTTAGAAGTTAGTATGTACCGAACGCGCCGTGCGTGTCGTTATTATTTAATGTTTGTGTAATTTCCGAACCACCAAACCGATAATGTTCAAATTTTTATGGGACAATATAAAAAAATGTGTTCTTTCTAACAAAAAAAGAATTAATGAAATTAAACAACGCAAACATGAGTTACAACCAAATACACATTCTGACTTTCACCCCCTCCCGCAAGAAAACCGATCAGAATTTGGGGATCAAAAGTAACCTACAGCAATCTCCTTAGTTTAAACTAAAATCATGGCAAGTTTCAGCTGAATTGAATCAGTAGTTTCGGCGTGATGCGTGATCTCTATACAGAAAGACAGACAGACAGACAGACAGACAGACAGACAGACAGACAGACATGAAAGAAAAAAAATGCAGTTTCGCCATCAGTATCGACTATGGAGTGCTCCAAAAAAAAAATTTCCAAAATATCTTCAATGTACAGAATTCAACCCGTTACAGTTTTATTATAAGTATAGATTTAGATATAGATATATAATACACTTTTCATCCAATAAACAGCTCGGTGAAGGTCGTTGTATAGCGGGATCTTAGACTATCTATTCATCTCACAGAACGACTCGCACTTGACCACTTTTAGTGTATGGAACCGCAGCGGGCGACCGCGTCACGCAGTTTTGGACCTTATATCTCGGGATGACGAGTGGAGGTTAGTACTAAGCTGCAATGGGACCTCTTTACATGCCAACTCAAAGAATAAGAAAACGTTTATAGTACCACTACGTAGGTAAATAAGATACAAATATATACAAAACTCTAGTAGCATCCGGCGGTTATTCTCATGTACTTCCCGTTCTCGTAGTTTCCACAGTCAGAAATAACATAATTATTATTGTAGACTACAGTCCATGTCCATGTCTGTGCCATATTTTATCTAAATCCATTGAGAACGTAACAAATATTCGTCTTTCAATGCGAAGTTTCACAATAATAAGAGAAAGTAGAATATTGCGCATGTCCTATTCCTTTAGCACAAAACGTAGCAATAAAAACAGTACCTACGTAGGAAACAGGATTTTACGCATGTCGTACGTATACCACAAAACAAGAAGATAACTATTTAAATAGCCAGTAATAATCGTTACACCAGCGCAGATGCGTTGTATCTTTGATTTCCATAAGTGAAACTTTATGAGGATGATGCAGGCGCTACTTAAGTGATGCTATTAGCCAATTAAACACATTCAAGCGTAATTGCTCGGTGCTAAAGGGAGCCGGTACAAGTTTTCTGTAATCGTATCAATAACACGAAGGCATTAATATTAAAATAGATACTGCAATCGCTTCTAGCACCGTCTTTGTAGAAAATTATTTACAAACGTAACAAACACAAATACTTTAATGACCAAATTACGCATTAGTACAAAAGCTTGCCGATAAGTCCCAAACTAAGGTTAAGCTTGTATCTTGAGATTCTCGAGTTAGGTCTAAACTAAACATAGTAAAATAAAATATGGCGTGACAAAATTTACACAAAACCTGACCAAGGAAATCAGTGAAAACAGCGGTCAGCCGAAAACTAGTTATCCGAACTGGGTGATCCACCAAGAGCGAAAACCCAAAAAAGCGGAACAATCCGCACCGGGTTGAATATAACACAAATTTCTACTACACCTTATGATAGATTCCATGAGTCAGGGTTTCAGAATTCGGATGAAGATGCTCATCTAATCTCAATTTTCCTTTATACTAAAACTAGCTGCACCCTGCCACGCTTCGCTGTGGCACATTGTGACGCAAATATTAGATAAAAACAATCCTTGATGCGGATTATATACCATTCTAAAATTTCAGCTCGATCGGTTCAGAACTTTTTGAGTTTTTGAAGCGTACACAAACCAACATAACATTTTTATAAATAGAGATAGCTAAAATACTAAAACCGTAATGACGTTCTACATTTTGACAACCGTGAGATCAGAAGTACGGACTCACGATTGTAAAATCGGATCTTCTAGCCACTAAGCCGCCAAAACTTTAGTTAGATCAGTATACCACAATATTAGCAAATACTATTTCAATATACTGTGAGTAGTTATGTATTGTATCTCTTTACTTAGTCTGTGGTATTGTATAACATAACATATAAGTAGGTTGTATTATGATGATGGTAGATTATAGTAGGCTGTATAGTGGCAGTAAAAAAGCTCAAAACAGGTGGCAATTAACAACTCCGTAAAAGTTATTTACGACTATTTTTGTATCAGAACTTCTGATCATGTTCGGGTTTTCACTATCCAAACAAAATGATTTCTAAACGTCTCATCTGTTGATCCGTTTCATATTCCAACTTCTTTGGTATCATCAATTGAAATCTTTTTTGTTTTTTTTTTAAGCATAATATGACATTATAATGTCTTGTGTATTTTTTATTACATTATGTAATATTATACAATACCTACATTAATTGGCAGTCAGTGGTAATGCTACACTAGTCCGTAATATAGGTACTATTGCCAAGCAGTAATGTGCAAAAATTTATGAGTTCAGATATAAAAGGCAATGTTTTTGACAAATAACACGGTAATGAGATGAATCTTCGTAGTGGTAGGACCCTTGGCAGAGTCCGCTTGGGAAAGTACCACACCTTTGCTAGTTATTCTACCGTCAAGCAGTAATCTGTAAACATTACTGTGTTCCGGTTTGAAGGGCAATGTTTCCATTGAAATTACAGGGCATAGAGATAAAACATTTTAAGTATATTTCTGGGTGACGAGCGCAGTGCTTTGCTAGGTAATGATTTGGCATTTGAGATTTTGGATTAAATAATGGATAAGAAGAGGCCAAATCAAAGACTCCATCTCCAAGAATAATGGAGAAGAAGAGGCCAGTTTGTATGGGTCAATTATTGAAATGTTTTGTATCACCTTATCTTACCTGCAAACAGCAATAAAGATTTTTGTAATTTGTATTTGGACTCTTCATGTTCCAATAGCTGCGTGTCACTGTGATGTTATGGCCAGGCCTGTTGCTTACCCTCAGGCAGATGTCCTGCTCGCCTTGTCACTCTATTTATAAGCATTTTTATATCTTTAGGTGGCGAGCGAAGCGTAGCGCTAAGCGGTGATTTGGAGTCTTCATATTCAAATAGCCGCATGGCACCAGCGAGCAACGCGGAAGGGAGTAGGCATACACAGCGTTTCCCCTCTGTCAAAGTACAAGTCCGCGTGGACCATGGAGTTTGATAATATACTGTGGCTGAGGGCGGGCTAGATTTGTTAATGGTGCTTTATTTTTTAGTGATTTGGCTGTGTGAGTATGATCGGCAATGGATCGGTACAGGTATGTTTTAACCCCCACCAACCAACCAACCAACACCAACAAAAGGGGTGTTATAAGTTTGACGTCGATGTCTGTCTGTCTGTCTGTCTGTGTGTGTGTCTGTCTGTGGCACCGTAGAGCTCAAACGGATGGGCCGATTTCGATGCGGTTTTTTTACTTGAAAGTTAATATCTGTGCGGGTGTTCTTAGCTATGTTTGGTTAATATCGATTCAAGATGGCCGCCGCCACAAAATGGCGGACAAAATATTTCTTCACAACTTACCTCAATATGGGTATCAAATGAAAGGGCATGACTAGTAGAATACTTTGCACTTTGACAAATTTCAAATCCAAGATGGCCGCTACCACAAAATGGCGAATTACATTTCGTTTTTCATAACTCCCTTAATATGGGTATCAAATGAAAGGGCTTGACTAGTAGAATGTTGTACAGATAACAAATCTAAGGTAGTCGGGGGTTAATCAAAATTTTTAATTTTGTTCTTGTGTATGTAATAGTGCGTCTTTGCGCTAGTGTGCAACTTTCCCCTCCCGCAAGAAAAAACAGAAAGATTTGAAGAATATTTTTTAGCTAAGGCTACTCCCACCGTGCTTGCGCGGAAGATCGAGTTGCTCGATGCATGGCACTATGCTTTTATGGAGATTCGTGGTACTTACCATCAGGCGCATATTTTACTAGTCCCAACATAATAAACATGATTTTATTATGCAAAAATCTTGTTATATGTCGTTTATCATACATCCTACGAGTACTAATATTGTAAACGCAAAAGCTTGTAAGTATGAATGGATTGATGTATGTATGTTTGTTACTCTTTCACGTAAAACTAGTGAAGAGATTTGGATGAAATTTGGTACATAAATAGATAATGGGTGGGGAATAACACATGTGCAACTTTTTATTCCTGTAAAGTAACGGGAAGGAGAACTGTGTGACACCGCAGGTCGCTGCTAGTCAAAATATTAAATCATAGAATCTTGTTTATTTTTCTATGATTTCCATGTCATAAACATACCAATTTTTTATTAGTAGTATCTTATAAATTCACCTACAAATCGTTACTGTTTTATAATCTTGTAGATAGACTGGTCAATCGTAAAAATGCTAAATCTAATGATTGATACGAACTAAAAAATAATTGGGATATAGTTTCACAATCTCGTAAACTCATGATTACTTACTAACTTTCTAAAAATTCTAAAGATTCAAACATTTTTGTTTCATTTAGAGTGACGAGACTAACAGCACGTTTGCCTGATGGTAAGCAACACACCTGTCTATAACAGCACAGTATCACAAAGCTATTGGAACATGAAGAGTCCAAATCAGTAGCTATCGCTTCATTGCTCTTGTCGCCCAAAGTAAGAGAGATAAGATAAGATATATCATCATCAACAGCCCACTAAATATTCCCACTGCTGGGACTCGGGCCTTCTCTTGCAAGGAGAGAGTTAAGGTCATAATGCTCCACGCTGGACCAGTGCGGGTTCGTGGATGACACATGACTTCGAAAGATTGTAGATACATGTCGGTTTCCTCACGATGTTTGATGTTTAAGTTACGGCAGGTCTAGTCGGGAGAACGGCGCCTGCCGATCCGGAGACCCCGGGGTACAAACCCCACATGCACCACTGTCTTTTCGAAGTCATGCGCGTAATGCCGCTAACTTACAAACGATGAAGGAATAAGATATAATAAACAAGAGATACAAGATGATTTATCTGTATGTGTTGTCATTTCTCTGGAAACATCACCCTTCAAACCGGAACACAATTATGTCTGCATATTACTGCTTAGCGATAGAATAACTGGCACAGGTGTGATCCGCTTCCCCAGGGGACTTTACAAAAAGTCATTACTATATTAGGACCATTAATAATTAAGAGAGATGTGTAATAGTATCTACCTAAAAGTAAGTACCATTAATCTAACTGTTATATTACAAAACCTTTTTTTTTTGTAGGGGAAATTTTACGTTACCCCACCATAATGGTCATGTCACGTTAGGCTCGACACCATAACGACGCGACGACAGACATGGTGCCCCTACCGACTAAAACCCCACAGATTTCTCCTGCATGGCCAGGGGTCAGGGTCGCGGGGTAATTTTTCAACGACCTGACTTGACTTAAGCTCAATTTGGTCCATTAAGCTTAACGTTTCAAACGTCAAAAATATCTGTAACTCTTCGGATTTCTTCAATAACTTCACAGGTTGTTGCCTCACTTATGTTTGTCTCTAAACGTATTCATTCTTCATTTAACGAAAAAGAAAAGAAGTTAATTTAGCCGACTTTAAAACGTAAGTAAAAACTAAAACATAGAAAATTTCGAAGTACTTCTTACTATTGAGCTAATATGTATTGATGCATCATTGACACATTTTAGCTTTTAGGCCTACTTATATTTTTTTATGTATCTGAAATAAAATAATACGTGGTTATTTTCTACGTCTTATTGAAGTTTTACGCTAAGAATGCAGTTAAATTGCTTACAAAAAAAACTTTAGTTTTAGTAAAGATTGTATAAATATACAAAAAACTGCTAATTTGAAGAGGAGTTTGGCTGAACACGTCTGCCGCAAGTCGGATGATCATTGAGCCATGATCACATTGTAGAAGCCAGATCGCAAACGACGTTGCGGTAGACCAACTAAGCGACGACGGGACAACCTCCATAAATACTTCAGTGATTGGTAAAGTATATGGTAATTTAGGATGGAGACAAGTAGACAGGGAGAAAGAGAAAGGAGGCCTTTGCGTAGTATTAGGACATTTCAGGCTCTTAATAATAATCTATTTTATTATATATAGTGTAATGTCTAAAGTTACGGCTGGTCTAGTCGGTAGAACGGCGACACCCGATCCAGAGCCCCGGAATTAAATCCCACGCACATCACTGTCTTTTCGAAATCATGTGCGTAATTCCCGTATCTTAAAATCGGTGAAAAAACAACGTGAGGAAACCGATATGTACCTAGTATCTTTCGAAGTCATGTGTCATCCACCAACCCACACAGGGGTAGCATGATCGATTTTAGCCTTGGCTTTGCGAGAGATGACCCAGAGTCTCAGCAGTGGGAATATTTAGTGGGCTGTTTATGTAAGCCAACCTGCGGATACTTCAAAGTAAATTATGGTCCACTGCTCTTTGAACTGAGTTGACTGATGATGCGCTTGATCGTATTATTACTAATGTGTGTTAGGTAACTCCGTCGTTAGAATTCTGTTTCTTTTTATATAACCGTTTATTTACAAGTTTGGCTTGGTTACGTATATTTTTTGCACGAATGAGGAAATGTATACACGTAGTCTGTTTTATAACAAACGCATTGATAGGGAATTGTATGTTGAACGGCTCTAAATATCGTGGACTAGCGGTAAATGACCCCTAACTTCAGAGTTCAAAACGCTGTTCAATTATTACGCTTGAACCAAAGAGTTTACATACTTTATCTAAGGCCTGAATCTATTTAGATTGTTTTGTTTCATAGATCATTCTTTCCAGGTGTGTGTTTCCAGGTGATTCCAATGAGCTTAAATTCTCAGCTATTTCAATGTAACCAAAATAGTTTCAGAAACTACTAGGTACAGAAATAGTACTGGTTCGACGCCGACGGTAGTGGTAGTGGTAGTGGACTACCAATATCTGTATAAACGTATTTTTTTTTGTGCGTGTTTGTAATTAAACTCTGGGTCTCCTAAACTCCTGAACCAATTTTGATGTTTTTGTGTGTGTTCAAGAATTAGGTTGATGAGTAAGTCAAAAATAAACCATTCTAATTAGGCCCCCAGGTAGATTGCGGAAAAATATAGGAACAATTTTTTTTTAATCAGATTATTAAAAATCGACAAAGATATACCCAGATCATCAAACATCCCGAGTAAGATATTGTGATGTCACGTCTTCATAAAATATACTCGTATATAATATAATCGTATACTGATAGACGTGATGTCACTCGAAACTTCTGAGCACTAAATTTATTATCTCCTTCATCTTTTGTTTGTGAAACAAAAGAAAAACTACGAATAAACTATTTTTTAATAATCTGACTGATAGACTAGTTAGTATATTTCAGTCACTATTATTTTCCACACACGAGTCCTAAAATCAGAGGAAATGACGTAAAAGTAGTGGGGAGGAGCCTACATCGCACCATATGATTGGTGATTTATGGTGCGATGTAGGGTCCGCCCACTAGTTTTACGTAATTTTCTTTGATATTAGAGCTCGTGTGTAGAGGGTTTAACTATTGGACATTTTGTTCTTATTTGATAGGTAGGTCCGGAGGTGTGAATTTCGGCGGGTCAGCAAGTTTTATTTTATGTTTCGTTTTAAGTCAGGATACATGTATATCATAAAACCAAAAGATTGTACCATGACTTTGACGTGCGAAAACGGTTAATCTTGTTTCGTCTGAAAACGGTTAATTGAATGGTATCGAAACCAGTAAAAAAATCAATAAAATCTAAAATATAGTAAACACTCATGGCACAGATTACTGAATTGTTTCAGTAATCTGTGACCAATGGTATGTTCTTTTACTCCCAATCATTGGTGTCTTATTGAAGCAGTGCATTTAGTTGGACTTGTATTTATGTTAGATACTTATTTGATTTTAATAAAGTTAAGATTTTATCCATTTAAATTGGAGTCGGCTATTTCAATATTCATAGACAATATTTGCATAATTTACTATAAACTCTAGATTATAATAGCAAGATAAATATTATTTATAACGCGAATTTTTATACAGACCAAAACTAATTCCTTATTTATGTTCTAGAGTCTAGACGAAAGGTGAATAAGCTTTCTCGAAAATAGTTCTTGGAAATGATAATTAACTGCTTTTTTACTACATTTAATTAAAACCAAACCCTGTTTCTTAAAAAAAATGAACAATATAGATTTTTGCTCAGAAAATGTCAGGGTTTGCGCAAGTCTTGGATAGGTATTACATAGTTGAGAAGCAGCGGACAGTATACTTACATATTTATCCAGTTTTACAGTCCATTTGCTACTTTCTACTTTATGATATTTTTTTTACAATATAAAGTGAAGAGATGGGCACGTCATGCTCCTTATGGTAAGCAACATGGTTGGCTATAACAGCAGTGTCACACAAGTTTCGGAACATAAAGAGTCCAAAACATAACATAGCACTGCAATGCGCTCGTCTCCCAGATATTTAAGGTGTTTAAACTCTATACTCTCTAATTTCTCCGAAAACATAGCCCTTCAAATCGGAACACAATTATGTTTGCTCATTACTGCTTGGCGGTAGAATAACTAGCAAAGGCCTTGCTTCCTCAGGCGGGCTCTGCAAAGTCCTACCACTACAAAAATGGACTAATTTTTGTAGTGGTAGGACTTTGCAGAGCATATCCGGCTCTGCAGTTCATAAGCTACTTTTTACTTTTCTGGCATTATAACTGTACATTTTAATCAGTTTTCCCCATCCACATAACATAGCCAAGGTCAAATTATTTTGATGTCGAGCTTATTATAATATTAAATTAAATTCCAGTGGTACGCCACAAGCTGATTTCTCAGCTACTTTCCCCTGTATTACGTTCTAAGCAGTTCGTAGCATCTTTTATGGGTTTTGAATATTTTAATGTCTGTTTACGAGTTTTTCGCTGATATATTAACGGGCCATCTTCACTTTCTAGGTGTGTTTAGGTGTGTTCAGTCAAAAGTCTTAAGGTTAAATGTAACCACTTGAACAGGAAATTCATATTTCATAATGTAAAGTACTAGCTGTACCCGGCCACGTTTCGCTGTGGCACATTGTGATGCAAAAATCAGACAAAAACAACCCTTGATGCGGATTATATAGCATTGTAAAGTTTCAGCTCGATCGGTGCAGAACTTTTTGAGTTTTTGAAGCGTACACAAACCAACATTACATTTTTATTTATAGAGATTAGGTACGCCAGCGGTTTACTTTGCATGTTATACAGTAGGAAGTTTTATTTTGAATTTTACATTGTTTGCTGATAAAATATAGATTTCCGAAAATAATAAATAATAATTTAAAAATAGTAGAAAACATACTTACTTATTTTAGCCTTAAATTTATCTATATTATTTTTTTATAGTATTTTTTTTTATTCAACTTTTAAAGGTTACTCTTGTCCGCCTGTTGACTCGCCTTGACTCTTCTTGAGCGAATTTACCTAAAAGTAACTAATTCACTCTCGTTTTGAAGACACTTAGAATGTAACCATCGGGAAACCCCCACTCAGGTAACGCATTTCTCAACCTAGATGGTCTTATAACAAAATCAGAGTCAAAACTCAATAAAAAAAATTCGTAAATAAGTGGCTCCACCGAAGCTGTGCCTTACGCCGCGCGTCGTCACCTGCGCACATTTCTCGTTTCCGCTGCGAGTCGGCGAGGCACAGTTCTCATCTCCCCTTTCGATCGAGCCATACAAATACAGGTAAACAGATCAATAGAGATAAAAAAATAGATCTCCGCTTAGTGGTCTCCACTGGAGCTGAGCGGAGACGAGATGTGTAAATAAGCAATTTCTATTGGGTGTTAAAAAACATCTCATCTCCGCTTTGGTCAAGTCTCAGCCTAAGACTTGATTTCAAAAACATTTTTTACACATTTTATATTGTACATGACGATAACGTCTTGTAAAATTACATCGCTACGTATTTTTCTTCAAGTTCACGAAAATGGCCCATTTGTCGCATAGAATAGCGTGCATTCACACAAGAAGGGAAGCGGCTGAGGAAACAACATTCTTCGTGAACTACACGGCCGCTTCCTAACTGTGGGAATCTACGCAAACATTGTTCTGTGAAGATGTTTAATTACAATCTGATCGTGCTACCGATAGACAACTTGAACATGCAAAGACAGACAGATAAACAGACAATAAAAAGTGGTTATGAATATAATATATATATCACCGTAAAATTGCTACTCGTATCAGCGTCAGTTTAAGAGGTTATAATCTCACGGTATCTAGCCGGTCTAGTTTGGAGAACGGCCACTGCCGATCCCGAGCCCTGGGTTCAAATCTCACGCACACCAGTATTTTCGAAGTCATATGTGCTTAATGCCGCGAAATTAAAAACGGTTAAGAAAACATCGTGAGGAAACTGACATGTTTTCCACATCCACCAGCCCGCATTGGGGCAGCGTGGTGAAACATGGTCTTGACTCTCTCCTTTGTGAGAGAATACCCCGCATCCCATCTGAGGAATGATATAAGTGAGCAACTTATGCAATAAAAAAAAATCCTGATTACACCAGCGGGAAGGTAATGTTTCTTTGGTGTATATAATTATGTTTGACCATTAGCAAAATGCACCGTTTTTATCACAGGTTTTTATAGCATAGAGTGACGAGACGAGCAGTACATGTGATGGCAAGCAACACGCGTGAGAACGAATGTAAAAAATACGAAACTAATTTTAAAATAACTATATGCTGTTTTTATGTCAAAGTAAAATTTAATTCTCATGGATTTAGTTACAATTAATCCACGTTTAGTAATGATTCACAGGATTGATGCGAGATTATGCAAAATAAGTGGTCTAATCCAAAATGGACGTGTGGTACCCCGATCGTGTCCTACTTTTACCTACTTAGCCTGGCTAATAATGCCAAGCCAGAGTTTGTGAAAATATCAGGTGGTCAAAATCAATTTTATTTCCAGCTAAATACAAAGTCGTACAAAAATGTTTAGGTATCAATATATTGTTCATAATCGATCACAAGATCCTTTCCCACCAATTGAGTGGATAAAGAACTCTTACCATACCACGTGGTAATAGCAAGCCGATTCCGCATAGAGAACTAGATCATCTTTATTTAATTTAGAGCTTTATTGGTTTATAGAAAATAGCGTCAAATATATATGATTCTAATTAGTCCGTTAGGTAAATTATGGAAAAATATGGGGCACTTATTGTTTATTTTATCAATTTATTAAGAATCGACAAAGATATAGAGCATCAAACTTTCAAAGTGGGGAGTTATGACGTCACGTCATCGTAAAATTTTTACAATGAAGTGATGTCATTCGAAATTCCTAGCACTAGATATATCTTCGTTTTTTTTATTTGTTAAATATGAACGCCAAGGATTAATACGAGTACAATAATACTATTATTGTATGGTAGGAAGACGCCCGACTAATATCCATTAATTTGCACAAAAAAAATCTTGTAACATTTAACGTCATTTTTGCGTCGGGGGATAAAAATGTAGTCCAACATCTCTTCCAATTATTGCGCTAGACTCGTCTTTTATATTTTAGGTGTGGACGTAGTATAAACTTCGTTTTTGCATTAATAAACTGCATAGAATGTTCATGTCACCTACCAAATAAAGACCCAGCCAATATTGTAAGATTTTCAAATGTAGACTAATGATATTCATGTATTAGTAAAATGGAAATAAGTTAAAATGCAATGGGAGAGAGAATGTGAGACAACGGTCGCGCGAACTGCGAAAATTATGCTAAAAGCATAAAACAATATAAAACTGGTTATTGTGTTAGCGCTGTATTCTAACCGCTTTATGCGTTATGCGAGTAAAAAAAATACCAGTTTTTTGGAGTTATAACTTCTTTAGACGTGTAGAGAGAGCACTTTTTGAGGGGTTTCGCGTCACGAAAATGATAATAATAATGGTGTAGCGTCACAGAACACAGAAATTGGAACATTTGAACAATTTAGTACCTGGGCGACCGAGCTTTGCTGGTTTAAACACTGTATATACTTGGATGCGTTGATAAAGAGCTCCCAGAATAGGTTATCTTAAAAAAAGATGTTTTTTTAACTTAATAGTAATGAGGAACCGTCAGGATGGGAAACCGGATCTATTACTTTCGTGACCGCCCAACTTCCCACCTGAGCTACTATAGGTACTGTTGCACAACAGTGCGAAATTTACCTTCACATTCTAATGTTAACGTAATAGTTTTTCTTTGTCTAAAAACACGTATAAAACGACGTAACTGACCTAACTAGATCGATTTATCGCCCCAGAAAACCGAAAAAGCGGAGGGCACTACTACTAGTAAGCACTTACCTACCTATTATTACATTTTATGGTTATATTCTGGTAATCAATGACTTAACTTAAAACCAAAATTTGCATACCACCTGTAGAAAAATCACTGCAATTTCATTCAAGTCGTAGATTAATGATGCGATATTTTATCACATAGAAAAGCACTTTCTTTCTAATCTAAGATAAGAGACTAGAATATTCGTCACACCAGGGACCCGATTCACATTGACCAAAAAGCTAAACGCGCGTGTTTGTCGTTAAAACTTGTTCCTAACCGAGATTACGCGAGACAAAACCAAAAACCCAGCTAAATGTTGGTGTAAAATAAAATTTATGTAGAAACTTTTGACTTTTGTGACGCCCAACCAACTCAAAGCGAAAATATTGAACTCAATTCAAGTTTTGCAATATTGTTGTAATATTGTTTTTGTTTGCAGTGGGTATTAACCCACTGTAGCAAATCTTATCGTCCTTGCTGTGGTCCTGTACAAATGTATTTTTTTTTAATAATGTAGTGAAATTGTACGAGTAAGCCTTGCGTCTGAAGTAAGGAATCTGCTTATTGCAACACTATTCCACGAAGCTATTTTAAAATTAAGTATCCAAATTACTGCGTAGCTCTGCACTGTGTCGCCAGAACCACAAATCGCTAGATTTAAGCTCGAATAAGCTCGTTTAGAATAATATTATACTGACAAGCACGCTTGTTTAGCTTTTATACTTCTTTTCAACTGCTTGCACTGCAATCTCTCTGAAAACATTGCCATTCATACCGCAACATAACTACTATATTACTGCTTGTATTAGAATAAAATAACTAACAATGGCGTGGCAAGATGTGTTCCCCAAGCGGCCTCAACAAAGAGTCCCACCCAAAGAGTTTACATATACGTATATGTATATGTAAACTTTTTGGTCTCACCTAAAACTAAAAAAAGTAAGTGAAGTTATATCGATTTATGTTTGTTGGCATCGTAGAAAAAGGAAGACAGTTTGCAGTGTTTGCACTACATCGGTCATTGCGAATATGGCCGCTATGATGACAGCTCGCAATCAATTAACAAGTTGCTACTATTCCCGAATAACTTTGATGAATGAGATGGTTCTGTATTTAAATGCTAACTTTAATTTAAGATAAAAAATCTTTTACTTTCACTTTTGAACAGGCATTGTACTTCGACAATTGTTAGATACTTTATTTTAAAGGTTTTATTTATTTTGCGTTCTATTTTAATGGAATAAAGAATGAAAGTATTTATTTTTACTGTTTTCACAAAACATAAAACTAAATACTGCCCTAGTGGCTTAGTTGGTAGTAGCTCTGCCTGCGAAGGGTCGTGGGTTCGATCCCCACCCAGTGCAAATATTTGTGTGATGAATTCAAATGTTTGCACTGTGTCTGGGTGTTTCTATGTATAATAAGTATGTATTTAAAACTATATAAGTATTATATCAGCTATCTGGCAGTTTGGAGTCAGATAGTGTCGTGTATGAATTGTCCACCAATATTTATTTATTCATTTATTTAAATATTCTGTGTATAGTTAAAGCGTCTGTCTGTCACCGTTATTAGTATCGAGCAAGAAACGGTAAAATAGTTATTTGTTATACAAGAGTGCAAAGTTGATTTTTAACCGCGTGCTCAATTTTGATGACCGAGCAAGCGAAGGATTCTAAAATTGAATCACGAGCGCAGCGAGTGATTCAATCATTATCATCATCAATCATTCCCTTGCTATGCTCAAGAATCCTGAGCGTAGCAAGGGAATCAAAAAAGCACAAGGTGAAAAATCTTTGCACTCGAGTGCAACACGTAACTTTTCATTTCACCTCAGCGAGGAAATGACAAAAAAAAAGTAAGTACACCAAGGTGGATCCGAGTCTGAGTTTTTAACATATTAAAAAAAAATGGATGATGCATTCGGCACCAAGGAGGTAGAAATAAATAGGTTGAATTATGTTTTTAATTCAAAACCTCAGTACACACGATGTTCTAAATTCAAATTTACTTTAACCTCTAGAGGGTAAAAACGACTTTTGCGCCCTGATTTCGAGGAGCAAAAGTACTCTTTCCTAGCTGGTGGGATCAAAAACAAATTTGTTGGATTAAATATTTATTTTATTTTTAGTATTTATTGTTATAGCGGCAACAGAAATACATCTGTGAAAATTTCAACTGACCAGCTATCACCGTTCTTCAGATACAGCCTGGTGACAGACGGACGCGGACGGTCGGACAGCGAAGTCCCAGTAATAGGGTCCCGTTTTTACCCTTTGGTTACGGTACCCTAAAAAACTACAATAAATCAGATAGTTACCACTACTACTAGTTAGTGGCAATTTAAGATACGTACTCGTAATTCAAATAACATCATAATTACTTTGTCAGCCATGTTTGTTTATGGATGTCATGTTCGTAGACTCTTGTATTAAAACATCAAAAGTTGCACTTTGAAAATTCTTTTTTCATACAGATAAACAAATACTTACTATACAAATACAATACAGACAAAAAGAACCATTAGGTTTTAATTTTAAACTTAAGAACATGGATCTCAAAAAATCAATGGTGCTTAAGAACGTAAACTAGAAACTGCGTACCAAAAAGCTGTCAACAGAATAATTAAGATAGGAGATTAGAATTCAATTTCTTCGCAAATCGGTTTAGAAATGTGCGTAATGTTAATGTATGCATATGCAAATGTCAAGAGTACACTAAAACGTAAAGATTCGTAAAGCCGAAAAAGGAAACATGTTCCATTAAAAGTAGGCGTTTTAGAAATGATAATGACAAGTTAGAACTCCAAAAAAAATTATCGCGTATTTTCACACCATAAGTGGTTACTTCCGGAATTGTAACGATAATTTTATTTAAAATATTTAAAAATGAAGATAAATCCAGTTTTACGAGGAACAATAAAAGAAATCGATTGTACACTAAGAACGTATGCTTTCATGATCGTGCAGACATGATGTCGAATCTTATTACTATTACCATATATTATAATACTGAGAGGTGCAGGGGCACCTCTCAGTATTTTCCAAGTGTGGAACAACAATGTGAGGAAACCAGCATGTTCAAGGAAGAATTTCAAGAAAATGTGTTCAACAAAAAAGCGTAAAGTGCGCGTCTTTTCGCGTCTTGTCACTTTAAATATTAAAAACAAATTATTATTAAAATTGGTTTAAATTGGTCACGTATAAAATAAAAGTAATCAAGTGCGAGTCGGTCTTGGCCATGAATTCTACGGAAGCAGCAAGTAACATAACATAAAAGTTCTTGTAGTTCGTTGTTACTTTAATCAGTGTTTTAACAATAGTGAATTTATGACGTATTAAAATAAAACTACTTACTAGATCTCAATCAAACCAATTTTCGTTGAAAGTTTACATGGTAATGTACATCACACATTTTTTATAGTTTTGTCATTCTCTTATTTTAGTAGTTATATATATACACAGTACCTATAGAGGTTCCGCAAACAATTCAGTTTAGAAAAAAATATTTTAGAAACCTCATTTTCATTTTTGAAGACCTATCCATGGATAACCCACACGTATTATGGTTTTGATCCAACTTCTTTGGGTTTGATAGTTTTTTTTTTTAATTTCATTTCTAAGTATGGGACACCCCCAAAATTTATTGTTTTTTTTTTTCTAATTTTTTTAATTTTTAAAACGGTTAACAGAATTCATCTACTTAACAAGTTTCAATAGTATAGTTCTTATAGTTTCAGAGAAAAGTAGCTGTGACATACGGACGGACAGACATGACGAATCTTCATGGGTCCTATATTTTGCCATTTGGCTACGGAACCCTAAAAACAATCTTCTTGTTTTAGGTTAGCTAATTAGACTCTACATTACATAATTGTCTTGATCCATATAAATGTTACAATTTAAAATCAAATGGCTTCCAAATCGAAAGCTATATTTTACATATACCTAATTGATCATTTGCATGGTAAAAAACTTGCTAACCAGCTTACGAACAACCCCTTCACAAAGTCAAAGCCATAAAAAGTTATAAAATTAACATTTTAATCGCTGTCATGAATCCTGACCATTTGTTTTTTTACTAGTAATATGTTCAATTAAGACTTAGGTCACATGTTATGTAACAGTGAAAGCCTACGGCAAATATTACGGCAAAACTACGGTAAACGGATGAATAGACTCAAATAACAGCGTAACGCTATGAAATTACAGTTTAATAACATAATCTTTTGTTTGGCGAACAAAACCGTGTTTGGAATTCCGCTGAAATTGTTGATTAGGAAGTGAATGTGTTAATCGCCGATTATGTGTATTATATACAAGCGGCTCTGTCCGGTTTTGTCATCATCATCATTTGGCCTTATGGTGGTCAATTTGTGGACGGAAGCCTCTTCTCGCTTTTTCTTGTACCCGACCACTCATCCAGTCTCGGCCTCCGTATCGTCTGATGGTATTCTATACTATACCTATAGTATAATTATAAGTACAGTAATACTCCGTTCTTACACCATAGGTCCAAGTACATAAGTAGGGCACGATAGTCATGTAAGTCGAATTCGCGTAAGTCGAGTTTCGATTTTCCACATAGTAAAAACGTATAAAGTTTGTGTAAAGATACATAATTATTGTGCGCTGTATACGTAAAACAATTTCACGTGAAACACGTCTGAGCTTATCGTAAATCGAAGACTGACAGAGAGGAGTGGACAAATGAGAAAACGCGTGTTTCCAAATTTGCGTAAGTCGGAGTAGCGTAAGTCGGGTACTGTGGTTATTTCTATCTGCTCTAGGTCGGGTTCCGAGATTCACCAATAGAAAGTGCTGTCAGTGTACTTACATTATCTGGACCACTGTCACCGGCCACGTACACAGTCATTACTGGGACGCTCTGATTGACATCCGGGACGTCTGATCTCGCTACCCAGAAGTACCTACAATCTTGGTGTCTTCAAATCGAGAGTGAATCGGTATCTTATTTTAAGTATAGAATGATGAAACCAGCAATACATGTGCTTGTGGTAAGCAACATGCATGCCCATAACAGCACAGTGGCACGCAGCTATTGGAACATGAAGAGTCCAAATCATTACCTAGCAATGCACTCGTCACCCTGAGTAAAAAATGACTTAATAAAAAAATGAATCATTACCCTTCAAACCGAAACACAATAATGTTTGCATGTTACTGCTTGGCGGTAGGTATAATAAATGCCAAAAGTGTGCTGGTTTTCAATTCTTCAGGCGAACTCTGCAAAGAGTCCTACCACTTGCTACTAAAACTAAGTACTAGAATGTCTTTTAAGTCAGCACTGTCCATCGTAGACCACATCAGGTGAGAGGTCGGTCAAGTGTACTATAAAAGCTAAAAAAAACTGTGCGACAAAGTTATCTTATCTCGAGCCCAAAAATAATACTAACGATGTCGACATAAAATGTCAACTGCTGAACGCGATTAATGCGATAGTTATATAGACAGACAGCAACACTTAATAATGTGCATCAGAAAACTTTGAAAAGATACAAAACATCAAAGACTTATTACTAGTGCTATAAATGAGGGCCTTATCTCTAATAGCGATAGTACCAACGCCTTTAAGAAATTTACATAAATCTATAACTACGAGTAAAAAATATTAAATATCTATTGTAAAGCTGAAGAGGATTTTTTGTTTGAACGCGCTAATCTCAGGAACCGCTGGACTGATTTCAGAAATTAATTCGCTGTTGGATATGTATCTACGTTATCCCTGAGTTATATTCGCCGGTACTACTTAGTATAGCTATATGCTATATACTATGTAGTACGGGCGAAGCCAGAGCGGGCCACTAGTTTGTAATGTTATTGCTGACTTGCCTGAGATGACAGATGGTTTGGTGGCATCAATTCTGCTGAGGTACTCGGAAACTAAACTTATTTTATTGGACTAGTATTTTCGTTTCGCTATTTATTACAATTTCATATACTCGTAGTTTTGTGATGCAACTGAATTGATAAAATTCGTTTATTCTGTAGGAACTAACAAATCACTTAAATCTTTCTAAAAGCTGCGACATTTAACCTACGTACTAATATACCTGTTATACGAAATTTTGCATATATGTATGTTTGGGTGTCTGTGTTTTTTAAGTGAAACGTGAAGAAATAAGGACGATATTTGGTAAAAAAAAATTGTCCGGAATAACGCATAGGCTACTTTTTATCTCGAAAAAATAAAGTTGTCTGCGTGAAACCGTGAAATGCCGTTGATATAAACCATTATATGTGCTCTCCAACCATTATATGTGCCTGTATTATACGTAAACTCCAGGCGCACGGAATTATGTCATGGTTAGGAAGAGTGAGCTCACTCTTTCCGTTCTAGTCGGTGGCAGGAAGTGGTGAACGCCGGACGTTTTTACCTATCACTATTCGTTGTCAACAACCAAAATAAGTTTGTACTTATTATACAGCATACCTCGCCGCTAACGATTCTAGGGATCAAGTAGCTTGGTGGTGTGGAAACCAGTTACGCTACTCACACAACCGCAGTTTATTACCAATTTCAAGGTGCTCAGGGCACATCAAATGGTTAATATCAATTTGAGATGCCACTAATCTTGAAATAGGTATATTTTGGCTTAAGCCATAACATTGTTATATATTGTTTAAAGCTACAACAGTTTTTTAGTCCACTGTTACTATTATACTAGGCATGATGAATGATGACCATGTTGCACACAAAAGTGCGAAATTGCATCAAAAGCATCAAAAGTTCAGCCCTATCATTGTAACCACGGCATATAATAATATCTCATAATCAAACAAGTCTTGAAGTAAAAGGTTTGAAATGGCAAAAACAATTAAAATAAGTCTTAATAATTATAAGGACCTTTGAATCACATAATTCCCAGTTTTGTTTAAACCAATATTAAAATAGTCCAAATATTGCTAATCAAGTTTCATAAGCTTGCCTTATATGCAACAATTTAATGTACGTAGCGTTACATTTCACATAGTCAATTGTGACTGTTGATTGATGGGTTGTTAGAACGTAATCCTTTGAAGCAAATCGAATTCTTGAGCCAGGGTAGCCTAAAACATGAAATACATCGTAATCACACTCATTAATTACGTCTCGGTACTTATGTTGTTTCGTAAACAAATTATGGAAATCGACAGAAACAGCAGTTGGAAAATTTCAAGGCAGAAAACACGGTAAAGTCACGTAAAAAATATTCGTTGGCATGTGACCAAAATTTGAAGAGAAAGCCACTATACTACGTGAGAAAATTGGGTCCAAATATTTGTCTCTGGTCAAGGATCCATAGCCTGATTTATCTCTTAGAAGGTAGAACCATAGTCCAAAATTAACGGATTGTGCGGGTCAAGCTTTCTGAAGAAATACAACTGAAAGTAATATTTAGCCAAGATCAGTTCAATGGTGGTGAGAAGTCGCTATTGGTCTTATGTGGTTAGTGAATGCATACAAATACAAATATCTTTATTGCCGTTTTCAAGTAAGATAAAATGATACAAAACATTTTAAAAATTGACCCATACAAACCGGCCTCTTCTTCCGAAGTATGCAAGTACCAGTGATCATTAACCGTTATTGAGAAGAACAATAATGGGCACGCCTGAGCAGGGATAGTAGGTACATAGTTTTATTTATTTATTTATTTGTTACATAGTCTTTCTATGTAACCAAAACGACTATGTAATAAATATCCAGGCTGATGTAATTACTCAATGTTTTATTCGAAAACGGTTTCGCCATTTCCCCGGCTATGCGATATTAAAACGTCCGTTTACTAATTAAAATACAAAGTAGATAATCAATTAAAAGCAATTAGATAAATGTGGTGCTATCAAACTCGGAACGAAATATCAAGAGAGAGAGAGGGAAAAGCGAACTCTGCCCAAACGCTAAAATGGCTCAAGTCTTAGCTATTTCTCAAATCCACATAGTATAAAAAAACTTGTAGTAAGTATCCCGTACTTATTCTGACATGTTTATTTACCAATAAACCAGAAAACTCATAACCTATACGAACTGTTCGTACGGGTCTTTGAGTATTTAGCCATACTCAAAGGTACTAACTGGATGATGATGACATGAGATGTTCCACCATTTATCTTGACTTCTGTCACGATAATAATAATAATCATTAAGTTACATTTAGTAATATTTACTAACAGCGCAGCGTCCCGCGGTTTTACCCGCTTAGTTCCCATTACCGTAATTTTCTCTGAATAAAAGGTTGCCTATGTGTTGTATAAGCTAGCTGTGTTCCAATTTCAACCAGATCCGTTCAGACGTTATAAGTGTGAATTGGAAGATGTTCTTGTACTAATGCCGGTTTCCTCACGATGTTTTATCCACCGTTAAAACTAGTAGTGGGAGGACAACTTTGTAGCGCTAAACGGCGGTTATCATTTACCATCAAGCTGGCAGTCTATGATTATCTCTTTTTCTATAAAAGAAAAGTTTTAGTGGCATTAGTACTTTTTGATCTTATTAATAATTTAAATATCTGGATGTTTGTTGCTCAATCATGGAGGAACGGTAGAAATTTTGAACACATAATCTAACATACCTTTTAACGTGGAAATTTTTTGGGAACAGGTACCTACTTCACGGGTAAAACCGTGGGTGCTGATAATCCTACCGGTAAAACAACTGGAATGGAAACTACGCGGGTAAAATCGTGGGGTGCTACTCGTAAAGTATTTTTTACTTGATTTATTGTATTTCTACTGGTGACATGTATATGAACCACAGAATATGTTCTGTGTATACGAACGCACGCAATTTATATTTAACAAAAAGCTTGCAAAAATTATAAAAACAAGTGACGAACGCCTCGGGCTACGACAGTATTGCGGTACCCAGTATAATGACAGCGGTGATCCCCAGCACCGTATGACATGTTTGTTGTTAGTTGTATTTACAAAACTGTTAGTCGTCGACACTGGTCATTATACAGCGTGAGTCGCTTGTTTTGTGCCGCTACATTTAAATCTAGAATTGTGTTTATGCTGCCGCAATAATTGTATACACGTGCTTCTGGTCATAACATGTGGAGCACTGTGTCATATGGATATGGGACTTAAATCGGTGGGCAGTAGAAGTAGAGACTACTTGACGCCATGAAGCATAGGATCCTTTGCAATAAATATAAGATAATCTATTTTCTACAAAAAAAAAACCGATTGCAAATTAAAATTATTATTAAATTCAGATACTCGACCAAATTTGGTAAGAATCTACTACGAGTATCACTATATCGTCCAAACATATGAAACAAATTTTAGTTTTTTGTTCATATTTCTAAAACCAATTGACCAAAAAAAAATTCGATAAGATTTATATGGGACAATCTCTGAACAAACAAAAAAAACCCTTCAAAATTAATTCATAATTGGCGGCGCTATGTATCGTGTAGAATACATACACAAAAAACACACAACCAAGGAGAACTTCCTCTTTTTTGGAAATAGATTAAAAAGTAGGGCTAAAACGAGTTTTATGCATAGACAATAGACATGCAGTCTATTTTTTTATTCACTTACTTTGTGCCGCTATATTTATATCTAGAACTAGCTGCAACCTGCCACACTTCGCTGTGGCACATAGTAATGCAAAAATTAGATAAAAATAACAATCCTTGATGCAGATTATATTTCATGCTAAAATTTCAGCTCGATCGGTGCAGAAATTTTTGAGTTTTTGAAGCTTACACAAACCAACATAACATTTTTAATATTTTTATACATATAGATTGTGTTTTTGCTGCCGCAATAATTGTACAGAATAGCGTTGGCCATTTTTCTTAACAGACGCCTTAAAACTCCCAAAATAATGATTTAACTTTACTTAAATTTTCATACTCCTTTTGTATATACGTTCATCAGTCAACTATTTTAAAGCCCTTTCCAAAAAAACAGATCGATCTAAGAGGCTAATCATCCCTTAAACTCAATTTTAAGTCAATATTTCCTAATACATATCTCACTCAGCCTGGCGCTCTCACTACTCAATGAGGCATTAAAATTGAGTTTAGTTTTTTACGGCTGACGGAAAGTGTCTGGGAGTATTGGGGCCTTATTTTTAAGGATACGTGAAAATCAGTTATTAGAAAATACGTGAAGTAAGTAATGTTTTATGTAACGTCTAGACCCCATATCTGAAATAATAATAATCTGGCCAATCTAAGCAAGTTAGTGAGTAAGAATGTGTTCTTAGTACGTACTAACTCTACTCGATCGTCCGCATTTCGTTCATCAGAAAATACGTGACGTCTGGCGGCTCTGGGATCTTTATATATCTAGATAACTTAGTGAAGGCTTCTTATTAAATTTGGTCAAGTGACTGAATTTAATTTTAATTTAAATTGCTAGTTTTGTTTTTTCGTAAAAAAATAAATAATTATTAACATATCCACATACTTACTTATACATGACATGTGACATGCCTTCGTGACAAAATTTCTAGGATTAGGTATACATTTTAATCACGAACTCTAAATTGTTACAAAGTATATTATTTGTACTCTTAAACTATGCTAAGGAAAACGCGAAGTAATTTAAAATATTAGTTACATCGAAAAGTTGTATATATTACAAAATCAGGTTAAGAGTAACCAATGGAAATTAAGAAATATTTTTAGGGTCTTGCTAAATCGAGATCATTTACCAAACTAGTTTATTTCCCTAATTCAGATTAGAATTATATAATACTTAAACTTTTCAACATATCCTGATGCCTTTGAGATTATCTATCATCAGGCATATTAATTATTCTTAAAACTGACGTAATAGAAATGATTGCGCTCATGAATAGTGTCATAGCAGTAAAACCAGGATATACCAACGAAAACCATAAGTGTTACTAAATCGCATAAGATAATGTCCCACAACCAGTTCACCTATTTACTTCAGTCATATTCGTGTCATAAGTATTTTTTCACAAACCTTTATGCCTTCTAATTCAGTTTTCGAGATGAAATGCATACGCATTTTATATGACATAAACAACTTGACGTAATTTAATAGATTCCGCTCATGATTAGTTTTATCACATGTAGCTTTATTACAAAACCATGACACGAAAACTATTCCAACATTCGAATTATTTTTAGTCTTTCTAAATTGAGATCATTTTCCAAACTGGTTTATTTACCTAATTCGGATTGAAATTATGTATTACTTTTTAGCAAACACCAAGATTAGGCTGCTATAAAATGTTAAAGCAATAAATCTTTGTCTTTCGTTGACAGATCTAACGGACTCGAATAAATCCGACAACAAGACTGGCAACTATTTTATTATACAAACGTTGGAGATAATCGTATTACCGTTTATAACTCGTTAAGTTTCGAATCTCGGTAACAAAGCAGGTTTTTTTTATAAGTGACTTATGGTAGTTGGCCTAACATGCATTTATTTGCGCATTTGTCTGTTTTTCACCGCCGAGCAGAGAATACGCAATCAGGACTATACTTAATTATTTCTGTTTGAAAGGCTAATAATGATTGTTATGCTATGTAAATTACATAGGAACACTTAATAGGTAATAGGTGTAGTATATTCACCGTTCTATATAAATTATTATTTTCTCCAATAAAACAAATAGGACACCTACTGACTTCAATTTAAAATTAATTTCCGGCACAATACCAAATTTCATGAGACGATATCTATCACTACGTCGCGTCTGTCGTCTAAGTCTAGATAAATGAAACCAAAGTTTAGTTTTTTATTGATATTTTAAAAACCACCACAGTGATTTCGATAAAGTTTAAATGGATCAACCAAAAATAAAATATTAACCAAATTTGAATTATGATCAATAAGACCATCAAAATCTATTCACAATAAAATTTGAGGAGCTATCGCATAACATAGGTAGGTACATACGAAAAAAAACATACAATCGAATTGAGATCCTCCCCCTGTTTTGAAGTCGGTTAAAAAGAAAAATCCTCTGATATAATTTCTGGGCGACGCCCGCATTGCAATGTTAGGTAGTGATTTGAACTCTTTATATTCAAATAGCTAAATAGTACTGTGTTGTTCTGGGTTGGGGGTTGGGGAGTTGCTTACCATCGCGCATATCTTACTCGTCCCATGGCTCTAACTTAAGTAGGTATATTCAGCTATTGTGAAGTAAGGTTTCATGATCAATTTATTCATTGGTTTTGTCAAAGTTTTCGCTGATAGGTCATGGATCCTTTCATAACTAATTATCTAGCTTAAGATATTTGAACTCAATTGAGGTCGATCTTTTCGTTAACTTTTAATGGATAGCGGTATACTGTGGGTATACTGTAGACTGCGAGGATCAAAAAGGTGATAAATGTGAATTAGGAACGAGGGGGCTTTAATTAGGGCTTCCTCGAAATTAGGTTTAAATAAAAACACATGAAAAGCTCCTATTTTAAAAGCTAGACTGTAAAAAATCAATAGGTAAAAAACATTGTGTAAAACTTACAATATATCTAATATATAAATACACTTGGGTGATTGAGACGAATCTAACGATATCTTGATTGTCATAGTCCATCCAGCTGTTTGCAAGATACGATTAAGAAATTTACAAACATACAAGATACGCGCGAAAAACATAACCCTTCTTTCAGTCGGATAAAAAGATACTTTCTCAACATCTGCTGAAACGGTTCCAATCATTTTATGTTAATTTATTAATTATTATATAAAAATCAATTCACAAATAAATAATAACATGTGTTATTGATTACAAACACATGATTTACTGCACCTACCAAATGCAATAAAGACATGCAATAATATTAGCGACAGTTTGTGAAAGATGCTACTGTGTAAATTGATTATCATCTAAATTGAAATTTGCATTAATTGATTAGTTTCGTGAATATTTACGAAATATTATTTCGCTCATTAGCTAAAAAGATTGTATCCTAGTAATAATATAATTGTGAAAGTTTGCATGTTATGTTGTTTGTTGCTCAATCACGTCACGAGAACTAAAAGGATTAAAACAATTTTTGCATTTTTTTTACAATTAACAAATATCGTACGATATAGGTACTGATAGTATCGAGGACATAATATATGAGAATTCATTTACCCAGAAGGTATTTGTAAACTGTAGATTTGAAGACACCCAGATTTATAAGAATAGATAGAATAGATTGCAATCTGAAATAGCACAGAGACTATTTTTCATATAGAAAAAATATAGAGTTTGTTAGGGAATAGCTATTTACTAAATTTTACGAGGCTGCGGGCAGATACTAGTAGATGTTAAAAAATAAGATTTCTATTTTACGATAGGTCATTGAACATAACGCTGCCAGACTAAATATATCAGTCAACTAGATTAAAAGCAGAATTACATAAATTTAAATGCTTCCGGAATTACGTGTTTTCAGAGTCAAAATGTAATTTTAAGCTACATATTTGATGACGGTAGCACTACATTGCCATAACCAAAATTTGCTTACTTCATTTAATATATATTTTTCATTGAGCAATAGACTGTTATTTTTGTAAGACTTTGGACTTTTTAACCGACAGCAATAAAAGACTAAAGGTTTTCTCTCAGAATAGAACGTGGCTTTCTTTTATTTTATTTTTCACTTTATGAAAATTATTTTATGTACTTACTTATTTATAAAAACTGTAATTTTTGTCTTTGTTCAGTCTGTTATAAAAGTCATTTGATGGGATACAGAAATCTGCCACACAAGCTTTGCTTAGTGCAGGCTCTGTGATTTTTCATTGTATGAGTCAAGTTTTTTAAGGAGTAATATTAGTGTTAATTTTATTTCATGTAGGTAAATTGGCTTATTTATGGGATGAATCAAGATATTTATTATTTATAATTACGGCGCAGGCTCAAGGAGAATACGGGTGACTCCCGCTCCAGCGCGTTCCTGGAGCATAGGTTGGCCATTGCCATTCAGCGTGGGAACGCGGCGACCATCATGGGCACTTTTGTGCCGGGAGCAGTTAGGGGTGTGTTATTCGGAGATTAGTTATTATTTTTCTTTTCCAATTTATTTTTTACTTGTTTTTCACAGAAGCTAGGTAATATTACTTGTTTATTAATTCTAGTCAAATAAGGAAACTGTCTGAGTTTTAAGTTTTAAATGGAAGTCGTTTGTTTAGTTTTTCAGAGAAAAAAATATACTTATTAAATATGATGAAGTGTTAAATTGAAATGTCTGCAATCATTTTATGGTAATTTATTAGCATAAGCAGCCCACTAAATGTTCCCACTGCTGGGACTCGGGGCCTTCTCTCGCAAGTAGAGAGTTAAGACCATATTCCACTACGCTGGCCAAGTGCGGGTTGGTTGGATGACATATCACCTCGAAAGATTCTAGGTACATGTCCGTTTTCCTCACAATGTTTTCCTTCACCGTTTTTAAGTTAGCGGCATTACGCACATGACTCCGAAAAGACAGTGGTGCGCGTGGTGAGATTAGTACCCGGGGTCTCCGGATCGGCAGTCGCCGTTCTCCCGACTAGACCACACGTAACCACAGATCAGAAAATAGTTACTTCGTAACAGATGCATCACTGCCATACAAAAGCGCAAATACCTACGCGATAATAACCTAAACTTTCGTAAACTACTTACATACTGTTACTTGCAAGCAAAAATACACTTTTGCACAAGCACGCAGAGTAAAGAATACCGTGCGCCCCGTGTGGCTTGTCGTCTGCTTACGTCACTGACCAAACGTGCTAGGGTTGTACGAAATATGATAAGATGATAAATAAACTAAACTGCAAATTGTAATTTTCTTTATTGTGTATTTAAATGGAATGAAAATGAAAAAAAATGTTTATTATCTCAGTAACGAAAACTAAATCACAAGAAAAGCTACAAAACCTAGCGTCTACCGCCTTAAAGTTATTAAAAACAGTTTCACGCGCTCCCAGATGTTAACATGTTTTGCTAGTGTGAACTAGATCCCAAACTATGGTGACCTATTTTATGGGATCCAGGATCAGGCTAATGCAAGTAAAAAAAATAGACTGAAACGACTCTAAAAAATAGATATTTTTATTTTATTTACAAACAATTAAATTTTCTCCGAAAAAAAAACTTTCAGATACTCGAATTCTAATTTTATAATTTTTTAATTTAGAATTTTATAATTTTTTAATTTAGAATTTTATAATTTTGGCTAAGTTTATCATCACGTCATACAGATATAATAGATATATTAAATGTATGTATATACTTATGCTTTACCTACATACCATTGCAATTTTTCCAACATACTGTATTGCTATTGCAGCCATCCACAATACAATAACGCCGCGACATTATTTATGCGCGCACTCGGCGTTCGTACGCACGTCAGCTCGGGCAAGCGGCCGGCGCCCCTGTGATATTAGTACACCCGGGGTGGACCCGAACGAGTAGGTTAATATCGCGCGCCGTATAGCGAGTGGTGAGGGTGTGACGTAACTTCCAATTCATAATATGTATGGTAATTTATTAATTATGTAAAAGTCAATTCACATTTAACACATGTATTGTATTATGAATTACAAACTCATGATTTATTGCACCTACCAACTGCAACAAAGATATTGGTATGCAATATTTGAAGTGAAAAGTACTTTTGGCGCGCCACAGGCAGCTTTTTCGTGGGATATGAATTGAATTGAAACTACGCGGGTGTAACCGGAGGGCGTGGTCATGAGCATGAGACAATAGAAAATGCTGACGCATTTATTGATGGCCAATGGCCGAGTTTACCCGAAGATTTCATATCGTTCCTGAGCGTGACGCTAGAGTTAAATTCACAGCCCAAATCTGCCTGTGGCGCGCCGAAAGAAGTTCTCACTTCAAAAATTGACGATAATAAATGCCGTTAGAAGTGAAAATTTATTAACTTTGGATTTTAGTAGGTACCTATTAAACAATACGGCTGTTGCACAATACGTCCTGTACACCTACAAATGTAATAATGCTCTTAAACAGGTCAGTATGGGTACTCCATAAGATTTTCCACCTAAAAAAAAAATTGGTTGCCTGTAAAGAAGGTTGGTTTACGGACGATAGTTGAACGTGACAACGTCATAACAAAACATTGATAGATGCGGCGCAAGCGTACAATGAGCGTAACGGGACATAACGGGACACTTTTTCTTGCATTCAGCCAGCGTTCGTCAATTTATTAGATGTAGTCTCGTCAAAAAAGTACTCAACGCGCTAAAGAAATGTTTAGTTCAAAAATCGTCATTTTCATACAAATTAAATAAAGTTCGCATCGTCAGCTATCAAAACGCACTAATCGTGTTGTGGCCAATAAATCAACAAGCGACGAGCCGTTCCCATGACTAAACTAAACGCGACGGCCGCCCTCGATCCGTTTTCACCATTCTAATCAAAATGCCACAAACAATCGCGCACGCCATGCCATGATTAATCATATCAACGTCACGGAGCTACTGGTTAAGGAATAGCTATTCAAGCTATTCAGCTATTTCCCTCTTATTTGTAAGGTACTAAGATATAGTATTCACTGGCAGCGCCCCGGGATTTTATCCGCGTAGTTCCCGTTCCCGTTTTTATATAAAACTAGATGTCCGCCCCGACTTCGCCCGTGGTACATATATAACCTATAGCACCTAGGGATCCCGTACATATCCAACGTCCAACGCTGTTTTTTTTAAATCGGTTCAGTAATTCCTGAGAATATCGCGGGCAAACAAAAAACCTCTTCAGCTGCCTGCTGTCAAAAGTTGGTCGTACCAACTCCGATTTAGAAAAAGTTTGATTGGCAAACCTTTACATGTAATGACGCAATCTTAGACACATGCTGTTACGTCAATACACGGTACGAAAACTCTCAGAAAGGAATGTTTTTATTACATTCTTCTAGTATTAATAGGAGCGGAGCATGAAGCTTCTCAGATATCAGAAAATACGTGAAGTAAGTAATCTTTTTATGTATCTTCATTACCCCATTTCGCAAAATTGGCCATCTAAGCAAGTTAACGGGTAAGCGTGAGTTCTTAGTATGTACTAACTACTCAATCGTCCACATTTCGTTCATTAGAAAATACGTGTCATCTGGCGGACCTGGGATGTTACTTCTACTATATATTTTTCTTACAGTTTCAGTCTCACATTTTTATCAGTTCGGCTGCGTAGCAAAATCTCTATCTCCTACAAGCCTGCCGTAAGGAACTTCGTTCCAGACAATTAAAAGCTGATTTTTACGAAGTTCTGGTCGTCATTTGGGACATGTAATAATGTGACCGTAGTTTTTGTAAACTCTGTTAGTTTATTTTCCAATGACATACAAGTATGATCCTTCCCGTAATTAATTTATACTCTCGCTCTTAGAGTCTTATAAGACTTTACGATAACATAACATATAAGTTACGATTAGGTTGAATCCTACTAATATGTAATACCTATATTACAAATGCTAAAGTTTGGATGTTTGGTTCTCAATCAAGTCGGAACGTCTGAATTTATATAAAACGATTTTGATTTTAATATATTGATTTAGTACTGGGTTTTTTATTCCAAGGTTGTATGATAACCATGACAGATCGAAATATCTACTAATGTTGTATAAAAAATGCGATTTTTTTCATTTCGTCATGATTTTTTCCTTCACCTTTTTTTTGTAAGTTAATTAGCGGCTTTACGCACTTTGAAGACAGTGGTGCATATGGCATTTGAACCGGTTCGTTGCCACTAGTTCCATTCACAGTTCCATGATGGAACTACTGGTAATATTTTTACAACATTAGTTCCATTAAAAATGGATCTCGAAATAATGGAACTAGTGTCAATTTTGAGTCGACACTAGTTCCATTCACAGGAACCCGGGGCTCCGGATCTGCAGGCGCCCTTTTACCAACTAGACCAGCCGTAACTTAAAAGTTTAAATAGAACAAAAAGAGAGATAAATCATCGTTCCCTCAAATCAAAATCAAAATTTCTATATTTCAATTAGGTATTACAAAATACACTTATGAATTGTCATTACATTACTATCACAACATCAAAGAAATTGGAAAATTAACAAAATTAATTAATGAAAAAAAAAAAATGTCAATAGGTTCATAAGTCAATACAAAAATGAAATAAATTTAAATTAAATTAAGTCATTCATTTACACAGTACCTATAAATAAATGTCATATATAATAAATGTAATATAATATAATAAATAAATGTAAAAAAAATATGTAACAATGCGTAAAATATATCCATTGACTGTACTTAGTATGAAGATCAATGTATTTCCCTCCGTTTAGTTCATATCAAATTTAAGATTTCGCCATTTCGATTCGTTACTTATAAAATGCAGTTCCCTGGGTGACCAGTGCAATGCAGATAATGATATGGACTCTTCAGGTTCTAATCACTGCGTTTCACTTTGCTGTTATAAGCAAGCATACTGCAGACATGTCCTGCTCGTCGCTTTAGGTATAGGTACTATAAAAAGTTAAATACCCATTTAATTGCAATTCGTGGGTTTTAAGAATCATTTACGGTGACTTTTTCTCTTCAGTCTCGAGTCGCACATTCATTAGTTTTGCCGTAGTCTTTAAAAGATGCCTCACACTGCCATTCTCAACGCTAGTAACGTAACTACGAGTATGCATAATCGAATTAATCGATAAATTCCAAGAAACCGCCAATCCATTGAAGCTTCAGTTTCACTTCCTAACGATAGGAATTCACTCGTACATTTTACTTTAATTACATTAAAACACTCGATAGAAGCAATTTGTGCTAGTCAGCCAGATGAGCCAATTAACATATTCGAGAAATCACTTCCCTACAATAATACCTACGTTGTAGTAAGGCTGCGCAAAAAGAGTACAGAACTGAAATAAACAACCGGACGACCAAAAAAGTATGAGGTCGTGAATTTTGTTCCTACTCTGGTCAGTTACACTCACGTTACACTTGTACTTTTAGTAGACTTGGATGTTGTGTACCTGTGTACTGTGTCCACACAATTTTTGTTTTCGTGTGATGCTTTGTTAATTATTACCGAGTTATGAACATTTAAAAATTTACTAAAAATCATATTATGAATTTTTGTGCGCTTTTTACATAAATACACGGGTAACTCACGTTTAATATAGTCAGTCCAGTCCGACTCAAGTTTTGTGCGCTTCTTTTTTTTGTATCAACGAACTATTTAAAAAACTAAAAAATTGTTGTTTCTAATAGTTAAAAAGTTGTACTTTTTAATTTTTTTGTGGAATTCGAAATTTGAATTTGTTCACGTATTGTAAACCGAAAGTGAACATTTGAAGTTGATTTTTGAGTAACTTCGACCCCTTTTTAGGGTTCCGTAGCAAAATACGGGACCCTTATAGATTCGTCATGTTTGTCTGTCCGTATGTCACAGCCACTTTTCTCCGAAACTATAAGAGCTATACTATTGAATCTTAGTAAGTAGATGTAATCTGTAAAGCGCATTAAGATTTTGCTACAAAAAATAGAAAAAACAAAAAATTTTAGGGGTGCCCATACTTAGAACTGAAACTCAAATTTTTTGACGTGACAACGTCTTATAAATTGGTTTGCCGGGTGACACTTCAAGAAACTGCGTTACGCTCCGCTCACGTTATGCGCTCACAACGAGAGCGAGTGAGAGGCACGCGTCCCTTCCACTCGGGCATGGTTAGCCCGCCTAAGAGCGAGAGAGACAGACATAAAAAGTGAAAGGCACGCGTCCCTTCCGTAAAATTATTTTACCACTCAAAGTCGTTGTCACGTAAAACTTTCGCCCGTATACCGACTTTACAGGCAACCAATTTTTTTTATATTTTATGTTAAAAATAAATTTCAATAGTGACCGTTGGACTTGGCATCCATTTAGATCTCAGTTTTATTTTATCAAAACCCGACATGTGGGTCATCAAAAATGAGATTTCAAACATTTTTTTTTTCTAAACTGAATAGTTTGCGCGTGTGACTCTTCCAAAGTGATAAAAAGTGTGTTAAAAAATTACACTAGTGCTGACACACCCGCCTTCTCCGCCGCAACATGGAAATAAAACAATCTATCCACAAAAAAAAAATTGGCGACAAAATATCGCTGCACTGATTGTGTCTAATGCAAGGAGTCTTCCAAAGAAAGAAATCAGTATTTCGGTTTGAAGAGCAATGTTATAGAATCATGAAATAAACTATCAATAATTGACGAGCGCGATTTGGAGTATTTAGACGCTTCATGTTCATGTTCATATAACTGCGTGGCTCTGTGATGATATAAGCATATACTTGTTTTTGTAGTGGTAGAACTACTAGCAGAGTACGCCTGGGGAAGTACCAGTTATTCTACCGCCAAACTTTACTGTGTTCCGGTTTGAAGGGCAAAGTTTCCAGAGAAATTACAGAGCTTAGATACATAACATCTTAGATATCTGGGTGATGAGCGCAGTGCAGTGCTAGGTAATGATTTGGACTCTTTATGTTCCAATAGCTGCGTGTCACTGTGCTGTCATGTGGCAGGCATGGTGCTTACCATCAGGCACATTTCCTGCTCGTCTCGTCACTCTATATTTAAAATAATGGTCTTGCTCATTCCGTCACCCTATTATTATAATAAGCTTACTATTTTAGGCACGATCTTTCAAGTAAGTTTGCAAAAGTTCGCAAAGTCATATCATCGTCATATCAAACATTTAGGTACTTTATACCTCTACAATGTCGTTCCTAGGAAAATGAAAGTTAGATTTAAACTTGTGTCAAATGTAAATACTTGCAATCTTGCGACAACCTGGACACATTTTTTTAAATTAAGATTTAAGTTAGAATTGTTATCGGAGACAGATTTCCTTTCGACAGAAGGATACCCATTCTGAGTTACCTCTATCGTTTATTTCCTTGGGTTGAGATTCGGAAACCGGTCGAATTTAAATATTTATGTAGCAACATCAAATTCGTGGATATCACCATTTTTATACTTTCTAATTCCTACGATTTGACCGAATGTCGAACATCCTACGGTGTGTTAGGTTTTCCAAATCTGTGAAAGTTGCATAGGTAAGTAACCATAAGCAGCCCACTTTTAGTTCCCACTGCTGGGACTCGGGGACTTCTCTCTTAAGGAGGTAATGAAGGCCATGATTCACCATGGTAGCTAACTTCGGGTTGACGGATGACACATGTCCTCGAAAAATGTCTGTCTGTCCCGTAATTTCGTTGGAATTAATTATTATTGGAAATAATTCAACTGCAGATAGGAAACGAATTTCGGACCACTCGATTGTGTTTACGTCCATTCTAACCACTGATCCACCACGCCTTAAATCTGTGAAAGTAATCATTAGCATTTACCATTATTTAAAGTGACCCTGTCAAGGCCAGTTTTCGTGGAGGCATTTTCTCTATGGATGATTTCTCCATCAATTTAACGTTTTAAGCATAGGTCAATGTATCTGCTTAGTTTGAAATTTATACTAACCATTAAGACATTTGTTTCGAAAAAAAAAAGGCAAAATAGAGAACATAATAACTCACTTAACTATAACACCACTTGAAACCTAAACACAATCATTAGACAACTATTTAGTAGTGGTAGGACTATTTGCGGAGTCTGCATGGGAAGGTACCACACCTTTGACATTACTGAATTCCGATTTGGAGGGCTATGATTTCAGAGCAATTGTATACCAAAGAGAGAGCGCGTAGTGCAGTACTAATGTAAATGCCTTTAACTCTTCTTGTTCAATTAGCTACATAGCACCTTCCTATTATGAACAGACGTTTCTTCTTGCCATTTGGCACACGCCTTCTTAGTCCTAGCACTACGAAATAAATAAAAAAATTGGCAGTCATAGGAACTGCCGGTAAAAGTGAAAACTTAATAACTCAGAATTTGATAGCTTTTTTGAAAACTACGCGGGTGAAACCGGAGGGCGTGGCCATGAGCATAGCCATCTAGAAATGCTGACGCCTCTAGATGGTCAATGGGAAATGCCAACGCATTTCTAGATGGCCCGAGTTTACCAATACGAGAGACCATTTGTTTGTGGCGCGCCAAAAGAAGTTTTCACTTTAAAAAATATTTGTGATAATTTATAGAATGACATGATATTTATTCAAATACCCGCTTGGTTTGTGCCTGGTTATTTAGGAAAAGCATCTTTTTTATAAACTGATATGCGGAGTATAATATGATGTTTTTTATACAATCTATTGTTTTCCCTCTTTGGAAATGATAAATGAATGTTTGTGAAAAAAAATAAACACGTCAAACTTATAACATCATTCTTTATATTGGGGTTTAAATGGTAGGTTTGAAATGAATGTAAACTCACCGACCTCCGTGCGTAGAAAGATATCACGAAAAGATATTACGCCAACTGATCCAATTTCCACAAAATTGCACGAAACACTCACATTTCTCACGCTTCCTTACGCAAAACTCTTAAAATCGAAAGGTAAACAATATTCGCATGGCGACTCTACGGGTTTTGTAATCGGACATTCGAAACGGTTAAATGTCATCTCTGTATATTTTATCTGGAGAATGCAAGGAGAATGTAACTGGATATATCTTTTTGAAACACATCAATTCAACTTGGACTAGGTCATTTTAAGCGGTTAAGTTAGATTTTTTTTCTAATTTTAATTAGAAATGAAACGAAGTTTAACTTCACAGACAGAAGATAACAAAACATAACAAAAAATCGACGTTAATCGAACATATATATTTACATATATTTAAACCGTATCTGTGGCTACAATTAATTATATCAGTGGACAGTTTGGGGTCCAAGCACACAGCTTGTATAAAATTAAAAAGTAGTTGTTTATGTTAGTAATTTAAATGGATCCCAGGATATATCGGCGCAGTTACATTTAACATGTTCACGAGAAAGACCAGTCAAAATAATTTACTACAAAGACAATATCCGATGTATAGGACAGTCAGAGTAACGCGATAAATCGTGATCTTTGTTTGACGAGCGCTAATATCGATGCGCAGGAGTTGTATGAAGCGAACTGCGGAGATTCCATTATGAACAACTGTTCCATTATGGAAACTATAAACATCTTGTTTGGCGGTTTTTCCTGCGACTAAGCAGATAGATAAACTCTTTCTTGCACTTAGTTTAGCATGAACAAAAAATAGTTAAAATAAAGCAATTGGCGTCCTGATCATCAAAAGCAATCTTTTCCAGGCAACCGTTCAACTACGGTATGTGGGAATATGAGATCTGAGAATAGGGAGACGGGGATGTACAAAAACATAACGGTAACGATGCTTCTAAATCTAAAATATATACTTACCTATCTATAAATATTTATTTAGTGAAATAATGGTAAAAAAACGCATGTAGGTTGCAACCTATTTATTGCAACTCCGCATTAGCCAGTTGGACTAGAACTGAGAGGAGAACTAAATTACGGCATTAAAAAAATCTGGAAAAAATATGTCTTTTAACTAATAAGGCCGCCGGTCGTTTCGTTGGTCTTAGGTACTTGTTTTTCTGTATTGTATGAAATTTTCACATCAAAAACTCAAGACAAACCGACCGTCTGATAGCCGATTCATCTAAGTGTTACACTATGCATTAAATTGAATAATCGCGTGTCTTACTTGCATAAAGAGTAGTTTGAAAGTTATGGCTCATATCTTGGTTAGTATGATGTTTGTATGGAAGTGTAATTGGTCATGCATGTGATGGTGTACACTGAGCGCTTTTAGATTAAGCTATTTTTAACAGACGCAAAAACACAAAGGAGTTTCTCAAGTCGGTGTATTTTTTGACCACGCATACTTTTTACAGAGTAGCCCAATTTCATAATTCTTTTATTTTAACGGTGAATACGTTATAAACACGCCTGTATCTATTAAAAACTATGTTTTTTTAGATAAACCCTAGAATACGGCTTGGAACGAAACTGTTTTTTTATTATTATTATATTAAAAAAAAAATTAAGGAAATAAAATGTTTTTAAGCATCTTTTTTTGGAAAAAAAAATTAAAATAATAGAAATTAAAAAAAAAATTAAAATTAAAAAAATTAAATTAAAAAAAAAAAAAAAATGCAAGTCTTCCTCAAACAAACACTTTTTTTTTATAACACCACTTCGCGATCGCCATTCAGCTATTCGAACATGAGTCCCAATCACTGAATTACATTTCATTTTACTTCAATTTAAAAATTAAACTGACATAGTCCACCTAACCACGAACTATATTTATTTTTGTCGTTATTACAAAAACCTGTGGAACTGTTTTTGTAGTAACGACAGATAAAATTATTACATTTTTTTAATTTAAGCTATAAAAGTTATATGGGATGCCCTCTGAATTACCTACCTACCAAACAATAAAATAATCAGCAATTTCGATTTATAATTGACACAGGTAGGTACACATACTTACGACAAACATACAAAAAGATAATTGAGAACCTCCTTCTTTTTGAAGTTGGATAAAAGTAGCGAATGGATCAAAACTTAAAAACGGCTCGACGGATTGAATTGAAATTTGAATCAGTTTTTACGAAGCATTATTTTGGTGATACTAGACAGCTGGACAGAGACAAATGTCTTCGAAAGAAGTATTTCTAATAACATCCCGGTTTCCTCACGATGTTTTTCTGCACCGTTTAAATCAGTGATCATAGCAAACTTTTACATAGCTCATATACATTTTAGCCCCGGTAGCCACGGTAGACACACTTTTCAATTCTAATCTAATAGTAAACAGAAAAAAAAGGACAGAATCACGAAACCACCTTATGTAGCGTAGTCTCAAAGAGCTTTACATCGTTTCGGTGACTATAATCATGCGCTGTGATGAGTTCACGGTTCAAATAAATGTGAAATACAAGTTTTTTGATGAAATTTTTTTTCACTTTCGCTTTTTTGTGAACGATGATGTAAATCATTTTTATTCATTTATTCCTTCCCTTTATAGACGTAGCCCCCCCCCCTTCTGGGATGGCAGGTCGTTCATTGATCTTCCCTACCAGCAGAACTATTGCAAGCGTTACACAGAAGTTATCTATATCTTAATACTTATTTAATTATCTTGTTGTTTTGACAGCGTTCTAACGACCGTGATCATGAGACGACTGAAGAAATTGCGGGTCGTGTTATCGGGAAGTGAGATCACAGAATCTCGAAACGTCGAGGTAATTTAAATAATAATATAGAGCGCGTTCTCAGAGCGATAGAGCTATTTTTTGGAAAAAAGTTAATCTATCTAAAATGTGTACAAATCAATGATATTTTTATTTAGGTACTCTGAAACCGCGTTGTTTTATTGAGACAGTCACAGATTTCTAAATTTTGTTTTAGAAATCTGTGGAGACAGTAATCAGTTGGCTTACCCATATTTTGAACAGCTATCCAAGAAAAACGTAAGAATAAAAAGATATGAATGAAATACATTTTAAAAGATGTTTTTTTATAAAATGGATTGACGAGACGAGCAGGACATGTCCCTGATGGTAAGCAACGTGCCTGCCACATAACAAACACAGTGACACGCAGCTATTGGAACATGAGAAGTCCAAATCATTACCTAGCACTGTCACTGCGCTCGTCACCCAGCGATGTAAGATATATATAGCCCAAGCCCTGTAATTTATCTGGAAACATTGCCCTTCAAACCGCAACACAGTAATGGTTGCACTTTACTGTTTGGCGGTAAAATAACCGGCAAAGGTGTGGTACTTCCTCAGGCGGACTCTGCCAAGAGTCCTACCACTACAAAAATGAGAAATCAACAATGAGGTTTCTGATTCGGTGTACCTAAGTTTGTATTTCGTCATTACGGAATCCGTATTGAATATATGTATATATTTATGTAGTGGTAGGACTCCTTGCAGAGTCCTCCTGTGTAAGTACCATACCTTAGCAAGTTATTGCACCCCCAAGCAGTAATTTGCAAACATCACTGTATTTCGTTTTAAAGGACATTTCCAGATTTTGCAGGATTTAGAGGTTAATCATGTTATATCTAGTAGAGGTAGAACTCTTTGCAGAGTCCGCCTGGGGAAGTACCACACCTTTGCCAGTTATTCTACCGCCAAACAGTAATGTGCCAACATTACTGTGTTCCAGTTTGAAGGGCAATGCATTGGAATCGAGCACAGTGCAGTGCTAGGTTAAGATTTGGACTCTTCATGTTCCAATAGCTGCGTGTCACTGCGCTGTTATAGGCAGGCATGTTGCTGACCTTCAGGCACATGTCCTGCGCGTCTCGTCACTCTATACTATACTACAAAAACTCGGGGTGACGAGCGCAGTGCAGTGCAGGTAGTGATTTTTGCTTTTCACGTTCCAGTAGTAGGGTGACACTGTGCTATCATGGGCAGTCATGTTGCTTACATTTCACTATTATTTTCCAATAGACAATCTTATCTTAATATATATAAATCTCCTGTCACAATGTTTGTCTGCGATGGACTCCTAAACTACTTAGCCGATTTTAATCAAATTTGGACACCGTGTGTAGATTGATCCAACTTAAAAGATAGGATAGTTTTTATTTCGATTAATGGGCTTTATGTGACAATATCCAAGTGAAGCCGGAACGGGCCGCTAGTATTTCTATAAATACTTATTTTATAGGTATGACACCATCACAAGTACATACTCTACATACGTAGGTACTTAATGACAACACAAAAATATTTATAAAATATAAATTTATTACGAATTACTTAATCTAAACTAACAAACTAATCTATAAGAAATGTATCTCCCAGCGGTCTCCGATGATCTGATGATTTTTACTACCTGTAACAACAGACAATGCTATTCAATCTTTATACATAGATTTCTTTTGTTTGTGTTTGTCACTGAACTCTTCCTAAATGGCTGGACCGATTTGATTTTTTTTGTATTAGGTGGCGCCCTGGAGGGTTTAGATTTACGTCAGATGGCGCTGCAGTTGTTATCTAGGTTATTATCCGAGCGAAGTCAGGACGGGCAGCTAGTCATATTATTAACACGAAAATGTGTAAGAATTTACGGATGTATATTTGTTAATTTTTCCTGCAAAAACTACTGACGTGATTTGGATAAAATTTAGTATACTTAGATAATGGTCTAGAACAACACAGGCTACTTTTTATCCTGGGAAAATAACAGGTACGGGAACTACGCGCTTTAAACTGCAGGCGTAGTAGTAATGAGATTTCTGAATCAGTGTCAATTTGTATTTCTTCATTACGGAATGCGTAATGTATGTACCTACATCTACATATATATTTTGGTAGGGGTAGGACTCCTTACAGAGTACTCTTGTGTAAGTGCATGTTAGCATGTTATTGCATCCGGTTTAAAGATTTATTTACACAATATTACACAAGATATATTTCTATATTAATAATTTCGTCAAGGGGTACGGTAGACTTGATCGAAATGTTATATGAATAACAAAACATAAAAAATATTGATTTTAAGTCCAAATAATTCGGATTATAGAGAATTTCGTTAAATTCTGATGGCACTGACAAACAAACCGCTGTCACCATCTTTGATGTGAAGCACGTTTCGTTCCATCAATGAACACATTACGCGCGTCCGTCGCGTCAAAAAAGTATCCATCACAAAAAACTGTGACTTATGTGACTACGTAAGATGAAACGTCTTGCCGCCGGACCGGAATTTTATTAGTAGGCACTTATATTTAGTATCAGCATTGCACCCGTGCGATGTCGGGGCGGGTCGCTAGTTATACAATATTTTCAGAGAAATATCAGGATTTAAAGATATATCATCTTATATCTCGTAGTGGTAAGGAGTCTTTGCAGAGTCCGTCTGGGTCCGTCCATACCACACCTTTGCTAGTTATTCTACCGCCAAGTAAATAATATGCAAACATTACTGTGTTCCGGTTTGAAGGGCAGTAATATATCTAGATACTAGCAACGCCCCGCGGTTTTACCCGCGTAGTTCTGGCTCTCATATTTGTTTGTAATTCCAGACTACATTCTAACAGTACTCCAAACTCCATTCCACTAGGTCACGTCGATTAGGTCACAGCAAAAGATTCAATATCAAGTGACTATCATCACATTTTTTAAATTAGAAAATTAATATGCGCATAAAATGTATTAAATTTTATAAGTAAAATCGTTTCGTATTATAAGCTCGTATATTTCAAACGAAAGTATTGTGTAACTCGATATATCAGTTATGTCATTGAGAATACCATAGACCATAAATTTAACTATAATCATGCTTAATAAATAAAACCGAAGCGTAATGAAAATACGCGTTTCGCATACAACATTATGCAATAAGCATTTTCATGTTAAATACTTATTAATACATAATTTTGCATAGTCGTTTGAAAGGTGTTGGTAAAGAAGTTGCTGAGTAGTATTCTAGATCTCAAGGTAAATTTTGAAAGTACGTTTTTGTAAGTGAATCAATCCTACTAATATTTATACACTAGCAGCGCTCCCCGGTTTTCCCTGCGTAGTTTCCGTTATATAAAGTAGCCCATGTGTTACTCCGACTATCAGACTATCGAATCGCGGCCCCGAAATTTAAATACATTCTTAGAATATCTAGACAAAAAATCACATTGATAAGGATAAATTCACTCGAAACGCACCAGCGCATCGTATTTATAAGGCATTTTAGATGTTGTAATGATTGTTTTTTTAAGGTTTTTATGTACCTAGTTATTTTCAAATATTCAAATTCCTTATAAGGTAATTTTGATATAATTATTTCAAAATACAGTAGAATCCGGATATAACGACCTTCAAGGGACCGGCGATATTATGCCGTACTAACCGGATGACGTATAAAACGGATATTTACATTATGTATTATAAGTGCGAAAGTTTGATTTTCCCATTTAGGTAAATAAAACATGTTGTAGGAATCAGTTACTTATGTTTATTTTAATTATTCTTATATGTACACAAATAAGTAATATATACATACCAAATTACAAACATCGGTACGTAATGTACTGTAATACTGTCACTAACGTAGGAAATCTGTTATTTGGGTTTGTTTTGACAGACTTTTCGGTAGTAAGAACTTCGGACAGCATTATATATATTGTAGAATGAGATACACCAAATTCCTTTGCGAGCATAATCGCATTTGATTCACCAGCTTCTAATCTGTGTAATATTGCACTCTTTTCTTCAATTGTAAAACACTTTTTCTTCATGGCGCTTTATGAACTTGTCATAACAGGTGACAAATACTAACTGTGATTTACGCGCGCCAATAAGGAGAATTGAACGGTGAAGCGCGCGGGGAAAGTGAGGGGGCCGAGGTATTAGTCATTCTTTACCTAAATTGAAACAAAACACGGCGCGTCGTTTTAAACGGACGAATTATTTAAAAAAATGGTCGCTATAAACGGTTTGTCGCTCAAACAGGAGTCGCACTAAACGGTTATATTTTCTCAGTATCTAACTATTAAACCGATCTCGAGTAAATAATATCGACGTTAAAAACGGTTAGTCGTTATAAATGAATTCTACTGTAATAGAAATGCAAAATGCATTTACACCGTTATTCTAGAGCGTTTCGTGTGAATTTGTGATTATACATTGTTTTATTTTCTAAATACTCTGAGAATGTATTATAATTTTGGGGCCGCTATGAACTAGACCAATGTTTATTGTACATTATTATAATGTCTTTTTCATTTCATTAACCGACTTCCAAAAAAAGGAGGAGGTTATCAATTCGACCCCTATGTTTTTTTTTTTTTTTTTTTTATGTATGTTACCTGATTTCTCGAGAACCTCTGAACCGATTTTAAAATTTTTTTTTGTGTTCGGATGGGTATGCTTCCCGAATGGTCCCATATAAATCTTTTGAAATCGGTCAAGTAGTTTTTGAAATATGAACCAAAACTGAAAAATTGCGTATCTGGATGACGTTGTAGATTTCACAAAAGTTATGAATCTCGACCCTGTCAATACAAAATTGTGTAAATGCTTTAATAAAAACTTGTTTTTAACCCCCGACCAAAAAAAGGGGTGTTATAAGTGACGTCGATGTCTGTCTGTGTGTCTGTCTATCTGCTGTGGCACCGTAGTAGAACTCAAACAGATGGGCCGATTTCGATGCGGTTTCTTTTATTTCAAGGTTAATACCATAGCAGATGTTCTTAGCTATGTCTGGTTAATGTCGATTCAAGATGGCCGCCTCCACAAAATGGCGGACAAAATATTTTCACAACCTACCTCAATTTGGGTATCAAATGAAAGGGCTTGACTAGTAGAGTACTATGTACTATAACAAATTTCAAATCCAAAATGGTCACCACGACAAAATGGCGAATTATATTATATTTTCATTACTACCTCAATTTGGGTATCAAACGAAAGAGCTTGACTAGTAGAATACTTTTCACTATGAAAAATTCAAATCCAAGATGGCCGCTTCCACAAAATGCCGAAATACATTTTTTTTTCACAGCTCCCTTTATATGGGTATCAAATGAAAAGGCTTGACTAGTAGAATGTTGTACAGATAACAAATCCAAGGTAGTCGGGGTTTAATCAAAATTTTTAATTTTGTTCTTGTACACTAAAAGAGTAAAATAAACAATTTTCGTATAAAAATTAAACCGACTTCAAAACCACAAATAGGCACTCAAAAGCGAAAAATAAACTAAAATCATTGTTATATAACGCTACTCACTCATCTATTTGAAGTCGGTGCCAGTCAGGTCAAAAAGTTAGTAGATTGATGCTATGTAGGCACAGGTAAGTAGTATCTATCCTATACCTGTTAGATTTAGCTGGCACCGACTTCAAATAGATGAGTGAGTAGCGCTTATAACAATGATTTTAGTTTATTTTTCGCTTTTGAGTGCCTATTTGTGGTTTTGAAGTCGGTTTAATTTTTTATACGAAAATTGTTTATTTACTCAATACTATCGTTCAATCTATGACAAGTAAATCGGTAAATCGGTAGCCAGAATCGTTTACTTTCTCAGTATAAAATAGATTTGTGCAAAAATACGGCTGAAAATGTAATAGGGCTCTTAACCCGGCGACATGATTGAGCAACAAACATCCAAAGTTTAGTAGGAAGTAGGATAGGATGCGTAAGTTGGAATGCTTGTTGCTCAATCGGAGCACCTGAACGGATGGGGTTAAAATTTAGAACACAGATTAGTAAGAAATATATTTCACCAAAAAATAACAAGAATCGTTAGTTGCTAAATTCACTAGGTAGTTGATAAATTTTCGGAAAATAACAAACGGCGGTTGAAATGTATTATTAATTACAATTTACGTTAATTGATCAACTAACGGTACCTGGGCGTCACATAATAAATTACGATTTCCCTCTGATTGGTCGATGGCATTAAATAAAAGCATTTGGCAAATGTTTATTAGACCAGACCACCTGGGTGAACCGTTATGGAAGCCCCTAACTTGGTATTGGTGCACTTTTTGACACCGGGTGGGCTCCCCAGAAACTCTGCGGTCAGCCCTGAGTGTCGTTTTTCCACTCAGGTTTTTCCCCCCTTGAGCTTCTGGATCCCGCATTTTTTATACCGGCAAGACGCCGTAAATTTATAAATTTAATAAAATACGTACGTTAAATAATACATTTCAACTGCCGTTTGTTATTTTCCGAAAGTTGATCAATTACCTAGTGAATTGATCAACTAAAGATTCTTGTTATTTTCCGGTGACATATATAACCCATAGGCTACTTTTATCGGAAAAAAACAACAACAACGGAAAGATGCCAACTACCATAGACCACTTCCGAAAAATGTTGGTTTTGTTGTAAGCTACTAGTTGTACTAGTAATATTAACTGGTTAACCTTGCTAAACCAAGATCTAATGAAAATTGCACCCCAGCCTATTTAAAATTTGCTAAGGATTTATACTGACCTGTCCTCTTTTCAGTCCAAAATATCGTGCGACGGGGTCACCGGCCTGTATTCTCATCAACATGTTTTCCTTCAATTTACTGAAATATCTGTTTAGAAAACTATTTGCATATCCAAACATAATTTGGTAAGTAAAGAAAATAAATAAATACATACTGATAAACACTTTTACATGCAACGCCATCTAGCCCCAACCCATGCAAAGCTTGTACTATGGAGGACAGATAGCTGGGGTGTGTTGTTTGTTAAAGCATCAATATAAACCAATCAATAGGCCTGAGCACCTTGAAATTGGTAATAAACTGCGTCTCTGTCTGTAGCGTAAGTGGTTTACACACAAACACCCTAGAACCGCTAGGGTCGAGATATGCTGTGATTCTACTTATTTTGTTTGTTGACAACAAATAGTGATACAAACGTCCGGCGTTTACCGCTTCCTGCAATGATGACATAATTCCGTACGCCTTAAGTTTGGGAGCCAAGTATTATAATGGCTTAACCTCCATATGGTGTACTCTGACAACTTACCTCAGTGGTATCTTTTATCTGATAACTAATCCTCTATACACGAACTTCGCCCCCTCGAGGGTCGCGTTATAAGTTAGTTGGGGAAGATTGTAATGACTTAAAATGTGTTAACCTAGAAAACCCAGATTCACTCTAGATTGAATCATACTTAAAAGTTCTATTCATTAATGAAAAGGATACTATCTCGCAAGCAGTTCCTGCTTTTCATCAGGTGTCAGTACTATGTGTTCTGGTACTAGCTCATGCTCTGTGATGTTAATTAGCAGTTCTGACTCCAAGAACTGTTCCAGGATGTACTTAGGGGCCATGTCCACCAGTGACTGCTTAGCTGAGGGTGTCATACCTGAGAAAATCAAGAGTGTGATCAATAACATCCTTACCATCTATTCTATAGTATTCTATTTTAGAAGATTTTAGACTTTGGCAGAGATTGATTCTTTTCCTTATTATGTTTAAGAACTTTACTAATTTTGAACCATTTTGTCTCCATTTTAGACACCGCCTTGATTCAAAATGAGTAAAGTTCTATTTTTTTAAGAACTAAGTTAGGGTTAAAATTGATTGTCATCACAATTGATAAACTGATAGAATTTCAATTATTTATTTTGCCAGTAGATTATAGTAGTGGCACTTCAGACATATGTCTTCATCATGTTATCTAATCAGTTATCTTCTTTTAGCATATATGCATACTACTTAACACTGCTAGAACCAGAGCCTTGTAGGCAGACACAGGGTTCAACAATTAACCTTGCTGGTTAAGTGCAGGTAGATGACATACCATGGCTTGAAAAAAATTGATGTTTTGAACATGCCGCACAATATTGTATTTCAAAAATGTGTGGTAAAAATAAACTTGTCCATCTTGCCTTTGATTAATAAAAAATTAAAAGCATTTAATCATACCTGCTTGTACAACGACAATAGCTCTATGAATGTTTTCTTCCTGCATTCTAGTACAATAAGTCTTGATAGTTTTGATCCCGATTTTAGCTTCGTCGGGGAAGAAGACGAACATCTGATCAGTGGGATCATCATTGTGGGCTACAAGAACAATTAAGTCACTCCGTGCTGGCCTCTTTTCACTGAAATTCCAAAGAAAAACAGCATTAGAATTAGTGGCAGTAGTATTCACTTATATTATGTACGTATGTACATAAAATTTATGGTAAAACAATTTTTGAATTCTTTGTAGACCTACCTACAAAAAAAACATTTTTTTTTTTATTGAAATACGGTGAAATTTGAAAAGACAAATTTTAGCAGTAGTTTTGCTTTCCTCTAAAATTAAGAAAATGTAAATATGCTAATCTGGCTCTTATCTTACTTTATCCCTACTTTTTTACTTCTTTGTTTGTTCCAGCCAGTTACGGACAATGCCTAAAGTATATCTATATCATATAGCATATCTAGCGCGAGAGCCAGTGGGCAGCAAACCCAGGTACTGAGAGAGAGTTTGATTGAACGTTTGAGCTTGACCCTTGAGGCGGTGTCTGAATGGGGTGATGACAATCTGGTCAAGTTCAACGAGAGTAAGACGCAGGCGTGTCTGTTCTCCGCAAAAAGGAGTCCATTCCAACTGACTCCTACTTTTCGTGGTGTATCCGTGCCAGTTTCTGACCGTCTTGAGCTTTTGGGCGTTACTTTGACATCCACGCTCAACTTTGGCTCGTATATCGAGTCCAAGGCAAAATTAGCTGCCAAAAAACTAGGTGTCCTCTCAAAGGTGCGAAAGTACTTCAACTCTGAACAGTTGCTCACATTGTATCAAGCACAGATTCGCTCTTGTATGGAGTACTGTTCGCGCACTTTGGGATGGATCGGCTAAGTATCAGCTGGAGGCCCTGGAATCGATCGAGAGGCGTGCCAAAAGGCTCATAGGCAATGACTCTCTTCTGCGAAAAAGACTACAAAGTCTTGATCATCGCCGAAAAATTGCCAGCCTATCGGTCTTTTATCGGATACACTTTGGAGAGTGTGCAACTGATTTGCATGATCTGATACCACCTTGCCCTTTTTTCTATCGGAATGCTCGTAGCTCGAAAAAGCGACATCGTTTCATGGTTGATGTTCCAAAGACACGAACGAAGAGATTTGACTCTACTTTTGTGATAAGAACGTCTAGGCTGTGGAATACGTTGCCTGAGTGGGTTTTCCCCGATGGTTACAATCTTTGTGTCTTCAAATCGAGAGTGAATCGGTTTCTTCTAGGTAAACACGCTCCATCGTAGACCGCATCGTCGCTTAACATCAGGCGAGATGGCGGTCAAGTGTAAACCTATAAAAGTTAAAAAAAAAAAAAAAAAAAAAGTATTCATTTGAGAAGAGATAGTTTTCTTTCATTGTGGTATCACAAAAAATTTATCAGTTTTATGTTCGGTACAAAAAGATTAGGACTAAACTTTTAAACAGGCTGTAGAACTAATTGGTTTGATGACCTTAATTGTCACTTGTAGGCTGTCAAGCCACTAATAATCTATCAATGAATGATAGAGAGCTGACAAGAGATGACAGACCAATGTTTATTAATTTTTTATAAGAAAAATAATAGTAGGCCGAATGGATTCCAAAAAAACAATGCTGCAGTCAATAGACGAGGGTATCAAGCGAAACATTGTTGATAAAACAGTTTCAGAAACTACTAAATTACATTGCGGTATGTAGCCTGATGTTATTCAACTAACCTTGGTTTATCTCCAAACTGTTCCTTGAATTGCTCCAATGTTTGATCCAATTCATCTTGCGTTACTAGATATCCGCGGTCATGGCATAACTGAAATAACAGAGAAAGTTTTTTCAAAATTCATCGACCAAAAGTTAGAAAGGACCGAGGTTATAAACAACACTGAACTTACCTGCATTACAGTTTTACGGATTCTCCATAGCTTGTATGTCTCTGCATCGTCATCCATTGTTTTCAATGAGCTATTAGGAGTTCAATTCAATAACTTGACTACAACAGAAGTTGAAATAAGAAATAACAACCAATCGAAATATAAATTATAACCTCTTTTCTCTTTTGCATAGAAACCAGAACCAATGTTGCCGCTTAGCTTAGGCAAAAAATTTGCCACCAACTGCTATTAAAATATCACTAGATTTACTAGTCACTCGAAGTCACTAAATTTCTTGATCGATATATGTCAATAAAAATAAGATTTTATTATGTATTATACTATTAATAACAAGTAAATATGCAATATCAGTGGTCGTAATAACGGCACAATATATAACTTTTCATATTATATATTATTACAAAAAAAACTTAGGTTACATTTTTGATAATCCGAAAAAATCCTCATCTATTATGCCCGTATCATATTTGTGTTCTGGCGTAGAAAAAGGAAACGGTTGCGGAAATTGTGTTAGTAGTAACTAAATCATGAAAAAATGTCGCCAAAGACATCAAAAATTCACTAGATCTTGAGACAAAGTCACTAAAACGGCAACACAGTAATCAACTATTATCTATTCTATGCCAGAACAACAAACGAACAAACATCAGCAAATCAGTATCCAGCGAACCATAGGCCAGGTCAAGTTTTTTTTATTTATTCTTGGTCATGGATACTAGTCATACAGCCGTTTTTTATTATTACATAAAAATAAGTGTGGCACTCGGAGACTGCCGCGGTAAAGCTATTGCATGTTGCATGCATTTTTATCAACAGCAATAGGGAAGTTAACAATTTTTCGGAATTGCTTTTATTTGGAGGAGTGACATTTGTTTACCATAAAAAATATCACGGGAAATCCGTTAAGTTGGCAGCACTGCTAAGAGCATTTAGTCTGTAAGGTACATACAAATAAGATTCAAAGTCGAATTACCGAGTGGGGAGGACGGCGTTACGGTCTTCCATCCCTCTTTCTTGTGAACATAAGAAAGAGATGCACGATCACTAAAATTCGGTCCCCAGGCCCGCGATACAAGCTATGCAATAGCTTAATAATGTTGCAATTATTCTGTAGATAAAAACCTGCGTTATGAACATCGACAATTCCACATATTTATGGTTTTATCATTGAGGACAAATAACTAAAGTACTTATTGTACTCAATGGGTTTTATGAAAACATTGCTTGTAAAACAGTGATTTTAAACTGTGGATTTCACGCGTGAGCTTCTGTCTGTCCTGTTTTTTTGTCTGAGGGCCAATAGGAAAATGAACGAATGAATGAGGTTTAACAATTTAATTCAGTCTTTGCTTCAGGACGTCTATCGATTAAGTCATAACCACAGCGACGACATTAGCTGCTTACCTAAAAACACCCAGGCATTCAACAGTAGTCACAGCATCCAGTAGATCGTTATTAAGGGGCAAGGACAGAGCCGAGCCGCCCTTGAGTGCGAAGTGTGCGGCGCACACCAGCGCCAAGACAATAGGGGCGCCGCCATAGATTTTTTTACACTTACGCAATACTAATTTATTTGTAGCGAAAGATTTCGATTAGTAAGTAAGCAAGATAGGCGCAACATTTGCCTAGTTAAAATAACAATTAAAAGGAAGTTTCCATTTTTTTAGTTTTAATTTTAAATAATCACACAAAAACTACAATAAAACCCAATGTTTTTACCTGTTAAATATCTCAACAAATTACGAAGTTATGAAGCTTTTCCTTCCCATTTTAAAATATACGACGCGCTGCCGGCCAAACACCGCGATGACGTCACAACGCTTGCGAACGCCGCAGCGCCCAGGCGGCCGTTTGCCTTAGCCCGTAGTTAGTACTCGTTAGCTCAAAACAACAGCAGGTATTATCATGTAAAATAAACCTAAAATACGTTATAAGTGCTGTATCGTGCCTAAGTGTACAAACGACGGTGACAACTTTCAACAACTGACAACGTGACAACGGGTGTTTCTATGTATAATAAGTTTGTATTTAGAACTATATAAGTATTATGTCAGCTATCTGGCCGCCATATTATAAGCTTTGCTTAGTTTGGGGTCAGATGGTGTTGTGTGTGAATTGTCCGCCAATATTTATATTTAACTTCCTAAAACTATTATTATACGTCGTCAAAACCGAAACATCACGAGATAAATGGTAGGAAAAAGGAGTGCCCACGGTACTCCTACGAATACCAATTAGATGTAAGTATTTGTCTAAATCTACCAATAGAAATATGCAATATGCTATATATTAATATGGTGAAAACGTTACTATATTCCGTGTCTATAAATAGATTAGATTTATGTTTGTTTTGTTTATTTGTTTGATTTTACTAGGTATTCCACCCGTTGAAAATTAAATAGACATTATATGGATTTATTCAAAAATATTTCGTTTACCCGATTGCTTATAAACGCTTTCTTACAAGACTTTCGTTGGATATAGGTATTGTTTATTTTTAGACCCCGACCAAAAAAAGGGGTGTTATAAGTTTGACGTCAATGTCTGTCTGTGGCACCGTAGAGCTCAAACGGATGGGCCGATTTCGATGGGTTTTTTTTAATTTGAAGGTGAAGTGTGGCTATGACCGAGGCCCTTACAATGGGCTAAGAAGACCTCCAGCGTGGAACTCTCCACATGAGGGCATGGCTCCTGTCGAACTAGACCCAGATAGAGACGTAAATGTTTACTACGATGGTGATGGTAATCAAGTGTTAAATGAATATGATCACAAACTTCAATTAAGGGCCTCCAAAGATACTAATTTGAGAAACGTCCAGATTGTCAATAATAGAGTTACGCGAGCCCTAAAATCGGCAAACGAAAGAAGGAATGCTGTTACTAAATGTGTGGAAATCAAAGAGCGGATCAACCCCCGGCAAGATCTAAAACCTGTATGACTTATGTTGTCGATATTAAAATTATTTTTTAATAAATTCGCAATATTTTTTTTGTCACTTTCACCCTGCACTCTAATCGGCATACTACTTTTAACATATTTTTTTTTGTTTCTCTCCAAAATTCAGGGAAATTATTATTTGCGTGATGTCGTGCCAGCATATCCATCTTAATTTTTCTTGGTTTCTTAAAACATACCTAAGCGCGGCCTTGTACTCCCTGCGCGAAGCAGTCATGTTCTCATAGCAATATCCCGAGCGCGGCCGTCCATACAGAACCCACATCGCAAACATCTCCCTAGCCTTCGCGTGCGCGTGTCTGACGTGAAAATTCCATCCGATCACTTTATCGCGCCTTCTATTATTTTTAACATTGGAACTCTCGGTTGCGGCCAACTGCAATAGTCCTACAATCTCGGAATAGAAGTTATCAATATTTTGATAATGGTCTGTACATTGACAAATATAATTATCATTTTCACACTCCATTTCATTAAATAAATCTCGTACTTATCTACTATAATTTCAAAATGTCTATCACAGATATCAGTGGGTATATAATAACATTTGTCCGCGCTCCCTTTTGCCTCATATATGTTTTTGACCCCCCTTTAAACTTTTATCATTCATATCACAGACTTTTTTGGTATAACTAAGTTAAGATCGCAGTTGATAACTAACGGGAAATGGTCGGACGACGTCGTAATATAATCGACAATCACGCTCCTCACCAGCCGGGCTGCCGCCTCAGTCACTAGACAATGGTGAAGCCAGCGACACGCGCCGTTCGCACCACTGACGTACGTAAATGTATGCGCGTCGAGCCTCTCCAGATCCAAACAAATCAATGACTGTTCACCACAGTAATCTACCAGCTCTTTTCCAAAGAGAGTCCCCGGGTGCGCGTTGAAGTCGCTTAGCACTAGAACAGATTCGGTATCTGCATTCTCAATCACGGCACTTATGAGCCCAAGACATTGGGTGAATTCTGATAGATTATCTTTATCATTTGTAGGCATATACACACAGAACACTAACAAACTTCGATCACCCCGCGACAAACGCACACAAACCACACGATCACTGTCACGTAGCACGATTACAGCCTCGGTAAACAAGCTGGTTCTCCACATTAGTGCCGTCCCGCCGTAGGGTCGCCCCCCGTAAGAGAACAGTCGCACCCATGGGTGACTTAGCAAAACAACTAAATTCGGGATGTATGTTATTGATTAGTCCCAGGTCATGCGGCATTAACCAGTGCTCCTGAAGAAATTTTAAATTTTAATGGTAAAGAAGCGCCAATCTTCAAAATAAAAGCAATTCCCAAAAATTGTTAACATCCCTATTCACTGAAAACATAAACTCACTATGCTTTCCTTATAATTTAAAATGTAATAGCTCTTAGACCACTTGAGAACCCGTAAAAAAGTTTGAGTCAAGTGTAAAAGTTTACACGTCAAACACATTAATCATAAACAAATAATACCACTAGAAGCGTCCTGAAACGCCCTTGAGAATAATGGGCATAAACAGGTACAAGTAAGGCGGAACTTCATTGCACGTAGGTGACCTGACACCCGTTTTCCCGACAAAATTGTAAACGCAAGTCACCGCCAGAGTTTCAAGCGGATAAGTATAGACATAAATAGAGAAAGATCGATTTCATAAAAAAATTAAACGAAAAAAAAAACGACAACAAAAAACACTAACTTGTATAATACAGTTTTTTTTTTTAAAACTGTATTTTTCTACCCTGGTTATTATACCACTAACTATAAAGGCAAAAAATAAAAAATGGGTGCGTGTACTTATGTACGCGCGTGAGAAGTTATACTTCTTTTATTTTATTAAATTTATCGCCACCGAAAATTAATCCAATATATAACATTCAAATACTGGCAATACATTGTCCAATCTTTCAATAATTTATTTGATTCTTGAGCTGAGCCAGCTGAGCAAAGTTGACAGAGAAGAGCGGCAACAGCGCGTTACCCGCGTATGTCACGAGCTGGCAACGTCGCGCGTCTTCGCCGTATAATTACTATTATGTATTCTATGCCTAGTAGCGGCAACCGTACGACACTATATGTGTTCACTCACACATTGACATAAATGAGCAAAAAATTCGATGTTATTTCTACTATTCATCTACAATTTTCTTCAACTAAATATGAAATACCGCAAATAAAGACCAATTTAAATGCCAACTATAGTCATTTCAGTGTAAAATTATACTCTCGTCGCCCATGAATGGTCAAATAGATTAGTATGAAAATTTGAAAATCGAACCACCTTAAGCAGACGACGTCATACTGTTAATTTTGTGTCACAGGTGCGCGCGCATCTTAAAATTTCACTCTCATCATTTTTTCATAACGCGCCTAAAGAAGTATAACTTCAAAAACAATGTTTCAAGAAACGAATCATTCAAAACACGTTATCAATGAGGCAATGACGCTGATGTGCACCTGGTATCCATTATTTTGTCGCAGACTCGATAACCGTTAAAGTAGACGGGTTTCAGCAGGTCTACTACGAAGTCCGAAACACGATATATCGGCCGAAGTTATGGACGTTTCATACCACGAAACACAATCGGTCGGTTGATGACACAAACTGTCAAATCACCGTCGCGTCGGTCGGAATGAACGAAACACCCGATCAGATCAACCGACAGATTGTGTTACGTGGTATGAAACGTCCATAACTTCGGCCGATATATCGTTTATCGGACTTCGTAGTAAACATGCTGGACTGGAGATCGGTAAACATAGTGTAGGACTGTAGGACGTAGGACGCCTGAGGCTAGATGGAGTGACGATAAATGAAATACGGTTGGTGGGGGTTGGGAACGTCGAGAGTCGAGAACGAGGATCGGGCTGAGGGGCGTACCATGGGAAAGGCATATGTCCAGCTGTGGACGAACACAGGCTGATGATGGTGATGATGATCCATAATTTTGAAAGTTCAACAAAGCAAGTCGTCGATTTTGTTCGTTTGTTCCCACAGATTTGTCTCTAAAATGTCAACCACAACACAGCAACACACATCCACTAAAATTGTAAATGTCAAAATGAATTTGTCTATGTTTGTTACCAATAATACCAATCGTGAATTGTGAATTGCTAGATTTTTACTGAAATTAACTATTTAATTTGTAAATTAGTTCTTTTCATGCAATTTTATACTATTAAGTGAAATCAGCGATGGCCGGAATTAAAGGTAATATTAATAATTCCTAACGATAGTTCTAAATAATTATGAAATAGCTGAGAACCCACTTTGAATCTATTGGCCTAAATAATGACTCATATTTATTTACAAATCTCGATAAATCGCTATCATTGTTTAATCTAGTGTTGTTTTCTTTTCATGTAACCTTCTACGATTGTCTTGAATGCGACTATGAACAGGGTAAGTCTAAAGTGTAAGCCGCAAAATGGGCATATTTGGAGCTTTCAAACAGTAGTTATGAGATTAATGTAACTAGGTTTACAATTTACTTTTGAATTCCATTTTATGAAAGTTTATTTATACTCTGAACTCAGAAGGATTCAGGCTGTGGTTGGTGTAATATATCAAAATAACAAAACACATCTTTCTTATTTACCATTAAAAAAAAAAACTTTTTTTACTATCTGTATCACCACAATCATACTTTAAAATAGTTTTGTCACAATTAACATCATCAAACAACTGAAAAAAAAACATTCAATATTCTAGTAGGCCGGCCAAATTGTAGACCTACTAGATTTTAAATATAAAGAAAAATAAACATTTCTTTAGTGTATCACAAATTACATGTGTATTCCAAATTAATACAGTGTGACATACATATGGAAATGATGTTTATGATTTAGTAAGCAAATTAATTATACATACCTAACTGGATTTGTTTCTTCTTGTCTGCTTGATAATGATTATTATCAGTACTGTTTGATCTGTATAATAAAAAAATAGACATGTGTCTATCTACACGTGAACTAGCCAGTAACTAGAAATAAAACTGACGTGGTTTTTGGAAACAAATATTTCAAACTCTTCTGTTTTATCTGTTTCCACAAACATCCTCTCACTCCAAATGCATATAATGTCTCTGTTCCGACACAGGTAAAAAAAGAACCATCAAAGTCGATTCACATTTGGCTATCGCATAAAACACATTAAAAAAAACAAACAATTAATGAATTCAACTTTTTCTGTAGTTGATTAAGAAGAATTGTTGACTAAAGTATACTTCATGCTAGTATTAAAAAATAAGAAAAGATGTGATAACTGTTAGAATGGGTTTGTTTTATAGAAAAGTCTTTAAACTAGTTATCCACCCACTTAACTTAGTAAGTGGTATCCGGCACTTTTGTGAATATCAAATACATTTCATCAATGGTTGACCAACCCAGAGTGGTCCTTAAAGAACTCTTACCTAAATATTTGTTTTATGACAGCCAATCTATTTACATAAAGGCTGCTTTTTTACTCTTTCATGCAGAAACAAACAAACACATTTTTTGTCTTGAATAAAGATTCTATGAAAGTTTATTAAAACAATGGGTAGATTAAAGAATAAAGCCAACCATAAAATATCATTACATTTTAATGCAAGCAAGGAACACAACTAGAACTGTGTATATATATACCGGGCAGAGCCTTAATTAACAAAACTAAAATACAATGAGAACTACACTACACTACAAACCTACCTAACTACTTACACTAAGCACACCTGAATTATCCATAGACCACTGTAGGTCTACAGATAATAACTGTGTTAATAGCAGTCAGTGTAATATACAGCTATCTATGAATTCTCAGTTTCTGAGCTGTAAACTTACTCTAAGACGGCATCTATCCATAGTAAGTACATAGTTGAGCACTGCAAGCTTCAAAACTTGTGTGCAGTATTACACTATCCCATAACAGGGCTTATTCAACCTTGGGTGCGTAGCAGCTCATTCTAGGCTTGCAATGCCATAAGACTACAATGAACAAAAATGTCTTAAATCTACTATACTGCAATTTCATACTTAATCTTAGATAATGTCTGTACTATCTATACTTATAATAAAACTGTAACGGGTCGAATTCTGTACATTGATATTTAGAAAAAAATTTTTTGGGGCACTCCATAGTCGATACTGATAGCGAAACTGCATTTTTTTTCTTTCATGTCTGTCTGTCTGTCTGTCTGTCTGTCTGTCTGTCTTTCTGTATAGGGATCACGCATCACGCCGAAACTACTGATTCAATTCAGCTGAAACTTGGCATAATTTTAGTTTATACTAAGGAAATTGCTGTAGGCTACTTTTGATCCCCAAATTCTGATCGGTTTTCTTGCGGGAGGGGGTGAAAGTCAGAATGTGTATTTTGGCTGTAACTCATGTTTGCGTTGTTTAATTTCATTAATTCTTTTTTTGTTAGAAAGAACACATTTTTTTATATTGTCCCGTCAAAATTTGAACAATATCGGTTTGTTGGTTCGGAAATTACACAAACATTAAATAATAACGACACGCGCGGCGCGTTCGGTACATACTAACTTCTAAGTATTCTGTGTATCACAGACGATCCACAGAATTCTAGATTCAAAATTCTAGAAAGTGCCCACGTGATCGCGTCGCGTCGTCTTGGATGACAAAATAATTGTCAAAAATATATTGTTGTGTGGAAAAACAAACATCATTCGGTTATAATCGACTTCAATCAAGGAGGATGTTCTCAATCGGGTTGCATGTTTTTTTATTTGGTTTTATTTTACGCGATAACTCCGCTAATTGTTAGTTGATTTTGATAATTCCTTTTTTGTTTGGTAGAAAACACTTCAGAGGTGATCTTAGATATCGAAAACAGGGAGGTAGTTTTTCAAATATCAACAAAAAACTAAAATCAGCTTAGCCTTCTTATAAAATTTAGTCGAATGACATAATTAAATTACCTGTCATTGAAGTAGATTTTTGTATTTTGGAGAAAACATATCAGCATAATAAGTAGCAGCATAAACAACCCATTAAATGTTCCCACTGCTGGGCGTCGGGGCCTTCTCTCGCAAGGAGAGAGACAAGGCTATAATCCACCACGCTAGCCCAGTGTCGGTTGGTGGATGACATATGACTTAGAACTTAGATTATAGGTAGATTTCGGTTTCTTCACGGTGTTTTCCTTCACCGTTTTAATTACCGGCATTACGAACATGACTATGAAAAGATAGTGGTGCGCGTGGTTTTGAACCCTGGGTCTCCGGATCGACAGTCGCCGTTCTCCCGACTAGGTCAGCTGTAACTTACTAGACCAGCCGTAACTTATTAGAAAACGTATTATTTCAATCCAAATACTGTTTAAAATTTAAAAGTAGTGTTCAACAAGCTTCGGTGACCGAAGCAGACCGTTGTTAGGGTTCCGTACACAAAGGGTAAAAACGGGACCCTATTACTGAGACTTCGCTATCCGTCCGTCCGTCCGTCCGTCCGTCTGTCACCAGGCTGTATCTCAAGAACGGTGATAGCTAGACAGTTGAAATTTTCGCAGATGATGTATTTCTATTGCCGCTTTAATCATGGCGGAACGTATCAAGTGATCGGGTTGAAATTTGAAATAGAATTAGATTACAGTCTGGAAGAACACATAGGCTAAACATTGCCTATGTATAAGTACTCTATGTATTACGTAACAAACATCCAAACAGTAACATTCATAATATTTACAGGACAACGTTGGAACGGCTGAACATATTTGGATGGAATTCGAAACACACGTAGTTTGAACTCAGTAATAGCAAATCGTTTACTTATAGGTTACTGTGACGTAGGAAAGACTAAGCAAATTTGGTAGAAAATTGAAACAGAAATAACTCATAGTCTGAAATACCACATTTATGTATTTATTACCTATCAACCTGAAAAGAAGCATGGGCCCTAAGGAAACAAATATTTAACTATCACGTCAAAACGGCACAACGATATGGGTTGACATACGAAACACAGTGTAGAGTCTAAAATTTCACATGGGCTAATAAGTCTACATTTTCATTTAACTCCATATTAAAATAATATAAGCATATATTTTCGTAAGGAACTTGATGTGATGGTGAGGTAAAAGCCAAAAATGAAAAATATATGCACCCGTTTTGGCGTAGATAATATAGGTGATTTGCGTTCACAATCAAAATAACAAGCAACATAATATTCTCATTAGACGGCGCTAATGCCAGTTTAAATCTAAAAGCACTAAAGGCCATTTAAATCGATGTTTTGCTATTGTGGTATGTATTTTTTCTTTCATCACTAGGTGGCGTTACTGGTATTCTAAATAGTACTAATAAGTTTTTGCTGCTAAAAGGATTAGGTATGATGCCAAATTTGGATTCTTTCGTTCTTGATTTTTTTCTGTGTTACCTACAATTAAATTCATACATTAACATTTCACTAAGACTTGGCTTAGGTTTACGGGTTCAACTTGCTTGAATATCATTAAAACTCAAAATTTTAATTATTTTGATTCCACACATGCTTCCTTTAAAATTTTACGCCGGCGAAGTCGCGGGTAACAGTTAGAAAACAGCTTGCGGATTAAAAGAGATAAGTAGGTATCGGATCATGCACATCAGCTTCAGACTTTTCATAATGTATCCTATAAAAATCCTACAAACTTAACACTTGCGGTTATGTTCGATACTACGAAAGCTTACTAAGTATGTTTGATTTTGTTTAAAAAAAGAAAAATAAAGATGATAAAATTAAATATATTTTTGTACAAATTCATTCGGGTTTTCAATGACTATTTACCCAAATATGTTAGAAGTATCGTAATACTTCTAACTAATGTACCTTTAAGTCAGTAACATCTGCTTACGCGAACGAAGTAGCGGGTTCAGCTAGTTAGTTATATTATGGGATTAGTATAAGATTTTAGGGTAGCAGAATAATGCAGTTTTGGAAAATACAATACAGAGTAAAAATATTGTGTGTTTAATTATTGTATTTTTTTTCAGTTTGGTGTCCCTGGCATTTGCCGGATCGATTGGTATGACATTTGTCATATTAGCATGTGCCTTACCAGACTACAAGTAAGTAAAATAATAAATTTAATTACAAATTTTTATATACTGTGTATTATTATATAAATTGTGTTCAAATAGTTTCATTACATAGTAAAGATTTAATATTATTTGATTTAATTATGTAAAACTTTATACATAATAATGATAATGATGAAATGTTAAAATACATAATTATATATCTATGGATGATTCAGCTATAACAATATCTACCATAGAAAAAATACTTCTTGTCGATGTTAGAATGGTTCATTTTGTTAGAAACAATGGCACCACAGTATCTGATTCTAGTAAAAAATCTAGTTTAAAACAACTAAAAAAATGTTGCCTAATGATTTTACTCTCTACTATTCTGACTTAGAACCTTTGTTAGACCAAAACATCTTTTTTAACCTCCGACCAAAAAAAAAGGCGTTATAAATTTGACGTCGATGTCTGTCTGTGTGTGTGTGTGTGTGTCTGTCTGTGGCACTGTAGAGCTCAAACGGATGGGCCGATTTCAATGCAGTTTTTTATTTGAAAGTTAATATGCGTGCGAATGTTCTTAGCTATGTTTGGATAATGTCGATTCGAGATGACCGCCTCCAAAATATTTCTTCGCAACCTACCTCCATATGGGTATAAAATGAAAGGGATTGACTAGTACACTATGCACTATAACAAATTTCATATCCAAGATGGCCGCCACCACAAAATGGCGAATTATATTATATTTTTCACTACTGCCTCAATATGGGTTTCAAACGAAAGGGCTTGACTAGTAGAATACACTGCACTATGACAAATTTCAAATCCAAGATGGCCGCTTCCACAAAGTGGTGAAATTCATTTCTTTTTTCACATATATTTTTACACATTCCCTTAATATGGGTATCAAATGAAAGGGCTTGACTAGTAGAATGTTGTACAGATAACAAATCTGAGGTAGTCGGGGGTTAATCAAAATTTTTAATTTTGTACTTGTTACTTAATTAAATTTTAAATGTATGTTGCATTAATATCCTTGTTACTTACTTTTAATATCCTTAGTTTTGAGTATTAATTTATGTTATCAGGATTTAAAATAATATGTAGGAAAAGTAAATAACAAGGAAATTAATACAACATAAATTTAAAATTAAACTTATGTTATAATTAAATAAAAAATATGTTATGGACTAACAAAGTTTCTAATTCAGAATACACTTTATCTTAACATCCAGTAATGTTGTGGAACTACAAATTATAGCTTGTACAAACAGTAGACATCATATAAGCCCATAGCAGCACAGCGCTAATCAGTCTTGCTAGTAGTGCCTCTTTATAAACTTATAGGTACATAAATATATACCTATGATCATTGTATTAAAAATGTGCTTTGACAGCTTTTAACCTCAAAAAAATTTCATATTTTGTAAAAATCAACAGCAAAGAAAAAATAAGTTTTTTGTGACAATGTCACAATGTATTATTGTTTTATATTTCGCCATTTGAGCGCATCTAGATACACGACAGTCTTTTTTTCTAAACAACGATTTATATCGTGATTAAGTCCCGTAAAATATAAACATTAAATGTCACTATGTTTTTAATGTAAGAGTTATATCATCATTCACATACCGTTCCGATCTGAAGGTAGGGATACGAATTTGCAACATTACGATTTTGAGTTCCACTTTGTCCTTTTTTATCGGACTGCTTGTAGCTCGATAGAGCAACATCGTTTCCTGGTTGACGCTAAAAAGACTCGAACTAAGAGGTTCGACTCTGCATTTGTGATAAGACGGTCTAGACCAAGGGTCAGCAACAGGCGGACTGCGGTCCTTATCCGGACCGCGAAGGGTCGAACTTCGGACCGCCAATAAAAAATATTGTAATGTATTGTAAGCCAAGTATATATTTTAAAATGTAGATAAGGTACACTATACCTTTATTAATTTAGATAATATTTTTTTCCACATAGGATCTACCTTAGTAAATAAATTATTTTTCTATTAAATATTTTTCACAAAGCGACTAAGAAAAACTCCACACTTTCAAATACACGCTCATCTTCACCACCACACGCTGGCTCACTGTCCGTGGACACGAACATGGAATGCGGTCCCAGCCCAAGATAACTCCTCGAAGAGCATTTCCGTCCAGTAACTACTAGAGAACGCAGACCGCAGAGTGGCTCTCTTCATGGACAGCAACAAAGAAAGATTGGGAATAAGCTTTTGCTTCGCCTGGGAACGGAAACGAGCCCGTTTGTCGCGTGGATTGTCTTGCCTGCTCAATGGGAGTACCGCAAAAGTCACAATGAAGAAGGAAACCTACGACGTGATGTGTGCGTGGTAGACTGCCACCGATTTTCGAAAACGATTGCATTGATAGAGTACTCGAAAGGTCGAACGCCTTGCTCTTACGCAAGAGCGCTGCTCGGATATCTGAGCAGAAGTGCTGGTAAACATCATGAGGTTGTCATATACGAAAACAGGGGGAAAAATCTGAGCTTCCTCAGACCCCTTTGCACGATCAAACAAATGCAACTGACATATGGGGACACCTGTTCCTAGTTCGGCCATCCAAACCGGCTCCGAAAGAGCCCTGCAGAGGACGCCCGCGGCCAACCAACGACGGAGCCAGGGAGTCACGCACTTTATGCCTTCTTAGAATTTATAGCCCCACTGATAGCGACAAGACGAAGCAGTCCTTTACAATAATGTCACTTCCCAGGTCATCAAGAGAAAAGGGAAGAGTGCAGAAAATGGCTTTGTGACACTGAGCAAAAAAGAGATGGAGCGCATGGGAAGACCTGTTTATGCGACACCTCGAAACGACCCAATTGTAGTTACTGCCCGATGCACCAAGATTATGCTGGACGATAAAATCCTAGAGATGGCCAAGACTATCGAAGAGAACTCAAACGTCAAATCTGATTAGGAAAACTGGGAGATACCGAGAATACAGTCGGTCAACGGAGTTCCAGGATGTGGAAAGACAACATGGGTGATTATAAAATACGACGTGGATAAGGACACCATCATCACCATAACAACTGAGGCACCAAAAGATCTAAGAGAAAAGCTATCGCACCGTATCGGAAACCAGAAACCAGAGTGCGAACCATGGCTTCTGCTCTGGTAAATGGCTTCGGAACGCTTTCAGTTTTAGTTGCTTTATGGTGGACGAAGGTCTCATGAACCATTTTAGAGCCATTGTAGCTGAAAGACTGCTTTCAATTGAATTGTTCAATTTATCAAAGGCTTCACTTCAAATGGAAATATTTGATATTCAAGAAGGTATATCTTTGCAGATGTATGAAACTGTATCCATTGAAGAATTTTGGGCCAAACACATCTCAGAAAAATATGGTAATCGCAAAAAACTAGCTATCAATTTGGCTACTATGTTTGATTCAACTTACGTATGTGGGTCATGTTTCTCAATTTTTTTTAAACAAATAATTTTCGAGTTTAATCGACTCCCAATTACTCGTAGAAGACACACACACGTCGAATTGGTTATTCTTCTCGAGGACCAAATTATAAAAAGCTGGCTCAAGAGGATCGGTGTAATTATCGCATTGATTTTAGGTCTTGTGTTTTTTAATAATTAAAAATGAGTTTGATACCGTACAATAAATAAGTACCACTTAATTATTACCAAGTTACGGCTGGTCTAATCGGGAGAACGGCGACTGCCGATCCGAAGACTCTGGGTTCAAAACCACGCACACCACTGTCTTTTCGAAGTCATGTTCATAATGCCACGGACTTAAAACTGTGAAGGAAAAAAACATCGTGAGGAAAACGACATGTACCTAGAATCTTTCGAAGTCATGTCATCATGTCATGTGTCATCCACCAATCGGCACTGGGCCAGCGTGGTGGGTTATGGTCTTGACTCTCTCCTTTCGAGGGAAGGCCCCGACCCCGAGGTTTAGCAGTAGGAACATTTAGTTACCACTAGTTTTTTTCTGGACCTCGTTAAAATTTACGCCCCCGCCTAAAACTACTTGCCGACCCCTGGTCTAGACTGTGGAGTACATTGGCCTGAGTGGATTTTTCTCGATGGTTACAATCGTGGGGACTTCAAATCGAAAATGAATCGGTTTCTTGGTAAGCACGCTCCCAATGTAAACCACATCGTCGCTTAACGTCATAAGCGAGATGGTGGTGAAGTGTAAACTTACATTTCAATATTTACGTTTATCTGTATTTCCTTTGATATAATCGTAAACTATGCATTTGATCATGTGATGATTTGTAGCAAAGTTGCTGTGCATGAGCCAAAAGTTTCTGAGTTGGTACGACCAATGACAGGTGGAGTAGCAACGCACGCAGGGTATATACTTAACTAGTAAAAGATAATAACTTAAATTTAAGAAACCCAACTGCAAAAAATCAACATCAACAGATAAAAAACATTCTGTAATACAATAAACTACCTAAGGATACTTGGGCAATTGAGACGAATCGAACGATATCTTAATTGTCAAAATCCATCCAGCCATTGCGAAGGAACGAGAAGAAGAAAAGATACGTGGGAATAAAGAAATTTACAAACGTACTCTCGAAACGCTCGAGAAACATAACCCTTCTTTTAGTCGAGTAAAAAAAACCGGACATGTTCACAGCTTACAGCAGTCTTAGACACGACATATACGTTTTTCTATTGATAGAAAAAAAATAATGTTTCCAGACTATGGTGGCCATTCTTCGTGGTCCTCTTCTATGTGCTGAGCCCGATCCCGACGATGATCGCGCGAAGGAACGCGGACGCCAGCGGAGGGACCAACTCGCCTTGCATGGAGCTTGCCATTTTCATCACCATGGGAATCATTGTCAGCTCGTTTGGGCTGCCCATTGTGCTGTACAGAGCTGCTGTGGTATGTATTCGCATAAATATTCGTAGTCCGCTTTATGGTCACAAATACATTGACGTGTAAATTATACATTTATGAATAAAGTACTTTGACTTTCATATTAGCAGCGTCCGCGGCGTTCTCGTTGTTTTCCCGTGATAAAAAGTAGCCTATGTGTTTTACTGGATTGTAAGCTGTGAAATTTCAACCCGACCGCCCTACGACGACCCCTACCGCCTAACTTAAACTGTCTTAGCTTTGAGATTGCTCTCTCTTTTCTTTTCGCTTGAAATGATAGAGAGAGTAATAGCAAAGCCATAGCCGATTTAGTTAGGCGGTAGAGGGGCCGATCCGTTTAAACGTTCCGACTTCCGACGAGTGGGATTTTCTCAATAGTTTCAAATTACATGGCTTAGAGATATAAGATCTTAGATCTCTAGGTGACGAACGCAGTGCAGTGCTAGGTAATGATTTGGACTTTTCATGTTCCAATAGCTGCGTGTTGTTATGTGTCAGGCATGTTGCTTACCATCAGGCACATGCCCTGACCGTCTCGTCACTCTTTATTAAAAATAAAAAATAAAATAAAAAAAACCTTTTCAAAACTACTTTTTTCTAGGTAAGCACGATGTTTAACATCAGGCGACATGGCGAGCAAGTGTAAACCTATAAAAGTATTAAAAAAACATACGGTCGAATTGAGAAACTTCCTTTTTTGAAGTCGGTTAAAAATAAATTCGAAAGAAGTATTCCCTTGAACTCGTCAATTTCCTTACGATGTCTCCCTGTTAATAAAGTCTGCTGAAGATACACTTCTACGTACGTCTGGACTTGGACAAATACTCTAAAGTTGCATACGGGGTTCGAACCCACGTGAAATCGAACGTTCTCGCCGACTAAATTCTAATTCTAATTCAGAATGGGGGTGATTGACCTGCACTGACGTCCCGCTAGGGGTGTATTGTGCACTTCCCCCCGGCTAGCCTACCCAAACCAGCCGAGCTCCTTAAAATAGCGGAGCACGGCCTTGGGTCGCTGGCATACTAGTTTCACTCCCATTTCGTCAGGTGTTGTTTCTCTGCATACTTCATTTGGAGTTACTTCAAGGAGTCCCGATTCCAATCGAATGCTTCCTGTGGCTTCACAATGTAAGAGCACGTGCTCCACAGTTTCATTCTCCCGCAAACAGCCCCTGCACAGGGGACTGTCAGTAGATCCTATTTTGTGTAGATGGTAGTTTAACTCACAGTGGCCTGTGATCAAACCTATCATCAGACGGAGATCTGATCTTGATAGATTTAGGAGTTTATTAGTTACTTTCCTTTCTATCAGTGGGAACATAGCTTTGGTGTGTTTACATTTCATGGATTTATCCCAAAGTTTTTGTTGTTCCTTTACTGTGTGTTGACATAGCAGGTTTCGCGTTTCTGAAGCAGTTGGCTTGCACAACTCCGCTATATCTGCCCTGATATTTTTCTTTGCACCTGCTTTGGCAAGTACATCTGCTTTTTTATTTCCTTTGCATATGTCGTGGCTCTTTGTCAATTCAACTGTGACATTATAATTGTGTGCAAGACACTGAAGGGTAGAGTGGCACTCTGCAATCACTCTAGACCTGGTTATGGGTCTTCGTAGAGCGTAAATAGTGGCTGCACTGTCTGTTATGAACTTTAGTTCTGGTTTGTTTTCCAGCAAATTGCCATCTATATCACCATCTAGTTTTTTCCTAAGAACTGATTTAGCTGCTAACAGAAGTCCCATTACTTCTGCTTGCAATACTGTTGTGGTTTTGTTTAGAGCTAATGATTCTGCTAGACCTAGCTCTGGTGAGTGGTACCCACACCCGACTCCCATACTATTTTTTTGCACCATCTGTGAATATGCTGCAAATATTATTGCTTTCCCCAGCAGTGTTTGTTTTAGTATGGTCCTCTGTGACCAGGCCATACTTTTTCCCATCTAGATAAGTCGTGGCTATTCGATCCGTGCCTTGGCATGCGCCTGGGACAATTCTCGTTGCCCGATCTAGGATTTTACAGTGAATCGTGGGAATTCCTAAGCCTTTCCATTGATCTGTCGATTTAATTCTTAGTGCTGCCGCCATCGCCTCTTGCTGTATATGAAGATGGAGTGGCGCCAGACCAAGTATTATATCAAGTGCTTCGGATGGTGCAGACTTCGCACATCCGCTGATTAGTGAACATGCCAACCGCTGAATCTTTTGTAATTTAGAGATTGTGGTCACCAGACTAGTTCTAGGCCACCACACTACACAGCCGTAAGTGAGTGCTGGTCGAACTATTACTGTGTACATCCAACGACATAGCTTTGGTTTAAGTCCCCAATCTTTGCCAATCGCTTTGGTGCACTGCCATAAGATATTAGTAGCCTTTGTGGTAACATGGTCTAGTTGTTTTCCCCACAGTAGCTTATTGTCCAACCAGATACCAAGGTACTTCACTTCCTTGCTGAGCGCCAATTGCGTTCCAAATAGTGTGGGAAGTTTCAATTTTGGTATTTTTGTTTTACGCGTGAATAATACCATCTCTGTAAGAATTTTAAGCGCTGTTTGCATTTTTTCACATAAAGTCGACTCACACAGTCCTGAGACCATGATCGCTAAGTCATCCGCATATGCGACGGTAGTTACACCTTCTTTGTTTAGAAGCCCAATCAATTCATCTGCTACAATTACCCATAGGAGTGGGGATACTACTCCTCCCTGTGGGCACCCCTTCGTGAGTATACAGCGAGACTCTGTCGAGGACTCTATGTTAGCTGCTCTACTCGACAGCATTGTTGTGATCCATCTATTCACTCTGTTGTCAACATTATGTCTTCTTAGTCCTTCCTCAATACTAGGAAAAGTCGTTTTGTCAAAAGCACCCTCAATGTCAATGAAGGTTACCAAGCATGACTGTTTGATTTCCATCGCGCTTTCGATTTTATGTACAACCTGATGTAGAGCGCTTTCAGTCGATTTGCCCGATTGGTAGGCGTGTTGATTCTTATGAATTGGACTGTCCAGTAAAGGACCATTTCGAATATATTTGTCACATAATCTCTCAAGTGTTTTTAGCAGGAAAGAGCTCAAGCTGATGGGCCTAAATGACTTTGGGTTTGTGTAGTCTGATTTGCCTGGTTTTGGTAGGAAGACTACTTTCACTTCTCTCCAAGCTTTAGGGATGTACTTCCACGCAAGACAGCTTTTATACAAAGTTACAAGGTGCGTTTTAATCATTCTCATACTCCAATGTAGAAGTGCCGGAAAGATTTCGTCAGGTCCTGATGCCTTGAAAGGTTGGAATGTGCTAATCGCCCAGGACAGCGTTTCGTCAGTGACGATTGATGACGCAAAGTCCCAGTCCTCCCTACAAGGTTTCTGGTGTGTTCGGTTTTCCCATCCTTCTACCGATTCCAGCCTGCAGTCTGGAAAGTGGGTTTGTAGAAGTAATTCAAATTGTTCCTGTTCAGACTTAGTGAATGATCCGTCAGGTTTCTTTAAGGTTCCCAGTTTGGTCTGTGAATTATTTGATAGTAGTTTTTTTTAACCTAGCGGTTTCACTTTCCGATTGAATAGAGCTGCTGTATTTCCGCCACATACTTTTTTTGCTTTTGATTATTTCTATTTTTAACCTATGTCGGGTCTTTTTATATTCCTGCCAATCCTCTTCCCTGTTTGTGTTCATGGCTCTGTTAAAGTTGTGTCTAGCTTTCTTTCTCAGTTTACTGAGTTCTTTATTCCACCATCTGTCTTTTTTGTTCAAAGTATTGATGTTTTCTGTTTTTAGAGGACATGCGGCTTTATAACTTTTGATTAAAGTTTTGGTTAAAAAGTCTACCATTTCTTCTATTTTGGTTGTTGTGAGCTCATTTTTTTTCAACTGCTTCTTCAGGACCTTCAAGCAGGATTTTTTCAAGTGATTCTGAGAAAAGACCTTTGTCAGTTTTTTTTGGATTTCTGTAAGTCCGTGGATGGCGTTTACTTAATTTCAGACCGAACCTGATCCTTCGATGATATGAGCCGGAATATTCATTCGTCGCCACACGCCACCCGCTTATGGTGTCGCCAATTACGGGCGTTGCTAAAGTGATGTCTACTATGGTTTTGGCCCACGAAGTGACAAACGTCGGCTCTGCTCCTTTGTTCAAGATGTTAAGGTTGTGCCTGAGGGCAAAATCTAGCACATCTTTACCTCTTTCGTTTGTGTCAGGGGAGCCCCATACAGTACAGTGTGCGTTCGCATCACAGCCTATGACACATTCAATATTATTGGTGTTGCAGAAGTGTATTAGTTGTTCTAGTTCAGATGAAGGTGCAGTTAGTTCTCCATCAAAGTATGCCGAGGCTAGGAAGATGGAGCCGATGCCACTCTGTTGACCCGTGTCTATTTTTATTACCGTCAGGTCGTCGGTACATAGGTGCGTTACTAGCGTTGCATTTAGAGTTTTGGGTACATATATAAAAGTACGAGTTTTATTTTGAATTGGAGCCACGAAAACGTTACCCTTAAGGGCTGTAAACCCGCTTACCTTGCCGTGGTAAAGGTATGGTTCCTGGACCAGTGCTATTGTGTTTGGTTGTTCTTCCAGTGTTCTGCGCAAGGTGTTAGAGCCTGTGACACTGTGTTGGACGTTAGTTTGTATAATATCTATTGAGACTAAGCTCTCGTTTCTCACTGATTCTGAAACCCTAGCAGTATTGTAGTTTTGTTTGTTGGTTGTGTTTTTACTACTGTTGACATTTTTTAGGTGCTTATCCATTTTTTTTTTTTTTTTTTTTTAAATAACCTACTCCTATTCAGTCCTAATTATCTAAGGAGTTGTCAGAGGCGGCGCATTCCCGCTCTGTGTCCATGAGCGACAAGGGCGAGAAGATCGTGAGGCCCATAATGTCGCCTGTGATGTCGTCCTCGCCCTCGTCGTCCACTTCCAAGAGACGGTCTACTTCCTCCCTCGTCCAATCCTTGTCCTCTAGGGGTACCGCTTCCGCACTGGTTTCAGCCACAGAGGAAGTGCCTTCACCGCATTCTGCGGCGCTGGCGACCCTCCGGGCCTCTGCCCTTGGTCTCGCTGATACCCCAATTTTAATATCTTTTACTTTAACGTAAATTGATCCAGTAGTATAGTGGAGGCGATTGTTTACTATTTTCAGCTTCTCCACGTCTACTGGTGGGATACCCATCACGAGAATATGGTTAAAGGTTTGGCCTTTCTGTCGTACGATGTGCTTAAATATAGGCCAGCCCTCTATGTTGAATGATTTATTCAATTCAGACAGGAACTCTCTTAAGATGAACGGCCATCTCTCGAGGTCTTCCCTTTCCTCATTGAAGTCTGGCACGTAAATTATGCCTGTGTGATATCTGGGAAGCTCACTCTCAGGTATCACTCTGAATCCCCCGGATCCCTCCCACAAGAGCGGCATCCTCTCTAATATCGAGACCAGCCACGCCAGTGAGAAGTCATCACAAGGCGTTATTTTGAGGCAACCGTGTAGCAGCCTAGCTAGGCGCTGTCCGAATATTGGCAGCCGTCTTTCTTCTTTAGGCACAGCCCTATTTGATTTAAAAAGCTCGTACTGTGCCTTGTCTATTGATTTACGAAGTAGGGTCGCTTTGGTTTTGTCCATTATAATGCCATTAATGTCTTGAACCACCACACGGTACCGTTTGACAGCAGTGGCGTACGAAACCTCTTGCGACCCTTTTCGTCCTTGTGCCAGTCCTTCGGTTCCTCCCAGTCCTGCCACCGTAACAGCAGGCCCGTGAGCTATGCAAAGCTTTTTATCTGCAGCGGCAAGACTCGGCGACACCTGATCAGAACTGCGTTGGCGTTTGGTCGGTCGTGTTGATTCCACGATCGAACTCGATTTGTCATCAGCTACAGACACCACATCGGTCCTAATCGGTGCGGTTGAGGCACCGTCGCACCCCTTTTGCACCCCGCCGACACTCTTGTCTACATGACATGGTGCCTGAAGAGGCCTACTCGGGAGCTGGACCTTACCACCACCTTTTGCGACCTCTGTTGATGCTGTCGGCTTTTCCTCGTTTGGTTTCCTCTTTTCGAGGTCTATAATAATTTCGGCATTCGCCGTCTTATTCGCTGACCGCACTCGCTCGCTCGGTTTGCGGTCCGTCGCATCGGTAGATCCGTCCACACAGCCACCCGGCACACTATCCCTACCCGGGAGGACCGGTTGGAGGGACATCACCGCTGAGCTTGGGCCCGGCGCCCCGTCGACGATTGCACCTATTTTACTAGCGTTTATTTGCGCCATGCACGCCATGATGGCTGGCGAAAGCTCAACCAACCCAGTTAGCTTTACAATGCCTTCCAAGCTCCGGTTGATGGCATCTGCTCTTTCAGCCTCCTCTTTGAGGTAGGCTGATTGGTTTTTGCGGTGGTTTTTACCACCGGATTTGTGTGGCAAGGTGTAGCCGGGCCTTGAAGCCTCGTTGCCACCTCGCCCAGTACCTGTCACGCCCAACACAGCGCTAGAGGGCGCCTCCTCTTGACGAAGTCTCAGCATCTTCCTCTTGGCTTGTCCAGGGCGCTTCTTCTTCTGCACTGGTCCAGGTCTATCCGCCTGCGCAGCCGTCTCCTTCGCCGCAGGTGCGGCCCCAGTAGCAGCAGCGGCCGGCAGAGCCTGGGACTCCACTCCGCCGTCGCCTTCGGTAGCAAATTTCTCACTCTGCAGCCCGGGTACCGCAGAGCGCCGGTCGCTACCCGGATCGCATGGCACACGAATTCCTTAAGTGTACTTTCCATAATATGCTGTCTAGAAATCTGAAACTAAGATCTCATTAGATGGGCGCTAAATGATCGATAAAAGCAGTTGCCCACGCTGCTTCCCCCCGGTATTTTGCGTGTAGGTGGAGAGCGGGCCTGTCCGAGAAACACAAGGGTGGCCTCAATCTACACCTAAACACGCCGGCCACGGGCAGCCGCGAGGTGGGATGTTGTGTACAGCATACCAAGTGATGATTTGAAATACCGTTCACCCCATCCCCCTCCTAGTGCCCTCCCCTCTTTACCCGGGCTTGGGACCGGCACCGCACTTATGTTATTGAGCTGAAAGCGGAATTTTATCCAAGCAGCTAGTTTAAGCAATATGTATACAAAAGCAAAGTGGCGAGGTTCTCGCCGACTATGGTGTTCTATAAATACTTTATTAATAAATTAATTGTACAAATAAAAACTTATTTGGAACACTTTACATTCCGAATTTTTACATTTTTAGTTCTTTTCGTAATCATTTTAATATTTTTACAAACTTATCAATGACTGCATCGTCGCTTAATATCAGACGAGATGACCTCATGCTGAAATCTTTTATTTGTCAAATGCAAAGGAGTTGCATTACAAATTACAACTCAACGCTTTTAAAAGACAATCAATTATTTATTTCATTCATAGAAAAAACCTGATCTTATGGCCCTGTTGTTAGTGAGACTGCACCACTGGACCTCAGGATATGTATTTGATTCCCACGCAGAATAAACTCTATGTGATGAATGAATGTCTCTGCCTGAGTGTTTCTATCAAATATTAGTGTGTGTTCACAAAAAATGATATTTTGTTTGAGTGAATTTGCTTATAGTACATACCTACACAATAGGCATGACAACTGATCGTGGAATTATTATAAATTATTAATTTTTTGATATAATGTCAGTATTTCAATAGAATAAAATATGTACCAACTTTAATTTTGATATCTTATTGTTTAACTTACTTTATGATAATTCAAAGCTGGATGGGAAAGTCCATTTTAAAAGTACGAAATTATTAGAAAATATGTTTAGTATTAGACAACCCATTCAATTTAAAGTGCTTTTGTTATGAAACCCGTTTCCTAAACACAATATTGCTAATATACAAACTTCACGAGCGACGCATAGAAAATATGAGACAGTGACGTCACGCTACTGTAGTGTTTTTGTATGAAGCGTTTTTTGGAGAGTCCAAAATTGAGATTTTAAAATTGCGATATCACGGGAAGTTTTTTAGATACATAACAAAGTCATTCTTTCTACTCCTATGTTTCAGTTATTGAGTAGCCTTTTAATGGCATATTAAATCCAAAATGAGTCGTTATGCCTATTGGGATGATGACTGTAACAAAATATACCATTCTAATTAGGTCAGGGGTAGATTATGAAAAAATATGGGACTCGTATATTTTAGATCATCAAATTTCCTGGGGTGATGTCACGTCTACATAAAAATCGTACTTATATAGACGTGACGTCACTCGAAACTTATAAGCATCTTCGTTCTTTTTTTTGTTTGTGAAACAAAAGAAAAAATACGTGTACAATATTTTTTTAACCCCTACCAAAAAGGGGTGTTATAAGTTTGACGTCGATGTCTGTCTGTCTGTCTGTGTGTGTGTGTCTGTCTGTGGCACCGTAGAGCTCAAACGGATGGGCCGATTTCAATGCGGTTTTTTTTATTTGAAGGTAAATATCCGTGCGGACGTTCTTAGCTATGTTTGGTTAATATCGATTCAAGATGGCCGCCTCCACAAAATGGCGGACAAAATATTTCTTCACAACCTACCCCAATATGGGTATCAAATGAAAGGGCTTGACTATAGAATACTATACACTATAAGGAATTTCAAATCCAAGATGGCCGCCACCACAAAATGGCGAATTACATTATTTTTTTCACTGCTGTCTCAATATGGGTATCAAATGAAAGGGCTTAACTAGTAGAATACCTTGCACTATGACAGATTTCAAATCTAAGATGGCCGCCACCACAAAATGGTGAATTACATAATTTTTTCACTACTGCCTCAATATGGGTATAAAACGAAAGAGCTTAACTAGTAGAATACTTTGAACTATGACAAATGTCAAATCCCAGATGGCCGCTACCACAAAATGGCGAAATACATTTATATTTTCACAACTCCCTTAATATGGGTATCAAATGAAAGGGCTTGACTGGTAGAATGTTGTACAGATAACAGATCTGAGGTAGTCGGGGGTTAATCAAAATTATTAATTTTGTTCTTGTATTTTATGAAAACGACGGACTAATTCGTTTTTTTAGTCACCATACCTATTCACTTATTTTGAATTTGTACAGTTTTGTGTTAAAACTATCCATTTATATTTATTTATTTAATTTTCCAGATAGCCGCGGGCGCTTGCTATCTCACACTGGCGGGTAACGTCATAGTATACCTGACTATCATTGGCTTCTTCACAATCTTCGACATGGACGATTCCGACTACACGATGTGGTGAGAGATCTAAACTGCTGAAAAGCAACAACGGACAATTCTAATGATAATCACTATAAAATACGTCGCCGTGGTTATGTCCATGTTTAATTTAAGTCTGATATTCTATTGATACTGATTAGGAACGGCAAGTGTTGTTGTTGTAAGGCTGATGTATGGGGCAATGCAATTGTGATGTAAAGCTGCGATTATAGCGAGGTTGATCTGAGTCTGAGTTGTGATGTAATGTACAAAGTGATTCAGCCAAAATATTTAGCCCAGGATTAAATGAGTTGTTAAATTTCATACATAGCCTAACTTCGTAATAAATAAAAACGCAGAAACATATACAAATTATTGTACTCAATTTTTGTTATGTATTATAGAGTGACAAGACGAACACGACATGTGCCTGATGGTAAGCAACATGTCTGCCCATAACAGCACAGTGACACGCAGCTATTGGAACATGAGTCCAATTTATAACCTAGCGCCGCACCCTGTCTGCGCTTGTAACCAGGAGATATAAAGTGTTTTATCTCTTAGCCCAGTATTTTTTCTAAAAACATTGCCCTTCAAACCTTATTACACATGCTATAGTTGGCTAGTACTTTCAAAATTAATATTTTTACTGAATATTCTGAACTGTAATTTAGATACTTAGGACTTGTTCATACACAACACTCAGAAGAGTCATACTATAATAATTTGTATTGACTTTCATCATTTTGTGCTATTAGATTGTGGTACCATACCCCGTAAGGGTTAGGTTCATAATTACGTCTCACACATTTTTGAAAAATAGTTTCTTTATTATTGGTTTCCATGGTATAGGGCAAATATACACTAAAAGCATGAAGTATGCCACAAGTCAACTTGACTGATACCTTGTTCTAATCTCAGCTCTACAGACAATAATTAAATATAATTTTCTACATAAAATTTATAAAGCCTTTGAAGTTGCAGTATGTTGAAATTTGTACTTTAATAACTGAGATTTAAAGTTCAGTATGATATAAGCTTTGTGTGTTTTACTAGTGGTAGTGACATGTGAATTTTGTCATTCAATATAAAAAATTGTTCAACTGTAAGATTGTAGTAACCATTATCTTTCAGTATTGAATGAATGACTATTGAAACTAAACTGTGAAACATATTTTTATATTAGTCCCAGCATAATTACTATATATCTCTGAGTTTGTACAATATGTAATTGAAATAATTGATAGTTTGGAAATAGTGCAACATAATGTGTGATTCAACTCAATAAAAGCTTTAAGGTCATGGATAAATAAACTATGTTATTCTGAGTTTTAATGAACCAATAACCATTTAACTTTAAAGAGAAGTATCCATAGTAACCCAAGTGGTATGACCATATGAATACGTAGCCAAACATTCACAACACCATCTTATTCGGGCGCCAATCAAATCGAACTATACAATTACTACCAAGTTACTACTAACTACCATTTTTTGGCGCCAGGGGAGTTACATAGGCGTAGTCTAACCACAAGAGCTTGCGAAAAATGCATGCATGCGTGCGTTTTAACTAGTGGTTTACCTAGGTTTTGGACCCAGCCCAGGGGTCATGACCTCATAACCTACCCCTCGCTCCGCCCTTGATTACTACCAACAAAGAGATAATAAATACTACGCATTTCATATTGTACTACTTACCTCACCTCTTTGAGAGGCATACATCGAAGAGGCCAGTTTGTATGGGTTGATTTTTTTTGTATCATCTTATCTAGAAACAGCAATAAAAAATTTGTTCTTATACTGCGTCAATAGTTCTCGCAACAAAAAATACTTCTTGTTGCGAGAACTATTGACGCAGATAAATGTATAGCTTTTAAACTTTCGCGATTTGAACTCACATTGAAAATATTAGTCAGGAAGGGGTGGCGATACCTATAAATTATTATTTATAATTACCTCGATCAATGAGACGCCGACGACAAATTCTCGTAACCACGGCCGTTGTAAGGCGGATCTCACGAAACGATTTCACCCGCGCCCGCCGCGGTTGCGGAACTACGGTTTTATTTCAAAATTCACGAGACCGCTTATTTTCGCGGTTGTTTTGCGGGTGACCGCGGTCAGGTGTTTCTACTGCACCGCGCCGGTGCAGCGGGAGCCGCAAGCAACCGCGGGCGTAAAACGTGTCGTGATTTGTGCTTTGTGTTTTTACCGACTTCAAAAAAGGAGGAGGTATTGTGTTCGACTGTATATATTTATTAATATTTTTTTCTGTGTCTGTTTACCGATTTCTCTGTCAATCGTGGACCGATTTTCAAAATTCTTTTTTTATTGGAAAGAGTATTACACTTCCGAGGTGTTCCCATGAGCACCAAAATAATAAATGAGCAAAATATCCTGAGAGAGTTGTAACGTTTTATTTCTGAATTGCCACAATAAGGCAAAATCGCCTTATTGTGGTAGGTCGATTTCGAATATCAATCTGCGCACGGGCAAACGAGGACAAAAAACGGAGAACCTGTGCGCGTTCGATGTGTTGTTTCTGTTTAAAAAGGTTTTTTCTGATGGTAGGCGATAAAAATGTCTTCTTGTAATTAAAATTGAAGTCGGTTTTTGGTTTTTCGGAGAAAATTAAATTATTACATATATATATACCTATCTGCATTCTACAGAAGCTGCAGGCCCGCAACCGCGGCGGTCGCGGGTGAAAATCGCTCCGTGAGTTGTTAGGCTAAGGCTCCCGAAACGTAGAGGTAATTAAGTAATAATTAAGAATAATTTTAAAATTTCAGTTTTAACGTAAAGAAAAACAAGTCTATGTCAATCGTTTTAATCTTGATAAATTAAAAATGAATGACATTTCAGTGACGGACTTTTGTGTAGAATAAATACCTACATTTCTAGTCTGTCTGTCTTTACTTTGTAATGTAAACTGTTTAAAAGTAAAAGTTTGAATATATAATAATTACTGTTTCATAATCAAGAGTCAATCTAAGAAGACTAGACTTTGTATTCATATCTCGTTTCCTTTTACTCAAAAATATGTTTTTTTGGCTTCCATATGCCTTTTGTAAAAAGCTTGGATGGAATACATCAGTTTATGCTATCTACCATCTAGTGAACATTTTATTTCCGAAAGAACTTATAGTTCTCAACTCTAATACTTAAAGTATAGTCTGCCTTGTTTGAATTATATTCGAGTTTTATTTATAAATACTAATTATACTCTTAAATAAACCGTACTAACGTAATCGCTATGTAACATTCTTATATTTTATATCATGGAAATTTTAGTCTAAGAGATTGTTATAGAAATATTTTTGTAAAACAATTGTGTAGTTGTTTTTTATACGTCTGTCTTCGTCGTGCACCGATTTCTCGACCAAAGTAGGTTGGTGATGTTGGTGTTGTTGCGCAATAGTTTTTGAGCTCTCGGAAGTAACTACCAGTGGTTCAGTGGTAAAGTACGCGCAAAGGCAGAAAATTACGAGCAGTGCGCAGTGTAGTCCGTGCTTTTCGAAGGCTCATAAAGTTTTGCACTGACCACCTCTATATTGTATTGGTTTTCGTCAAAGAGTTTACATATACTACGTATAGAGTTGGAACAAACGCTTTACACCGAAAGCACGGGTCTGATCGCTCTTGCCTTGTCGCTCTTATGAAAGTGTCGAAACTTTTGTCGCGGCACATACCTAGCACTGTTGCCATAGAAAGTATGCACATCAGCTGCTTACGATTGGTACAAAGGAACCGTGCGGGAAACCCTGATCTATTTACTTATTCTCTATCTAAGGTTTTCGTATACAACATCAAAGAATCGAACAGTAGAAGACGAATAATTCGAATTAGTAGCCAAGACTGGAAACTGGAATTGAAACCAATTTTTTAAACATTTTTTTTAAAGTAAAATATAGGTAAGTTCCTTAACCTGTTTTAATGAACGTTGGATTGAAACTTAAACAATAGCTACTGGTCGAGAAATCGGTTAAGCAGGCGTTTTAGGGTAAAATTATGTTGGATTGCAATACTAGAACAATTTTAGGTATTTAGATGAAACACAAATGTTAAAATTGTTTTATAAACCCTGTTTTGTTGGTATTAAATTAGTGGGTCGTTGACGATCTTACAGTCTGCAACAAGATCTTTCATATGGACTAGTTGATAAGATAGCCCAACGTTCGACGTCGCAAACGCTTAGATAAAACGTCTTGTATATTGTACTAGCGGCTTAGATCGCATTTTTAACAACCACCAATAAATGACGACTAAACAAAACTAATTAGTCCAGTCACTTAGATTATTACTAAAAAATATGGTACACATTTTTTTTTTCAAAAAACAAATAAGACAGTGCTTGGAAATTTCGTGTGACGTCACGTCATTCTACGAGTTTTACGAATACTCAACCTCCACTCCAAAAGTTTGATGATCTTGTAATTGATTTGATCTTTGTTGATTTTTTAATAATTTGATTAAAAAAATACGTATACCGTTCGTATGTTTTTCCATAATTTTCATGACGGACTAACTAGAATGGTGTATTTTTGTCTCGGGCAACCCAATTTTGTGTAGCCTAAGGGTTAATCCGAGTACTTTAATTTCATTAAAAATCCGTGCCGCTGTTGCAGATATAGGGACGTGGGAACAAATATGTACACTCACAAACACAAACTCGCCTTTACAATGTTAGTGATATAGTTACGTACGTGCTTATTGTTGCTGCGTCGACAGCTGTACCTACGGATCGCAATGTCGTTTATACGTAAACTTGATTACTATTAACCAGTCCATTCCTCGACGGTAATTATTTCATCTTTATGCATAAATGGAACTAACACGAAGAAACATTCGCAGTAGTTCCATCATGGAACTAGTAAGAAGGATGTATCCTAAGAAACAGTTAAAAGAATTGTGCATTCCTTCAAGGTCCACTACTATTTAGAATCTAATATTATACTTATATACCCTTGCTGTGAGTAAAATTGTAATAGGTACGATGCAGCAAAATACATACTAAGTTACGTAGACACATGCTTTGAGCAGAATGGTGCGTGCTGTCAAAAAAATATACTCCACTATCTTCTGGTTTTACTACCCTGAAAATGTGTATTAAAAATATTATTTATTGGTTTAAAGTATAATAAAAAAAATAACAGCATGCTCCTTTTGCCTTATTACCTTCAAGTGTGACCCGTCTAACCCCGTAGATGTACCTAACTGGGCTTCCCACAAACCACATATCTTAAGGTTGAACCGTACTGCAGAGGCGTGCCGCTCTACAAACAACATGACTGTTTTCTATAATTTGCAAAATCTAAGAATAATTTCTGTAGACGCTTTTACTCTGAAATCTAATGACGATCATTTTGGATTTTGTTCCTTCGTTATAAAAAAACAGCTTAGTTGCAACTCATTACCACCATATTTATTCTATCAACCAATGTAATATGATTGGTGGATATCAAACGCATCCATAGCAACGGCGCATAGCACAAATCCGGAGGAAAAGCAACCTTAAAGTCTGCGCCCAGCAGCAGACGGCTATTTTACGGTCTGCTAATTTGTGTTGCCAAGGTAATCTATGTATGGTAACAGGCATGGCATAAAGCCCATATTTGAGTGTATTTTATTTGTCGGGTGGTAGCGGAGTCGTGAAACGACGACGACGGAGTGGACGAAGACTTTTAGGGTCAAGATATACCAGCAAAGACGTCATGGTTATTCCATGCACTGGACAATAGTAGATAACATTATTGTTAGGTACTACAAGTTTATAACAGTAAATTAATGTACAAATAAGTTAAATGTTAAAAAATCAAACAAAAGTGGCGGAATTTGTCATTGCCTCTCGCTTGTACCATGGTTGAGCGAAAATCAATGATAGAATCCATCATATTCGTTTTTTTTTCAGTGTATCAGTTTATAGTTGATAGGTAAAGGGCCGTACAGATCTGGGTCTTCCCCCGCCTCCTGTTTACGTTATCTTATTACATTTGTACTACGAGAATCACTGCCGAATATAATATTATCTTGTAGGTACATGAACCGACATAGATCATAAACAGCCTAGACTTTCATGACTACTACATAGTACTTGGGCTTAATACAGCTCACATCTCCGCTTTCATCGCGCTATACTAATGTAAGTAATAGATCTCCGCTTTGATGGAGTCTCAGCCTATAATCAGGTCGGTCAGGAGTCAGCCTTAGTATGGGTTTAACGAACGGCAAATTCACGAGAACTCTATTAGAAGTAAAGGCCAACTGTCATAATTCCAAGTATACAAAAAACATTGACCGGGTCTGTATGTTCCTGTAATAAAACAATGTGTTTAAATTACTAAATCAACTAACATCGTAGTAGGGTATTTTGTTATCGCTTGATACGATTGTTACATTCCTGCGATGTAAATTGTGTAAATATTGCATTAGAATCAGGTCACAATAAAGGATTGCCTGCTTTATATCTGGTATTTTATTTTATTCTACGTGCCTAGGTAAGTATCACTTTTCGATTAATAAATTTATAGTTAAAATAGATAATACATATAATAATTGTTAATGTATTTTGTAGTGCTAGGGCTCTTTTCAGAGCCCGCCTGGGGAAGTACCACACCTTTGCCAGTTATTCTACCGCCAAGCAAGCACATCGTGGTCAAGCCGCAAAACTGTGCAATAAATACATGCATGCTTTTACTTCGATTTTCGATGGATGTAGTGGTCCACCGAGGTACTACACCCAGCCCGGCTTGGGGTCATGACCCCCCATATGACCCCCCTGGATCTGGGTTTGATCTCATGGTTCCATCTGCCTGTCTTTCCTTTTGATAATTATTACATTCGGTCCCAATGTTTTCTTTAAAAAAAAAGCATGCGCTTAAGACAGCAAGGCGGAAGTAGAATTTGTCTAAATTTTGTATTATGTACTTACTATAGGTACTAGTATAATCATTGATCGTATTAGTAGCATAAATGAGAAGCTAGTCTGTTTATTTTTTAATATTAAACAAATCAAAATAGTACTTACCTACCTACCACCTACCTAAATGCAGCGACACAGCAGTGAAAAGCAGCTGACTGTAGGTACCTATCTTTCTCGCTAGGGAACACGGCGGTCCCGAGTTCACCCGACCGAGCATTTCACCTCATCTGTGTGCGGTGCGCCAAAAGGTGGTTCCACAACTAGCGGCCCGGCGGGCCTTGTTTTGGTTAAAATAAAATAATCCGGAATAGCCTCTAGGTTATGACAATTTGGTGTAAATGGTTGAAAAGTTTACATTATATTTAGACGTGCCAAAAGGCTCATAGGCAATGACATCTTCGTGCGTAACCCAAAAAAGTAAAAAAAACTTATTAGGTACTTATTGCGCATTTTTTTTAAGAATAGCTTTTATCGCGGGCCTGCCAGGCCCGGCCTGGAGACCGAATTTTAGTGATCGTGCATCTCTTTCTTATGTTCACAAGAAAGGGATGGAAGACCATGACGCCATCCTCCCCACTCGGTCATTCGAGTTTGAATCTTATTTGTATGTGCTTTACAGACTAAATGCTCTTAGCAGTGTTGCCAACTTAACGGATTTCCCGTGATATTTTTTATGGTAAACAAATTTCATTCTTCAAAATAAAAGCAATTCCGAAAAATTTTTAACATCCCAATTGCTTATGTTGATAAAAATGCATGCAACATGCAATAGCTTTGCCGCGGCAGTCCCCGAGTGCCACACTTCTTTTTTTTTTTACGGTGGCAAACATGAGTCCATTCTTATAATAAAAATTAACTCTGAGGGGGTCGACTCAGTTGGTGGTCCGACCCGACTTACCTGTTTTGTAGAATACCAGCAAAAGAATAGAGTTGAACTAATGGAACTAGACCACATTGTGGAAAAGCACAAAAAATACGACAGTAGAGACTTGCGTTAACTCCGAAAGATCCGTAGAATACGTTTCGTTTTGATTGACGTAAACTGCTAGCATTGGAAACAGTTATTAGCAACCATTGTGACAAGGTTCAGGTTCAGACAAAGTTTTATCTAAAACTGCTATTAATATGTATTCTGAAAAATGAAAACATATTATTTGTTATTGGTCTAGGCGTCTAGCGCACTAGAGAATAGTGCGGTACAGACTTTTTCATACTTAAATAATTATTTGTAGGAACGGAACGTAGCATTAATCATCTTCCGCTATTTTGACATTTCGTGACTGTCAAGTTCGTGTCAAAATTCAGTGGATATCGCAAAGATAAAACACCGCACCCTCAGAAATTTATATTTTCCTGTATATTTGTAGTGTTTTAAGTGTGTCAAACCATGGCGGAACAACTACCAGCCTGCGTTATTGATGTCGGCACCGGTTACACGAAACTGGGCTTCGCTGGCAACAAGGAACCACAGTTTATCATTCCTTCTGCTATAGCGATAAAAGAGACTGCAAAAGTCGGTGACCAAAGCACTCGACGCATGACTAAGGCCGTCGAAGACTTAGATTTCTTTATCGGCGATGAAGCATTCGACGCTACTGGATACTCCGTCAAGTATCCCGTAAGGCATGGCCTCGTTGAAGATTGGGATTTAATGGAGCGCTACATTGAGCAGTGTGTCTTCAAATACTTGCGAGCGGAGCCAGAAGACCATCATTTTCTTATGACAGAGCCTCCGTTGAACACTCCAGAGAATAGAGAATATTTAGCTGAAATTATGTTTGAGTCATTCAATGTACCAGGTTTATACATTGCTGTGCAAGCCGTTCTTGCTCTAGCTGCGTCTTGGAAGTCGCGTACGTCGGCCGAACGTACCTTTACAGGTATTGTAGTTGATAGCGGTGATGGTGTTACTCATATTGTGCCTGTTGCAGAGGGATATGTCATTGGGTCGTGTATCAAACACATCCCAATTGCTGGAAGAAATATTACTTCTTTCATTCAATCACTGCTCAGAGAGCGTGAAGTGGGAATCCCGCCCGAACAAAGCTTGGAGACTGCAAAGGCAATCAAGGAGAGATATAGCTACATTTGTCCTGACATTGCTAAAGAGTTTGCTAAATATGACACTGACCCTGGAAAATGGATGAAAAAATACACTGGAGTTAATGCTATTACAAAGAACCCATTCACCGTTGATGTTGGCTACGAGAGGTTTTTGGGTCCTGAGATTTTCTTCCATCCTGAGTTTTCTAATGCTGATTTCACTGTACCTTTGAATGAGATGGTGGATGATGTTATTCAGTCCTGCCCGATTGATGTGAGGCGGGGATTGTATGGCAACATTGTGTTGTCTGGAGGGTCGACAATGTTCAGGGACTTCGGCAGAAGGTTGCAGAGGGATATTAAACGTAGTGTGGATGCACGACTGAAGCTATCTACACAATTGTCTGAGGGGCGTATTACTCCGAAACCAATTGATGTGCAAGTGATTTCGCACAACATGCAGCGTTATGCTGTCTGGTTCGGAGGCAGTATGCTGGCGTCAACCCCTGAGTTCTACCAAGTGTGCCACACTAAACAAGCCTATATGGAATACGGCCCCAGCATCTGCAGACACAACCCAGTATTTGGAACCATGACATAAACAAATGGCAACATTGCCAGTATTATTTTGTAAAGTCAACTTTACTGCCTTTATTCTAATTTAAGCCCCCAAAGTGGTTTATTGTAATAAAATTTATATTTAAGAATAATAGAGACTTATCATGTATTTCTAAGTATTCCAAATGTTTTACTTTTTTGTACAGTTAATAGCACAATGTTTTTTTTTCTACTTCAATTGTTTATTAAATCCCAATAATATAATTCATATTTGAAAATAACAAAATGTGTTAAAATAGCACATAATAATTTATTTAATACCTGCTGTACCGAGATTGTTAGCATTTAATAATGCATTCCAGCACTTTACCAAATAAAAGCTCAAATGTAATGTGCTACTTATTGTGTTTTCTTTTGACTACTATAATAGCTTGGTAAGAAAGTACAAAATAATGGTAGCCATCGGTGTCAATGTTCCCGAGTGTGCTTAGTTTGAGGCTAGATGGTATTGTGTAAGCAAAGTATACCAATTCCACTTATAAGTTGTTAAATTTCAAATAGAGCTCTCTCTATACACCTTAGTCAGAAGTTTGCTGTATAATCTTAATAAATATAAATCTCCTGTCACGATGTTTGTCCGCGATGGACTCGCTAAACTACTTAACCGATTTTAATGAAATTTGGATACCGTGTGTAAATTGATCCAAATTAAAAGATAGGATATATAAATCTCCTGTCACGATGTTTGTCCGCGATGGTCTCCTAAACTACTTAACCGATTTTAATGAAATTTGGATACCGTGTGTAAATTGATCCAAATTAAAAGATAGGATATATAAATCTCCTGTCACGATGTTTGTCCGCGATGGACTCCTAAACTACTTAACCGATTTTAATGAAATTTGGATACCGTGTGTAAATTGATCCAACTTAAAAGATAGGATAGTTTATATTTCGATTAATGGGCTTTATGTGACAATATCCGAGCAAAGCCGGAACGGGCCGCTAGTTTACATATATAAATAGAGATCTTGTAATCCAGATCACAGTTCCTGAAACTTTAATAAGAGGTTGCAATGTTGAGCGTTATGGAGTTAGCTGTTTGAAATTTAACTACTCCTGTGTCAGCTATTTTCAGAAGAAAAATAAAAATAGTTCCAAATTACATACTAGATGGCAGTAGTGGGGTTTTCGTACTAAAAGGCTTATTAAACTTGACTAAATTTACTGAATTTAGTCGCTACTGAATTCAGTGTAGTGCATTCAGTAAGGTAGTATACTAAAAAAAACTGCTAATTTGAAATGGACTGGGCTGGACATGTTGGATTCAACATCACAGACAGTTGGGCCATAATCACTACTCAGTGGAAGGCCAATCGCAAACGACAATGCAGCAGGCCAAAGAAACACTAGTGGGACGACCTTGATGTCTATTCAAAAGCCTGGGAAACATTAAGTCAATACAGAACCGTATGGAGGCAGGGTAGGGAAGCCTTTGCCCAGCATTGGGATAGTAAACGCTTCAAACAACAATATAATAATAATATTAATAAATGGATGGCTCGGCACTTGATCGGCTACGCCTGGAGGAACAACGTACTCGCCCAGTTTCTGCCTCGACTCGGGATCCGCCCGCCGCGTCGTCGACCCTGACACTGGCCTCAGTGCCGACGTCAGTGGCGACACTTGCGGCCCAGGTCGACTCCGGCATCGAGGAGGAAGACTCGGCGAGTAGTTATGTATCTGATCAGGTAAGAGGGCAACTGAGGAGCACTCTGGAAGACGCAATCTTGCGGTATAGATCCACACCCAACTCTAGGCCGCGCTTACCGCGTTTGCCCACAGATAGACGTAATTTGGCTTTGATGGGAGCCCTGAATATTTTGCTAGTGCCCTACCTGGGAACTAGCAAGGATTTGACTGATACCCATTCTATTCTGTACTGTGGTGCTATCGCGGTGTGTCGCGTTGCACGTGTCAAGTTTCCACACAGACCGTACAACGCGAACCGCCGGAGATGCACCCGCATGGCAAGTGCGAATAGAACGGCGTATCAGCAAATTCAGGGTTCTTATTGCAAAGCTAATCTGCTTCAGATAGGGGAACAGTCGTCCCCGAGTCATGCGTTTCGTAACACAGGCATTCGCTGGGACTGGTATCAGTCCTCAGCACTATCTTGCCAATGTTACGGAACGTATTGACTATCTGAAGCAGAAAGTTTATGCGTGGGCAAACCGTATTCGCCGCTACAGAGAGCGTGTGAATCGATATCGCCAAAATCGCAACTTCCAGAGCGATCAAAGGAAGGTGTACCGAAGCTGGGAGGGAACTACTAGTCCACGTGTGAACGATACGCAGCTACCGGATGTCAGCGCTATGAAAAGTTTCTGGCGCAGCATCTGGTCGGTGCCTGTCGAGCACACGGAGGGAGCTTGGATGCGTGTTATCGAACGTGCATGTGAGCTCATCGAACCCATGGAGTCTATTACGATCGACTCCATAGACGTTAGTTGTGCTATCCGGACGGCTCAGAGCTGGAAAAGTCCTGGACCGGACGGATTGAACAACTTCTGGATAAAGTGGTTTCGGTGCTCACATGAACGTTTGGCAACACAATTCCAAGAAGCCCTGGAGGCGGGTTCTCTTCCCAGTTTCTTGACCACCGGAGTCACCTTCCTGCTCCATAAGTCTGGTAGTACCACGGAACCGAAGAACTACAGACCCATTACGTGCTTACCTACCATCTACAAGCTGCTTACATCCAGTCTGAGAGCAAAAATTATTGCGCATATTGTCGCGAATAACGTTTTGGCCTCCTCTCAGAATGGATGTAAGATTGGGTCCCGTGGTACTAAGGAGCTGCTCCTCATTGACACGACCATTTGCCAACAAGTCAAACGAAACAAAGGAGCCCTCTCCGCTGCTTGGATTGACTATAAGAAGGCCTATGATGCGGTGCCCCATTCATGGCTAGAAAGGGTTTTAGAGTTGTACAAAATAAATCCAACTCTAAAATCTTTTCTAAGCAAATGCATGGGACAGTGGGTCACAGTCCTTCGTCAACCAGGTAGCGTAGACAGCTCTTTGTTTCGGAGGACTTGATTAGGATTGAAAGAGGCATTTTTCAGGGTGACAGTCTAAGTCCCCTATGGTTCTGCCTAAGTCTGAATCCTCTCAGCACTCTGCTGAAGGATTCAGAGTTAGGTTATCGTCTTCGTAGAGGTGAGGTTCTGAGGTTATATCTCATTTGTTGTACATGGACGACCTCAAACTTTTTGCACCGAAACGCCAACTTGTTCGAGCTATTAAAAACCACGGAGGTTTTTAGTAACGCCATCAAGATGGAGTTCGGTGTAGACAAGTGTGCGGTCATGCATGTACAGCGAGGGAAAGTAGTAAATTCAGAGAATTTACAACTTTCCGAGACTATAACTCTCAGATCTCTCTCCGAAGACGAGACCTACAAATATCTCGGTATGTCACAGTCTTTGGGTATATCAGCAGATGACATTAAGAAATCGGTGAAGGAGCGCTTCTTGTGCCGGCTGACAAAAGTACTCAAAAGTCTTCTGTCAGGCGGTAACAAGGCGCGAGCCTTCAACGGTTGGGTAATGCCTCTGCTGATATACTCCTTTGGCATACTGAGATGGACTCAGACTGAGCTCGACGCCCTGGACAGAAAGGTCCGTCAACTGCTCACAACACACCGAATGCTACACCCGCGCTCATCTGTTATGAGGCTGTATATCCCGCGGAAGTGTGGAGGTCGAGGCTTTTTAAATGCCAAGAACCTTCACAACCGCGAGGTATGCAGTCTCAGGGATTATTTCCGCAACAGTGAGTCCGGGATGCATCGTGATGTTGTGGCAGTTGACAGGAGCTTCACGCCTCTTTCAATGGCAAACGAGAACTGGCGCAAACCATCGGTGCTCAGCACTGATAATCGCAAGGAAGTATGGAAGTGCAAGGAGCTGCACGGGCGGTTCTATCGGGCCCTGACGGGCCCCGATGTGAATTTGCTCGCGTCGGTGAACTGGCTACGCTTCGGGGACATCTTCGGAGAAACCGAGGGTTTTGCCTGTGCAATTGCTGACGAAGTTATCAAGACAAACAATTACCGGAAATACATAATGAAGGACGGTACGGTCGACATGTGTCGGGCATGCCGCCGTCCAGGCAAATCACTTCGTCATGTTATTTCCGGTTGTTCGCATCTTGCTAACGGCGAGTACTTGCACAGACATAACCTAGTAGCCAGGATCATCCACCAGCAGCTTGCTCTTCGATACGGCCTTGTCGAGTCCGAGGTGCCCTACTATAAGTACGCACCTCTGCCAGTTCTCGAGAATGGTCGTGCGTTGCTCTACTGGGACCGCTCTATCATCACGGACAGGACTATTGTCGCCAATAAGCCTGACATCGTACTGGTAGACCGGTCTCAGCGCCGGGCTGTAATCGTCGATATCACCATACCACATGACGAGAACCTCGTGAAAGCTGAGAAGGACAAGCTTAGCAAGTACCTTGACTTGGCTCATGAGGTTACCGCCATGTGGGATGTTGATTCGACGATCATAGTCCCAATAGTTGTGTCGGCAAACGGTCTTGTAGCGAAAAGTCTCGACCAACATCTCAAGAGACTTTCGCTAGACGGTTGGATGAAGGGTCAGATGCAGAAGGCGGTCATCCTCGACACGGCGCGCATCGTCAGGAGGTTCCTCAGTCTGCAGCCCTAACCACCGGTAGCTTGGGCCACCACCACCACCACCTGCCCCGCTGCTGGCGGCAAACTAGGTTTAGGTTTTTATAATGTTTTTTATGTTATTTTATATAAATATTGTAAAAACTTAGACTTAAGGAAATAAAGATATACGTGAATAATAATAATAATATAGCTAAGTTCAGAAGCAAAGATTGCTTGTTTTTAACTTGCTCCTAAACTTGCTTCTGAATTTAGTCACTAAATTTAGCCAAGTGTCCTCAACCAGCCAACCTAATAAATAAACCTTTAAGTTACAAGTTAGCAGGTATTTCAGCTTATTTAAATTTAATCAAAAATGTACGAAAATGTTATAACTCTACCATATTTATCTTACTAATATTATAAATGTAAAAGTAGGTACCTGGGTAGTTCCGTATAACTTATTTTTTAATTAAAAACGGCTCATTACTAAAAAAAGTCTCAAAGATCACAAAGAAAAGAGTAGGTACTTAGATACGATACTATATATAAGGCACTTCGGACTCTACGAAATGTCCACACATTTTTTTGACTGAAATAAGTAGGTAGGTATACCCTACTGTTTTTTTGTGATTTAGGACTAGATTCCAAAATAAAAGCTTTTCTAGTCCATTAGCAAACAAAATATCCTTTCGACTTATACATGAGTACTGCGTAACTACTTAATATATTTATGTATGAGATATGTAGATCATAGCTACAAGCAGCAAGCAGGCAGATACGTTCCCGCAAGCATCCAATTTAAAAAGTCACCGCCGTCATCGTTGCATCTCTCATTCGTTAATTAAAACCTAGTTGGTAGTTATTCCACACAGTTCTGTGATAAGCACGCGGTACTTTTCAGCTTTTGATAAAGGCTGAATCATGCGATTCGGAAAATCTCTCTATAAAAATAGGCCCCTATTAATGATCTTGTTTAGGTACCTTACCAACAGAAAAAAGGTAGGTAGGTACTAAAATATCTTACCTATGTAGGTAAGTACCTAATACTTGTGATTTGTCTATTTTATAAAATTGATTCCTTTTCTACAAATTATATTACTAATATCACAGTATAAATCCTACCTACTACCTAATATTCTAAAACTGAAAGTTTTGGATGTATGTTTGTAGCTGGATCATGTAAGGACATAACAGGCTAATAATAAATTTAATGTGGATTACAGTCTGAAACAGCATATACCCTGCATTTTATCCCGAAAAATAAAAAATGTAGGCAGAGTTCCTTAAATATTTATTCTTTCAATATTATAGAAACAACATAAGTCTATTCTGAATTCAACGTGTAAGAAGTAGCGAACTAGATATTAATTTTATTCTTATTATTCGGAGCCTGTGCTGACCCAATGCTGGGTCTCGATAGAATTAATATTTTGATAACGACCAAGTTTACGCTCTATACGATACTTGCGAGCTACATTAGAGCACACGCTCGGGTAAAGGTGACGAGCGCAGTGCTGAGTGGTAGGTTCTGATGTGGACTCTTAATGTTCCAGTAGCCTTGTGGCACTGTGCTGTAATGGGAAGGCGTTTTGCTTACTATCAGGCACATGTCCTGGTGTTCGTCTCTACACTCTGCTTGCGAAAACATGTGTCGTGGGTTCGATTCCCACACATGGAAAATGTTTGTGTGGTGAATACAAATATTTTTTCTGTGTCTAGGTGTTTCTACGAGTATGTATTACATGCTTTTATTTGTATATGAATTGTATGCTGAACTTTTACTCAAGTGTTACTCAAGCCAAATATTTATGAAATTTTGGAGTAAACCTTGGTATAAAAATTTCAAGCGTAGGTATGTTTGTTGTCAAAAGAAGTTAAAAATGCTTTTGAATACGAACGTCGATGGTGAATCCAATCAGTTTACCAACACCTACACCTACCTAAAAATAAACCAACGAATTTACATCAATATCAAAAGATCTCGACAACAAAACCGCTAACCCTCACTAGCAAACTGAGCATTCGAAGCCTATACGACTAAAGCATTACCTAGGTACCTTTCTCAGCGACTGTTTACAAAGCAAACCTCTAATTAGTCCTGCGCGGCTCGGGTCTAATTGTGGTACAGTCGGTACTGCAGTTAAGCTTGGAACTCTACAGTCTACAGCCCTTGCCGCATCACAGTCGATTTCCGCGAACTGAGCTTGGTTGACTGCTGAGATCAGCAGTGGCATAACCCTAATTAGTAATTAAACTGCAAAATAAAATTCAATTGCTATTGCGCTTTTGAGGAAATGGGTAGTTACGTTAATTAGGACAAGGAGCGGTGTTTTAGAAATCATTGGGATTAATAAAGAATTTACCAAAGAATACACCCTAAATTCAATAGGGTCCTGAAATTGACGAACATCTAATCTAAGTCCTATTTTTAACAGGATCGAATTTATTTACTTCACTCTAATATCGTGTATTTTCGTGTAACGTACGCCCCTAATATTTGCTTACGTAAACCAGTATGAGTAAACGATTCCTTTGCAGTGTGATCATTGTCTTTTTTATAATATAGAGAACGAGACGTGCAGGAAATGTGCCTGAATGGTATGCAACATGCCTGCCCTTATCAGTACAATGACATGCATCTCTTGGGACAAAAAGTCCAAATCATAATTATTTAGCACTGCACTGCGTTCATCACCCAGACATAGGTATAAGATGTTTTATCTCTATGTCCTGTAATTTCACTGGAAACATAACCTTTCAAATCGGAACACAGTAATGTTTGCACATAGCTTCTTGGCGGTAGAATAACTGGCAAAGGTATGGTATTTCCCCAAGTGGACTCTGCAAAGAGTCCTAACACTTCATATCTATTTAGCACTTCAAGCTGCTATATCTCAATATCTTCCATATATATTTACAGCAGTTATATCCTAATACATATAATATATTATAAGTTTTAAGTACATAAATACACGTCACGTTGGTTGTCACGTCGATTACAAGTCCGCTTCATAGCGGATTAGGAGTCCATACTCCTAAACTACTAAAATGATTTTAATCAAATTCGTAGACTGCAGGCCTGTGAACAAAATTTATGGGTCATCTGATACAGCAGGAGACCTATGTAGGATGATAGAAGGGTATAAAGTAATAAGATTGAGCACTATGCCGTCACTTGTGAGTTGTCCAACTGAGTGCTGTTGAAGAGGGGGGGTTCTAAACCTCGATCATTTCTCCTTGCCGCATGATTTTTGTACGGCATTGCGAAATAATGTATTAGAAGAGGTATTGAAACTGTATGGAACCCAAGCCGAACACAATCAAATGACCAAACTTACTCTGTAAATCGTCGGAAAATCATGAATTTTTTCACAAACTAACAATTAGAATTTTAAAATTTATAATTTTTATTGTTTCAATACCTCTACTAATCTATTATTCCGCAACGCCGTACAAAAATCATGCGGCAAGGAGAAATGATCGAGGTTTAGAACACCCCCTCTTCAACTGCACTCAGTTGGACAGCTTACAAGTGACGGCATTGTGCTCAATCTTATTACTTTATACCCTTCTATCATCCTACATAGGTTTCCTGCTGTATCATATGACACATACATTTTGTTCACGGGCCTGCAGTCTATTGTACATCGTGTGCTGTTTGAACCAACTTGAAAGATGAGGAAAGTTTTTATTGCGGTGAATAGTCTTTATATGACCGCTAGTCTCATTATAAAAATATAAATTACGCGTCAGGTTTGTCCACGATGTTAATCAATTTTCAATCAAAAATCATTTAAATAGTTTAATAGAATTTCTTCTACTGTGGAAGTATTAACTTCTTGCCAGCGTACGCGTTTTTAAACGAAATTCATAACATACCTACGTCTATATTAATAACTTATTTATTTATTGTACATCTATTATATGTAGTACCTGGTTGACCGAGCTTTGCTGGTTTTTTGAAGTGAAACTTCTTTATCGGCGTTGGAAAAAAATTTACCGTCACATTTTTCGGTTACGCGTTACATTTTTCCGTTACGCGCCATCTTTTTCTTGCCCCTACCACGGTTGGTTCAGACGAAGAGTACTTTCACTTTCTCAAACGGAGTAGGGATAGCATGTCGCTTAAGCGAAATAACAAAAATGAAAAATGTTGTTTAAATGTAATTTATTGTAGAAATGCTGTAATAATCTTAGTAGCAAAAAGGTAAAGTGAAATAATTGTATTATTTGTATTCATGTCTATGATAATAAAATCCTTTTGTTTAAACTTTATCTAATTTAACTTTATTTAAACAATTTCTAGAAAGTTGCATGTAGATCATTTTTCGAAAAATAAGGCCATAAAGAAGTTTCACTTCTTACGTGTGTGTACACTAGTACACGCACACATTTTTTAAGATGATATTTAGGCAGATACGAATTACGTAGTGATGACTTATTTAGACCTACTTAGATACGAATTAAATGCGTTTATAAAAGGCTCTTAGTATAAGATTTTCTCAGAAAAAAAAGAACAAAAAGAAAAGTCCTGAGTGTAACCATCAGGATTCGAACCGGGGCATGTTGACTCCGAGGGTGAGCATATTCCGTCTGAGCCATTTAGTCTTAATGTACAGTGGCGAAATAAGTTATCGTATTCTAATGACATTGTAGGAGTTTTTCATTGACTAAAAAACGCGAATAAAATGATGTTTTTAAAAATAAAACCTAGCTAGATCGGTTTATCGTCCCCGAAACCCCCTGTATACATAATTTCATGAATATCATTCGAACCGTTTCCCGAGATTCAGATGATATATATATACCTACAAGATTAGCTCGTTTAAAGGTATAAGATTTTGTTATTTTATTTTTAATGTCTATATACCTAATTGATATATAATGAATACACGTGTTTATTTATATTGTTAGTCGCACCACTGCCCAATATCATATAAATCTTGTTTCCTTATAAATCAAAGGTTTTTTTTTAAATAAGGAGTGACGAGACGATCAGGACATGTGCCTGATGGTAAGCAACATGCCTGACACATAACAGCACAGTGACACGCAGCTATTGGAACACGAAGAGTCCAAATCATTACCTAACACTGCACTGCGCTCGTCACCCAGAGATCTAAGATCTTATATCTCTAAGCCCTGTAATTTCTCTGGTTATCTGGAAGAGATCACTTTTAGCGATAATATCGCCTTTGTGCCCATTTTGTTTTTGTTATTTTATATGTTACTTATTGACAACTTTATTTGTGGTGCCAATAAAGTGTTTTTGTATAGTACAATGTCTCTCGTCCTCTGTATTCGCATATGTCATTACAAATTAGTAGTGGTAGGACTCTTGGCAGAGTCCGCCTGGGGAAGTACCACTCCTTTGCCAGTTATGCTACCGCCAAGCAGTAATGTGCAAACATTACTGTGTTCCGGTTTGAAGGGCAATGTTTCCAGAGAAATTACAGGGCTTAGAGATATAAGATCTTAGATCTCTGGGTGACGAGCGCAGTGCAGTGCTAGGTAATGATTTGGACTCTTCATGTTCCAATAGCTGTGTGTCACTGTGCTGTTATGTGTCAGGCATGTTGCTACCTTTAAAAAAAAATAACTTCTAATTAGCAAATCTATTACAAAAATACGTATCCTATTCGGTAGTGCGCTATTTAATCATGCTGCAGCCAGAGAGAATCGTTATCTCCAAGCTTCATTGGCAGCCTTAAATAAAGCAGGCTTTAACGTCCCTCTGTGCCTATAACCGACCCTGCCAGGCCGTTACGCTGTACCCAGGAATAGTAGTGCTGTCCTGCTGTTTTACATAGTCATTGAACACAGCAGTCGCTATTCTACACAGAAACTACGCCAAGAAGCACTGATAGAAGCACATAATATGTAGCTACGCCCTACGTCTACCTACTAATATTACAAAAGCAAAAATAAGTTTGTGTTACGCTTTCACGCGAAAACTACTTTGAAAAGCAATCACCATGAAACTATGTGCATTGTACACATAGGTATTCTTGGAGGTATTAGAAGATCCCGTAGCCCGGGAAAATCGGATCGGAGAGCCAACTTGAGAGACAGGATAGTTTTTATTTCAACTAATGGTCTCAATAGTTTATAATTATCAAATTACTAATGTATGATTGTTGTTATTGATCGGTAGTTCCATAAGTCTCGGACAGATGGCGCCTCAATAGACTATTAGTTAATATAGTAGTGTAGTTTTTCACCCCAAACGAAGTGAGGACGGGCTGCTAGTTTAGTTATTTGTATAAAATATGACAGTAAAACAGTACCTATAAGGTTTATTTGACATGCCCCCCCCCCAATCGTATACTTACTTACGTTAAACTATAAAAGTAAAAAAAAAAGTTTATTCATATATTGTATGTACAGGCTGTCCCATAAATCGACGTCAAGCCGAAGTCGCATGATAGGTAAGGTCATCAGAAAAATATAAAAATAATATATGTCTTTTATTTTTAAAATTATTGCAAAAAAAAATATTCGGGAAAATGTACTATCTTGTAACAATTTTTCCTTTTCCTGTTGCTACAAATCTAAATTTTTTGCCATTTTTTTTTACTTATTTCATCCTGAATTTGCTTCTTCTTGTAACCTAACCTGTGCTTCTGTAATTTGTAACCTTAAAATCTGAGCTAACTGCTCCAGCTTGAAAGAAGATGTCATGTTTTGCAGAACCACGTTTTGAAAATCAGTTTTTCGCCCTACTTTAACTGACGGTCCTGAAAAAAAAATATACCACGCAAGTCTAGCAAGTAACTTTAAAAGTTAGCGTATTTAATAAGGATTCTAAAGTGGTATAATACTTATTAGGTACACTATGTCTTAGATCGGGTACAAAAAATATTTTTTCAATTAAAGTCGGTTTATTAACCCCCGACCAAAAAAAGAGGTGTTATAAGTTTGACGTCGATGTCTGTCTGTCTGTCTGTCTGTGTGTGTGTCTGTCTGTGGCACCGTAGAGCTCAAACAGATAAGCCGATTTCAATGGGGTTTTTTTTTATTTGAATGTTAATTGTCGTGTGGATGTTCTTAGCTATGTTTGGTAAATATCGATTCAAGATGACCGCCTCCACAAAATGGCGGACAATATATTTCTTCACAACCTACCTTAATATGGGTATCAAATGAAAGGGCTTGTTTGGTAGAATACTATACACTATGACAAATTTCAAATCCAAGATGGCCGCCACCACAAAATGGCGAATTACAATATTTTTTTTCACTACTACCACAATATGGGTATCAAATGAAAGGGCTTGACTAGTAGAATAAATTGCACTATGACAAATTTCAAATCCAAGATGGCCGCTACCACAAAGTGGCGAAATATTTTATTTTTTCTCACCACTCCGACAATATGGGTGTCAAATTAAAGGGCTTGACTAGTAGATAGAATGTTACACAAATAACCAATCCGAGGTAGTCGGGGGTTAATCAAAATTTTTAATTTTGTTCTTGTTAATAAATTCTTTAACTTTACTAAAAGCGATTCTTAAAACCATTGCGTGGTTTGAACGAGACGGAGTAAGAGACATTTCATAAAGTGTGAGCGAGACAGGTAGTGACGCTATCGAAACAGAGACAGAGAAAGTATGTTTATGAAGTGTGAGCGACACAGATAGTGACGCCGCTTTAATTAGATAAATATATACCTATGCCACTTGCAAATTGTAATTACAAATGCCGGTTGCATGAAATGAAAAAAAAAGTTGTCAAGTATGAAAAATAAATCAGTTCCTACAAAATTTCCTATTGGTTATTAGTAGTAAGTAACTAATACTAAATAGTAGGTACTAAAACTAACGATTTCTATAAGAAAACTAACGATTTCTAAGAAATCGTTGGTTGCTTATTATAAAAAGTTACAATGAAATTGTAAATAATATGTTTGTCTACAATGGTTTTTTGTATGACTTTTAGTTATCATTTCAAGTTTTTTAAAATCTCTACTTATGACTGTCAGGAAGTCAAGGAGAAGGCGGAGTGTAGAAGTAGGTAGGTACATGGAAGGAACTCCACCGACAAGAGCGTCGCTCTTAAATTATGAATGAATGAACTTATGACTGATATAAACGGTTATACTTAATTAATAAGGAATAAGGCACAATAAAAAATCCAAAGTTATTTGAGAATAATGTTGTTCTATTTTCGTAACACATTAGGTAACACATTTATTTTATAATTTCTGTGATACTTCCTTATAACATGGCTTCATGGTGTTTTTAATAACTTTAGGGCCGTTAGAGGAGTCCTTAATCATACAATAAAATTACTCACAAATAATTTTTCAAGCACAAACTTTTAATAGTTCATTAAATATATATTTAGAAAACTTGATCAATTTCTATAGTTTAGAGAACAAATAAAGTATTTTATTCAAAGTGAAATATAAACCCTTACTATTACAAAAAATAAATACTGTCAACCAAAATATGCCATTGACTGCAGAAACATTTTGCTCATTATCCAAAAATCAGTAATTTTGGATTGAGCCACTTTCATTCTCAGGGTGCGATATATTGAACGTCTTAAACAACTTTTATTGTTACCCAAATGTGACAAAATCATTCTGTACGGCTATAAAATTTCAAGGCCAAGAAGATGTGAATATTTCACATCCCTAGCACCGGGAATATGGGACCGAGCACGGGTCATTATAAATTGGGGTACAACAATGGCGAAGGTCGTGAGTTACGCGATAGTGCGTTTGAAGGTCTATGGATGGCCAGTAATGGAAGTGTTGAGGAAAATGGCAGACACGTGGGTTACCCGCCTAATTGAGTGTGCTGAGTTTTCTCGTCAGCTTATGGAAATGAAACTGGATATTGTGATCGGAATGGTTTAACAGATGAAGAAACTAGTATGAGTTCATTGTAGGAAATTGATGTTCAAGCTATAGGATTTTTACGATAATTGTTTCAGAACAAAAATGCGGTGTTTTCAGAAAACAGATTTAGATAATTTCGTAATTTTTAGATTTTAGTGATAATCTGGTCAAAATACACAAAATATGTTAAATTATTGACATAATTCAATGTCAATGAAATAAATAAATATTGGTGGACAATTCACACACAACACTATCTGACCCCAAACTAAGCAAAGCTTCTGTGATGGCAGCCATATAGCTGATATAATACTTATATAGTTTCAAATACATACTTATTATACATAGAAACACCCAGACACAGTGCAAACATTTGAATTCATCACACAAATATTTGCACTGGGTGGGGATCGAACCCACGACTCTCGGCTTCGCAGGCAGAGCTACTACCAACTAAGCCACTAGGGCAGTAAATGAACGAAGATAAAAAAACACTACTTAGGTACGTTTAAAAAATCGACTTCAATCCCACAAATAGGCACTCGAAAGAAAAATAAATGAATGTACATAACTGTTGTATTATTATTTTTATTGCTTTTTTTGATTGCCTATTTTTGGTTTAGAAGTAGATATTTTTTTTAAAAGTAGTTCTTAAATTTTTTACTTTTAGTATATGTAATAGGTTGATCTGTCAACTACAGTAAGTTTTTCCTAGATTACATTAGGTAGAAGATGATGTTTTATTGCAGATAATAGTTTATATATAGGCTACTTTTTTATTCCAGGAAAATAACGGAAACTGCGCGCGTAAACCGTGGTTGCTGCTAGTGATAGTAGGTAATTAAATATAATGTACTAAGCCAAACTGTACAAAATTTGTATGTGACCAAATGGCAGCTACCTATTCTGCATCATACATGCAAGAATCACGCACATGAATCGGATCGTTATTCTAGGAGTAATCGACGTACATACATAAAAAAAAACCGGCCGAATTTAAAACTTCGTCCTGTTGAACTCGGTTTTAAAAATACGTTTATTGTGGCTTTAAAAAAACTAGAGAAACGGAACAAACGGGAAGTGCGCCTACCCATAGCAGCCTAGTGCCACGCAGCAATTTGAACATGAAGAGTTGAGAGTGCATTATAATTAAAGCTATTAAGAAGTGTCCCTAATGGTTTAAGCGTGTTTAATCTTAGACCCCATCATCGGTTTCCGTCAGTCACATGCAATTCAACGTACGAGCATGGAAATACAGTAAGTATTTTCAGAATGCCATATTTTAGTGATAAATGTCAGAAAAAAGACACTGTGAAACTGTTGACGTTGACGCGATTGTCTATAAAGCTCACAAAATGCACAAGTGAGAACTGTTTTTGAGAGATTTTTTTTTCCAACAACGCTTAATTGAAAATTATGATTATTGTGACTTTCTCAATAGGACAAAGAAGACGTGCGAAACAGCACAGTACCACGTAGTTATTTGATCAAAAAGAGTTGTGAGTGAATTGTAAGTAAAGCGCTTATCTGATTTTTTGATACATATTCGAAAATGTCTAATACGATTACCATAAAATGCAAGGATTTGCAGTGTTTTTTAAATAGTTTTCATTAACAGGTACGTAAACGTAACTTTCAAGTAAAATAGTTTAAAAACGGAAGTTTAAATATTTTACGCTCAAAATGTACCTCATTTTGTAACCAGTATCTACTTTTGAAAACCTTTATGCAAAACCTAATAAACCCTAAAATATAATATTTTAAATCAAATTACTATGTAACTGTGAATAATAAATTTATTATTTTTATATGAATACGACTATTTGTCTATAGATATCTAAAGAATTTTACTTTTCTTCCTCCGAGATAGAGGAAAAACCGTAAGATGCACGCGTATAAATACTTACTTATATAATAAAGTTGCCCAACGGCATTATGGGAGTATTTCACCCTTTTCATAAACTTCATCGGTCCGTTTGCATCTTTTCATATCTCAAATAACCGGTATCTTTCTTCATACAAAGGTTCTTTATATAAGCACTATCGTTCTATCTTACTATTTTCTTCTGTGTCGTGGGATTTATAGGGCCAAAAATGTAAATTAAGTCGTTCAACCGAGGTCTTTGTACGTGCTTTATGACTACATTAGCATATCCACACTTACCTGAAGTCTTGAGGCTATGTATGCTTATAAATATACTTATGTGGGAAACAGTAATTTTATGTAGCTATCCATGTATGTAGACTGAACTATATAGACAGGCATGAAATAGCTAGGATGAATTGGAAATAGCTAATAGGAATACACATTTATTTTTAGACGGTTGCCCAAAAACCTTTTATTATTTAATTCAGTACCTCGCTTGCCATTATTGGTCCGTAAGTATTATTGGTCGAGACTAGATTTGATTAAAAAACACTAAATTTTCATACCAATTGCGTCATTGGTCTATGGTTAATCCAGATAAGCCTCATATATAGTTAGGTATGTACTGTAGTGCAGTTTTCTTGTAAGCATAGGCAGCTTATTCTCGTCCATTGCTGGAGAGGTCTCTTCATAATGCGCCACTCAGACACATTCTTCACTTTACATGTTCAACTACCATCAGCTTCCTTCTTTCGTCCGTAATTCGTCATTCCATCTAGTCTGCACACAACACTAAATGTAAGTCACTGAATAGTTTATGTCATTCCATTCTAAGATATATCGTAAGCGTTATAGTGATAGCACGATCAAATTCTAAATCGAATCGATGGCCATCGTCCCCAAACATCAAATAAATTGTACCCAATAACAGTATTTTATAGAGATCACAGGTGAGACGTGTCGTGTGTATCGATCCCAGAAGATATTTCGGACCGGCTAAAATGAGAAATCGAGGTGGGCCAGGTCAACCGCGCGGAATCAGCTTCGGAGGTGGGAATACAATGCAGACAGTGCAGAATAAAATAATACAAACACAAAAATCTTTATTGCTATTTACAGGTAAGATAAGATGATACAAAGCATTTTAAAAGTTGCCCCATACAAACTGGCCTGTTTTTCTAGAGGCATGCTATATGTTTGGCGAAACAATTTGGTTTAGTCTTAATTTATACAATGAAAAAAGAATAAGTAAATAAAATATTAGTCAGTTAATTCAAGTTTTCTTCGTTTTCTTTTCATTTATATCTTTTCATTCATATTCTATTTATTTATTTTTAATTTTTTACCTTTTATAGGCTCACACTTGACCGCCATCTCGCCTGATGTTAAGCGACGATGCGGTCTACGATGGAGCGTGTTTACCTAGAAGAAACCGATTCACTCTCGATTTGAAGACACAAAGATTGTAACCATCGGGGAAAACCCACTCAGGCAACGTATTCCACAGCCTAGACGTTTCTGGCTTTTATTTGATTGTGCTCTATATGTGAGATATGTTTGGTGAGCACAATTACGCCAACGTCTTGTGTTTCAGCAGGATGTTGTGTTGGAGTTTGATAAGTATGTAGTTTAAAGAAAAGGTTTAATCTTATTAATCCTCACATAAGAAAATACCTACATAGTTTCGTGTTTATTTGCTGGGAGGTCGACTACCCAAAGCCGATGTGTTTTTGTTGTTTGTTGATGTATGCTCTGGGTACTCGTAGAACCTAACCTAATCCGTAATGTTCTCACTTGGTAATGTTTTGCCGCCAGTAAGTTGACTTGTAGTGGCAGTTCCTTAGTAGGTAATTTTATTAGCTAAACTATTTGCACTCTTTTTTAACTTAAAAGTTTCAATGAGTGCGTTCTACTGATTTTTGACCTACGGTGCCGAAATGTAGACACTATAAGTTAAGACCGTCTATAAGTTTAAAGTCGCACAGCGAGCAATGGAGCGAGCTATGCTCAAAGTTTCTCTGATGGGTCGTATTTGAAACGAAGTTATCCGTCAGAGAAGCAAGGTTACCGACTTAACATCAATGTTTTATCAAGCTGAAGTAATAGTTGGTTGGTCATATCTGTTTTTGGACTGACAAACATTGAAGTAGCCGTATTCAAGATTGTAGCCCGCTAATCGGCTATCGTAGCGTAAGACGCTCTGAAACTCGATGGAGTGGCGATATACGTAAAGCAGAAGGCATTGTCTAGAGAAGAAAAGCTAAAACTGAGTTGCGTATCATGAGAGAGGTCTATTAGTCTGGACCTGCGTCTAGCAGTGGACTAGGATAGGCTGTTGATGAAGATAATGATGACGATGACTCAGATGACTGACTTTTATAGTACCTACACCATAGGAGAATAAAAGTGGTCAAGTGCGAGTCGGCCTCGCCCATGAAGGCTTCCGTAGTAGCAAGTAACATAATATAAAAGTTCTTGTAGTTCGTTGTTACTTAACTCAGTATTTTAACAATAGTCAATTTATGGAGTATTACAATAAAACTACTTACTAGATCTCGTTCAAACCAATTTTCGTTGATAGTTTACATGGTAATGTACATCATACACTTTTTGTCATTCTCTTATTTTAGAACTTACAGGGGAAGGGGACACTTTTTACCACTTTGGAAGAGTTCCTCGCGCAAACTATTCAACTTAGAAAAAAAATATGTTTGGGATCTCAATATCATTTTTGATGACCTATCCATAGATACTCCACACGTAGGGTTTCAATCAAAAAATATATTTTAAGTTTCAGTTCGAAGTATGGGACACCCAAATTTTTTTTTCTTTCTATTTTTTGTATCAAAATGTTAAGGCGGTTTACAGATTACATCTACTTACCAAGTTTCATTAGTATAGCTCTTATAGTTTCAGAGAAAAGTGGCTGTGACATACGGACGGACAGGCAGACAGACATGACGAATCTACAAGGGTCCCGTATTTTGCTACGGAACCCTAAAAAGCTGATAAGTGTATCTGTTCAATTTTTACTTCTTTTCTGACCTAGTAATCAGGACTAGTCAATTTAGAGAGTACCATGTTTTTAGAGCTCGTAGTGTACATACGGCGTATGCTAGTTGGATTTGTTTAATTTGATTGTTCAATTCCAGAAACAAATAAAATCTATATAGGTGGTTTATCAGCATGCTTGAACTTTTTACCAGTCAATTTTTTTCGGATTTTTTCAATCGGACGACATCAATAACTCCAGTTTGTAAACAATACCTACTTAATTCGTGAATGTTCTGAACATTTAAATACTTATCTGCCAATAACAGTCTACTGAACGTGATGCAAAACATTCATGCACTGTGTATCTTTGTTGTTCGTTCACTCAGCGATGACATTTATCTGGTACTAGATGTCCGCCCCAGCGTTGCCCGTGGTACATTGTATAGTACTCATCATGATCCCGTACCGGGGCGATTTGTAAATCTAAACTATCCAGGGCCCTAACCAAACGTATACAAAAAAAATTCAAATCGGTCAAGCCGTTTAGGAGAAGTTTTTATATATAGACTAGATGTCCGCCCCGGCGTTGCCCGTGGTATATATAGCACTCATCAGGATCCCGTACATATACAACGGTGAGAGAATGACTGAAATCGGTTCTGTCATTCCTGAGAATATCGCTTTCAAACAAAACACCTCTTCAGCTACCTGAACCACGTGTCGGAAATTGGTTGTACCAACTCAGATTTAGAAAAAAAATATTTGATTAGCAAAGGTATTATATTCAAGAGGTATGTAATCTGTGATATTCAATGACGCAATCTTAGACACATGCTGTCATGTGTCATGTCAAAGCACGAAACGTACGAAAACTCTCAAAAAAGGAATATTTGTCCCGATTTGTTACATTCTTGATTCATGCTCCGCTTCTATTAATAGTAGCGTTATTTTCTATAGCCTATAGCCTTCCTCGATAAATGGACTATCCAATAGAAAAATAATCTTTCAATCCGGACCAGTACTTCCCGAGATCCTAGCGTTCAAACAAACAAACAAACTCTTCAGCTTTATAATATTAGTATAGATATTATGTATTTTTATCTCATGATATACTATACCTACCAATGCTTAAGGGTTACATTCATTGGAATTCTTTAATTAATCCGCAACGTAGATCAAGCGTAAAACCATTCAATACAATGTAATATATTTTCACTACAAACCTAATGACTAAATTACGTACTAATAAGTGTTTTGTACAGTGATAACTTCTTTTGGCGCGCCACACACTAAAATTTTTCGTGGGCTATGAATTGAATTATAGAGTCACGCTTGGGAATGATAAGAAATCTTTGGACAAACTCGTGAATATGACCATTGGCCATCAAAGTCAAAGTCAAAGTACTTTATTCATAAATGTACAATTTACACGTCAATTAATGAAAACAAAAGAAAGAGCATACAAATTGTATACATTTTCAAAGTTACTGACTACTTTACTGTATTACAATAATTATTGTACAGAAAACTGTCAAGCATTACAGGAGTATAATGTCTTTATTGCAATTGTACTAACCTATGTCAAATTTATTTATTTACATTTTTAAGGGAACTTTCCCATTACTCTCTAAAAATTCGTTGTAACTATAAAAAGTTTGATCGATAAGCCAGCACTTTAATCTGTTTTTGAAGCTGCCGAAACTTGGGGCCGATATAACTATTTTGGGAAGAGTGTTATAAACTTCCGGTCCCATAATGTGAGTTGACTTCTGTGCCCTCGTGAGAGAGTGTGGTATAACATCCAGCTTATCGGCGTTGCGTATGTTGCGAGAATGTCTCTCTCCTCGCGTGTTGTACGATTCTAGATTATTTTTGACATACACAGCCACTTGATAGATCAAGATAGCAGGTAAAGTAAGTATACCAAGCTCATTGAAATATGGTCTGACGGATGTACATTGCGATACGCCAACAATGGCACGTACGGCACGTTTTTGGGCGCGGAACGCACGCTCCCAGTCGGCAGCGCACGCGTATAGCTCGGCACCGTATTGTAACCGTGAACATCTAGAAATGGGCATTTCTAGATGGCCATGCTCATGGCCACGCCCTCCGGTTTCACCCGCGTAGTTTCTAAAGTAAGCTATCAAATTCTGAGTTGATAAGTCTTCACTCCTATCGGCGGTTTCCATGACTGCCATTTTATTTAATTATCGGCATTACTGTTTCAACGCTGGACAAAAGTATGCTGAAAGGTGCTTAAACAGTTAATGATAATGATTATTTTTGTAGCCACCTAATTTTATATTACCTGAATAGAATTATAATCGATGTGTTTATTTTGTAATCCCCGACCAAAAAGAGGGGTGTTACAAGTTTGACGTCGATGTTGTCTATATGCCTCTGAGTGTGTCTGTCTATGGCATCGTAGCTTTCAAACGGATAGACTGAAATCAATGCTATTATTTTCATTTGAAAGCTTACTGGCTTTCAAATCTATTAAAAAAAGGAAACTTACTTGCAGTGGTTCTTGTTTATATTTGGTTAACGATTCAAAATGGCCGCCTCCACACAATGGCGGATTAAATATTTATTCACAATCTCCCTTAATATGGGTATCAAATGAAAGAGTTTAACTAGTAGGTAGAATACTTTACACTATAACAAATATTAATTCCAAGATGGCTGCCACCACAAAATTGCGAATTAGGTACAGTTTTTGTCACAATTCCCTAAAAATGGGTATCAAATGAATGACTTTGGCTAGATAATTATAACAAATTTCAAATCCAAGGTACATAGGTCGGAGGTAAGCCAAAAGTTTTAATTTTGTTCTTGTGATTTCGACCGCGTCCTCATCTTCATTAACAGGTTACTTAGCCCACGACTTTATGCGAAGTATATTATCACCGACTGTTTATGAATGACGGTGACTGGGCATTATGTGATTCGATCGTCTTCATGTACGAACGTTTGGTTTCCTAACATTTGGTTTGTTACTCAAATGGCATTGGACAGAAACGGGTGGCAACTTGATAGATTAACCATCCCCTTAACTGGACATGAGATGTATCGTACGGAGAAAAAGCGGAAAAGAATTTTCGGATTATTTTGTGGTGTTTTGCCAGCGTCGGAGTGACGAAACGATGTTGAAGGCTTTTCGTAAATGTAACCTTTTCCTGTTTATGCCGAGTTATAAACAAGTATTTTTAACCCCCCGACCTAAAAAAGGAGTATTATAAGTTTGACGTCGATGTCTGTCTGTCTGTCTGTCTGTCTCGTGTGTGTCTGTCAGTCTGTCTGTGGCACCGTAGAGCTCAAACGGATGGGCCGATTTCGATGCGGTTTGTTTTATTTGAAGGTTAATTTCCGTGCGGATGTTCTTAGCTATGTTTGGTTAATATCGATCAAGATAACCGCCTCCACGACATGGCGGACAAAAATTTTCTTCACAACCTACCTCAATATGGGTATCAAAAGGGCTTGACTAGTAGAATGTTGTACAGATAAACAATCCGAGGTAGTCGGGGTTAATCAAAATTTTTAATTATGTTCTTGTTATATATATTTTAGAGATACCGCTTTGTTTTTTTTTCGGGAGTTTGTACAGAAGAGCATTTCATGTTTGAGATTAATATTAAGCAAATAGATAGAGAGGTCATGATGGGATAATATATCTGCTGTATAAGCTTTCTACTAAATATTTCCGCAGCTGAGACTACAGGCCTTCTCTCATAAGGGCAGAGTCATGCCTATGATAATCCACCACGCTGGCCGTATGGGGGATGTCGAATGGCGCATGGCCTTAAATATTTCTTGTACTCATTAATATGATAATTCTTATACTTTTCATATTTATTGCATATACATACCACTACTGCATATTATATCACTATTTACGCGCTTATCTATGTATAAGTATGCCTCTTACTTTTCCGTCTGATACGGTCTTGTGCCAATCAAAAGCAGGTTTGGTTCGCGATAGTCACAATACTTATCCCACCCATTTTGCGAGAGAGTGGCCAATACTCCACTTACCTTGATTAAACATTTGTAGTAGATAGAATTTGCACGTACGATGTAAAATAAAATATTATACGTTTTTTTTAAATAGCTATTTCTCATGTAAGTGAAAATGTATTTTTTTTAAGAGAAATACATTGTCTTAAACCCGAAACATAAATTAATTTACTTTAAAAAAATCTAAAATGCTTTCTCATTTGTGAGATAAAATTGCGTGTCTAGAACATTCACACCCACTTAGGCAAAAGCAAATCACAATCTCGACGGATAGTTCCTACGTGCCCTATTCTTCCTTCTTCCGATCAATATCACAGGCCTACATGCTACCTGGGCTCTAGGCATTCGTTCAATTTATCGAGACAGGCACTGAATCGGGTAAGAAGCTTCAATGGACAGACCTATTCTTCGATTTGATTGGAATTGCTTTTATGATGAGCTGTGTGCCTGAGGGATCCTTTATCTAATTTTTATCTAGGTCTGGAACATATATGTACACAGTGTATTTTAAGGATATTATGCATTAATCATATTTTATTGCTTAGATATATATGTATGTAGCTGTTTAAAATAAAAAGGTAACCTTGTTTGCTGCTTAAACGAAAGTTGAGTTGCAGCAAATAGTACTTATTTTCTAAAAATGTACTAGTAAAATACTAAATTCTCTATAAATTTATAAAACACAGATCAATACTAGAAACTTAGAAAAAGTATGAAACTAACCCCAAACATTTTAACAACAAAAATAATGTTTCATTGTTCTTTGTAAAACGCAGATAATAAACCCCGTACTATATTTTGCCTATACTTAACAAAATATATGTAAACCTGAAACGGTGTTCGTCCCATTGTTCTCTTGAAGGTGAGAGCACAGAAAGGCCACACTCTTAAAGGTACCATGTAAAAGGGGATGCTTTATAAGAGCTCGGGACATTCCTTTCTAATCGCATTAGTGATCTCAAACATAATAGCATTTTGATAGAAATTGAAACCAAATGAATGTGTCATTATTTTAACAATTTAGGTTAAATTTTTAGTGTCGGAGTATTCCTAGTGTTTGTTATTATATACTATCGGAAGCAGTTAGATTATAGCCTTAAACTATGTTCTACTGCGCGAAAATTACTGGACTATTACTATATACTGGATTATTACGGGGGCGATGCGGCTGAAACCACGAAACGCTGTATATTTAAAAAAAAAAACCTAGATGTACCTACCTTTTACTAGATCGGTGGTTTCCAAACTGTTTTTCCTATTATTTTGGTACGACTATTACTATAGAGTTTTGAATCTAAGAATATTAAACTTGCACGTAAGCGTCGTTTCTTAGCTTTTTTTATTTAATTTAGCCATTTATATAGACCAATATCGTGGTTTATATCGATGAATTTAGAGAATTTATTCCAAGGTCCACTCTACAGACTCCGGGGTACGTGACCTTTGATTCTTTTTTCCTTTTACATATTTCTTGGATTAGGAGATGAATAAGAAAATAGGGGGGGGGGGGGGGAGGTTGGGAATATTTAAAACCTAATTCTAGTGCTAGTCCGATTTCGTCTGTTGAGCCGATCACTACTGGTTGGGATTCCGCTAGTAATCGACTCGACTTCGTCATTTGCCTAAGCCGCCTCCTCCCGGCCCAGAGCCTCTACTACGGCCGCGTTTATGTCCCTGCTGTTCTGTAAGTTGAAATCTCCGAGATTCCAGGTCTTCGGTGATGCAGCCAACACTCGCCGTACAAATCATCCGATGGCGTCGTCGGCGTCGTCAGCGTAGTATGTCAAGGTCCCAGTGTGCCGTGAGATTACAGCAACCGCATGGGGCACGGTATCGTGCAGCTTCATGTTTGCCTTAGTTTTACGTTTGTCAGCTAACAGTAACATACAATGTATTTTCTTCGAATAAACAAAAACTTCAATTCAAAACTAAATTGAACACAATTGAGATTCGACCATATGTCATAAGAATCCATCACTATGTCATCTATGAAAAAGGAAACTAAATTTTAGTATTTTTGTTCATATTTCAAAAAAAAGCTACAGCGATTTTGTTACAATGTATTGGGTTTGATTTTCAATTGCCGGAGGTATCGCGGAACATAAATACATACAAAAAAAAAACATATTACCGAATTGAGAACCTCCTCCTTTTTTGAAGTCGGTTACAAATCAGATTAAATCTTATTTTGGCCTCATTTAGTTTATTTATTTCACTTCCCGCAATTTCAATAAATGTATGTGAAGCTTTAGATGTTTGGATTTTCTCATGGTTGGTTGTCATTGTCATAGTGATTATTACTTTCATCGCTGAAAAATGTCAAATTCCTTAGCAATTTTCAAGCGAAAAAGTCGCAACTACTAGCATTATATACATTTTTTGCGTTGCAAATATCGAAAATGTATTTTCCGATATGTCTCGACTCTACATTTTGAAAATTTTGACAGCGTTTTGCCTGCCGTAAACCTTGAGTGAAAGTTTGAAAAACGGTGGTATATGTTATTTTTTATGCTGTTCATATTTTTCTATACTTTCCAAATTTCTAAACGTTTCATTCTAAAAAAAGCTAAGACCGAAGTTTCTTTGGCCACCGCAGGTCTACTTTTCTGACCTAAAAATAAATCATTAGTGATCGTTAGAGGTATAACTTTGTTCCGACCATCTGACTGCCATCCATCACGCTCGTGGACAGTTCCCAAATTACTTGATACTTACCACTTGGCAGCTGGTACTATGTGGAAGTTGCGAACTTCGAAGGTCTATGTGTTCCTGGTAGTTTTTGAGAATTGCGTGAATAATTATTATTCTTTAATATCTAATCGATTTTGTTTTGGAAGCAAGAAGTAGGTATTTATTTCATTTTCAAAATAATATATTTTTAGATATTGCATACAAATACAAATCTTTATTGTTGAGAAAAATCAACAGGAACCAGATTACAGAATAATAAATAATAATAATTAATAAAAATAATACAGAAATAAGAAAATACGTAATGTTCCTAGACCTAACCTTTGGCTCGGCCTTTAAACCGGCTCGGATAAAGTAGATTAAAAAGCCATAGTGGCCTAGTGGGGGGAACATTAGCCACAATAAGACGTTCAAATCACGGCCTAACAGTGCAGATAGTTTGTGAAGAATAGAAATAAAAATCAAAAACAAGTAAAAATAATTCAATTTTTATTTCATTGTTATACTTCTTACAAATTTGGCATATAAAAGTAGAATTTACTATCAACTGAACAATTATAATAAGTTTTAGATGTTCGAGTTTGCACAACAGATATTAACAAAAAAAAATTTGGGTTGCATTCGCACTCTTCCCTCGCACTTTTTCCTTTTTTTCCGAGATATTATTTCCGTGAGCAAAGTTTATGTGTGCGTTGGTCACTGCATTATTTACCACTAATTGTTTTTATTATTTTTGGTTCAAAGACATCTGTAAATAGACTACATATTATGTAGACTCTATGTGCATACTCATGACCGCTGATGATCGTACTACAGTCGTATGAAAGTTACGAAGTTCAACAAATTCACTAAAAGACTTCAACGATGGCGCGGACTGTACAATGTACATTCTATGCTTTGTAGATACTCGTAGTTACTGTAGCACTCGTAGCGTAGCGCCTACAAATCTTCACCTTTAGTTTCATATCATGTTTATCTTCAAATGGATGACCAGAATACTATTTTTAACTGATTTCTACGAAAAACATATTATTTTATTATTTAGTTTTGGTCAAGATTACACGTCACAATTGCTTTTTTATTTGCTTATACTGGTGTCGTTTGAACACGAGTATTACCATATTATTAGTTACTAATGAGTGAGTAATCGCCGTATTTAAGACTTACGTGAACCAAAATTGTATTATTTTGAGTAAAGTCCAATTATATATTGGGTATATCCAAAAAATTGTACGCTACGAAATTTAGATAGGTAATAAAACACTACCTCTAAAACCGGTATGGCTAGTTACTTGAAAAAATTAATTGTTAAAATAAAACTAAAATTTCCCCTGTTAAAATATCAAAATTCGTCACCCGTCTCGGCAGCAGTGGACCTATGACAGGCCTGCAGCGGTGTCTATCGCAAATATTGCTGAAATTTTGATGTATCCACGTTTTCACGTTTCCAGCCCTTTTTTGGCCATTGTCCTCGAAATAAGCTAAATTTTATATCTGTGTAGTAACTCTGCCTGCGAGTGTCGTGGGTTCGATACCTACCCAGTGCAAATATTTGTGTGATGAATACAAATATTTGTACTGTGTCTGGGTGTTTCTATGTATGTTAAGTATGTATTTACAACTATACTTAATAAGTATTATATCAGCTATCTGACCGTCATAGTACAAGATTTGCTTAGTTTGGGGTCAGATGGTGTTGTGTGTGAATTGTCCACCAATATTTATTTATGTATACCTATTGGTAACAAGTGTTATGTTTTGGATTTTGCATAGATCTATACATGAATCCAACCAATTTTTAATCCCCGACCAAAAAAAGGGGTGTTATAAGTTTGAGGTCGATGTCTGTCTGTGTGTCTGTCTGTCTGTGGCACCGTAGAGGTCAAAGGAATGGGCCGATTTCGATGCGGTTTTTTTTAATTGAGGTTAATATCTGTGCAGATGTTCTTAGCTATGTTTGGTTAATATCGATTCAAAATGGCCGCCTCCACAAAATGGCAGACAAAATGTTTCTTCACAACTTACCTCGATATGGGTATGAAATGAAAGGGCCTGACTAGTAAAATACTACACATTACAACAAATTTCAAATCCAAGATGGCCGCCACCACAAAATGCCGAATTGTATTATTTTTTTCACTACTACCGCAATATGGGTATCAAATGAAAGGGCTTGACTAGTAGAGTACTTTGCACTACGAAAAATTTTAATACAAGATGGCCGCTACCACAAAATGGCGAAATACATTTCTTTTTTCACAACTCCCTTAATATGGGTATCAAATGAAAGACTAGTAGAACCACGGATATCCGTGAGTAGAACGTTACACAGATAATTCGAGATCCGTGGTAGTCGGGGGTTAATATTTTTTTTTTTATTTTGTTCTTTTAATTATAATATAATACTTCTAAACCAGTTATGAGGAGGTCGTTAACTTCTTATCATGTAAATATTTTCGGTTGCGTTTATTTTAGGCATTACCCAAAACACATCTCTTCGCTGACACAATGTGATCAATTCTTCTGGGTTAAGTAAGTCGGCCTTGACACCCGACAAGTGTCGACGGGCGTTAGGTGTAATGCAATAAGCTATAGTCAATTGCTAGGCGTTAGTAGGGTAGGCTTCAGACATCGCAGCGTGGGAGTAGACATGTGAGCGTTTGGGAGAGTCGAAGAGTTGAAGCGTCAAAACGAGAAGTGTAGCGGTTTTATCTATAACAACCCATGACTTTTAATTATATTATTCAAACTTAGACTAAAAACAAATTGTATTGCCGAACACAAATGTTTATTCAGTTTACACACACATGCTGCGGACCTCCCGAAGAGACCAGTTTGTATGGGTCAACTTTAATTTACAATATTCTGTATTGTGTTCTTACCTACAATGGGCAATAAAGATTTTTTTTTATGTTTGTACTTTACTGCACTCTCACTTGATTTTAAGCAACGATGTGATCGACGATAGAACGAGCCCTAACGATATTCCGGAATTTAGGATTAAAATCGGACATATTTTAACCATTTATAAAATCATGTCGATGTGTCTTCAGCACGAAAATGGATCGATTCTAAATATGTACTTACCTATTCGTGTATTAACCGTATGTCAAAAACTTATCTTCCTCTCCAAATGTCTGTCATATCTAGAACGCAACTCTCCCAAATCCGCAGCAAAAAGTTGAAAAAATACGGCTAAACGGCTCAACAACAGCCCGAAAAAGTTGGTATACTCCCCCACCCCGGGGAAAACCACCATGTTGCTTTATGCTAATATCCAACTTTAACAGAAGCTAGACTGTCCCGAACGACGCTGGGTCAGCTTCTAAAATTATCATTCTACGACCTCCATTCACACAATTTTATACCCTGAAAATATGACTGTAAGAGTTATAACGTCGTGAAAATTATGTAGATCGATTTCAGATTAAAATGTCATATCTCTGAACTTATAGCGTCAATTTTACGCATTTGTTTATGAATCTGATAATGAATATACAGTGTTCAAAGTGGAACATGCTGCAAAATGAAATTAGGTTGCGTTGCCATTTTATTTGTACATTTAGCTATTAGTAGCCCCCCCCAGCTTTGCCTGTAGTGTATAAGGAACTCAAGGATTACGTACAATGTCAAACGGTGAAAGAATCTGTAAAATTCGGTCCAGTAGGTAGTAATTACGAGTAGTTTTGTTTTAACGCGCTAATCTCTATTATTACTACCTACTGGACCGAATCTCTCTTGAGATTAACGCGTTAAAACAAAACTACTCGTCATCTTTATAATATAAAATTTAGATTAAATTAAATACAATTAGGCTTAAGCTTTGTGTGAACCATCATCTTTCGTGATGATGTCCAAGATGACCCCATCTCTCAAAACCGCTATTTTTGTAGTATATATTGACGAGACGAGCAAGACATGTGGCTGATGGTAAGCATTATAGATGTTCATAATAGCACAGTGACACGCAGCTATCAAAATTTTACTTATGGGGTATGTCGGCCTCGACGCCATTTTACGGACATGGTGCCCCGACTACCGACTAAAACCCCCACAAGTTTCTCTAGAATGGCAGTGGCTCAGAGTCGCGGGATCATTCCTCGCACTCCCTTAAACGATCCTGACTCAACCCCAGCGCCCTTGCGGGGCCTGTCTCGCGAAACTACCACATTTGACTCCAGTGACGCGCCGGAAACTAGCGGCGCGTCACCTCCTCGGGAACACCTATCTAAGGATAGTGGAATGCCGGACGGCCCTAAACGTCCGAAGTCCCAGGCTCTCCAGTGGAGACGGGCTACGAGCCAGAGTGGCCTTCAGGCTCGCCCCGTGTCCACTTCCGCCTTAGCGGAGGAGCGAGAGGGTTCTACAGCTGTCGTTCCTCCGACTCTCACGACCTCTCAGTGTCGAGCATCTTGGCTAAGGATGGATAATTGTACCACGATGCTTATGATTCCACTTCTACGAAATGGCACAACTGATTATTGACTAAAAATGCGATTTTTCTATATTTGTATGAACATTTTCCAAATAATTGAACAGTTCTTTAGCGTTTTAGGGTCCTAAATTCATGGGGATTTGGAGTGGTCTGTAATCCTTCCTACTAATATTATGAATGCGAAAGTTTGAATGTTTGGACGTTTGTTGCTCAATCACGTCGTAACGTCTGGACGGGTCTTGAAATTTGGAACACAGTTGGATTATAGTCTGGAAGAACACACTACAATTTATCTAGGGAAAATAATGCAAATAGGAAATACGCGGGTAAAACCGCAAGACACGGCTAATAAAGTTAAAGTCAAAGTTAAAGTTAAAGTCAAAGTTATTTATTGGTAAATGTAACATTTACAGGTCAGCCATAAAAAAAAACATTTTTTTTATAATAATAACAATTATCCGTGCTATAACTGAACATTGGAAAAAGAAAATTTAACAACAATGTACAACAATATCATGATCATAAACATAATTACAATAAAAATAATGTCAAATCAGGATTAAAAATCATACTACTAATTAATTCTTTTTTATTATAATTAAATTTTCAACTTTTAAATTGAGAACAATCAATAAATAATAATTACAATAAAAATAATGTCAAATCGAAATAAATAATTCATATTTTTTAAATAATATTATAATACATACTAATTAATTTAATTACAACAATTAAATAATTATTTTACCGTCTGTCCTTAAAAACTCTACATAACTATTAAATGTTTGCTCGATAAGCCAGTGCTTGAGCTTACCCTTGAAACTGTTCAAGCTCGGTGCTGTGCAAGCAAGCTCGGGGTGCTCGGTGCAAGCTAATTTATATAGAAAGAAGAAACATGTATGAGCTAGCCAAGAAAACTTGTTATACAGTGGCATACCCCCGCACGTCTGTCACGTCCCGCAGTTGCCCCTCAACCCTCAACCATCGATGGTCTAACAGATACGAGTATATAATATGGTAAGTGTTTTATGGTAACGTTAAAGGTATGCTCTACGTATGTGCGTAAGTATAACAAGTCAGTAGTAATGGTTGGAGTCTTTTCAGCGTCCACATTTCCTTTCAGTCCTTTCTCTTTCCGGCACGTTGGAACGTCTAAACAGATTTGGTTGGAATTTGAAATAGATTATAGTCTGGAGTTACACATAGGCTACTTTTTGTTCCCCAAATATAACGGGAACGATAACTAAGCTGGCAAAACTACGGAGAGCTTCCAATAATGATACCTACATACTCGTATGTAGGCAGCATCTACACCCATCGCCGTATTTATCCCAGTTTTCGTTTTTTATTTTGATATGTAAATTGTTGCAATAAACGATTCTCATTCTGTTTCATTCCGAAAGTTTTACTTGTTATGTAGATTCGCTGTAACTGATAGGGGTACCAATAAAAGAGTTCTAAGTTTAATGTAATTTATTTTGAGTGTCTTGTTTGTATATAACGCTTTTTTGTCTAGAACTATAGATCTAGAAATGTTGTATTTTACTTTCTCGATCAAAATTTCCTTTACTTTGTCTCGGTTATAATTAGTCACAACTTTACTTGTTTTTCTCTACGGCTCTACGCCTATTAACATTGCGTCTAGCAACGTATCCGTATACAGATAACAGTCTATAATTCGGCTTAAAAACCGTAACCCACATTTCCTTTCATAATTAAATCAGCACATCATCAACCACAGTTCAGCGTAGCATGAACGATCCGGGCTCCCCGAGGTATCCAACCCGGCAGAGATTTCAAGGCTTATCACTCCCCAAGACGCCTATCGCTGCTTCACTAATTTACAATCCGCAAATGAATATTTAACCGTGAGTCAGCCCTGGAACCTTTGTAGATCACAGATTACGAAGATTCGTGTTAAGCCTCCAACTTCCACGTCTTAGTAAGTGAAAGTAACTTACATTTTATGTAGTTTCAACCGCTTTTGTTTCAGAGCTCTCTCTAAAACGTCTAACCGCCGTATTTCAAATCTTTGCTCAAGGCAACCTGTGAACTTTTTGACGTTTGCGACGTCAAACAAACTTAGAGAGACAAAATGAGCTTAACATGTTAAGTTGAGTATTATGGCGGCAGGCAAATAATGATTAAATTTATACTTTAACTCCAAGTCATTGTGCGTAGGTTACTCAAATCGAGCGACTTAATCACGTAATGACTAAAAGATAACTTTACTTTCTCATAAATAATGAATTTTAAGATAAGTAGTTTCTAAGTGTTTTACTCTCAATGTGGAGAGTAAAGGGTTGCTATGTAGAAACCCTCAAAAACATATCTTTGTAGTGTTATTAGAGATGCACATTTTGTTAATTCAATTTTTTTTTAATTTCATTAAAATCGTCTAATAGAAATAGTCAATGAGGAAAGAGGAGTACGGAATATTTTCGTGTTCCGTCCATCGTAGTACGCGGGGTTGCGAGGGGAGTGCAGGCGGGGCGGGGTGCGGGTAGGGGAAGTCGGGGTGAGAGCGACGCAGCCTCCTCCCGGCAACGATTACTGATTAGTGTGGCTGTGGCGGCGTACGCGAGACCTTGTCCGAACTCGCGTCATGCCGCCGCCGGTGTGCAGCGGAGGCATATCTCCCCGCACCTACGAACCCTGCTAGTTCCACCATCTGCCAGTGAGCTTCCGAGATCCCCAGCTCTCGTGTCTCGGTACATTGGCCTCGGTTTGTGATCAGCTGATCTGCCGGCAGACACGCCTCGTGTACTGCGTACTACGTTTGTGCGATCATGTATATATGAATGTATTCGGTGGTTGACTGCTATTTTCAGTGAATGTGCCGTGTTTCGTGTGGACGGTTGTTATAGGTAAGTGTTATGTTGACCACGTGACTATTTTGGGTACTATTAATTGGCAAAATACATGATGTTATCTCATGGTTTGTTTTGTTTCTGTATCTTCTGCTATTGAATGTTTTTCTTAAGATATTTTTGAGTTGCTAATTACTCTTTCACAAAAAGCTTGTAGTAAATTTACATACTCAAGAGTATGTACTCAAGAGTATGTAAATATTAATGGAAACCCTAAGTAAAAATTGTAGAATAAAATCATAGACATCAAAAAATACCTGTAAAAATTGAGCATTGTGACTATTGTATCATTGTATAGATTAAATTACTTATGATTTCAATCAATTAACAATACGAATAGGTAAAATACCAATATGTACTCTCCCTTGAATGAATGGATGTTAATTGCCATATCTTCAATCTTGGCGTTTTTAACCAGAGGGTGAATATTATTTTTATGTATAAGCGTGTCCAACATCAATAATGAATCGCACTTAACATCAGGTGAGTTGGATGTCAAGTATAACTCTCAAACAAAAATGCAAAACCTACTGACCCCGCGAATTGCCAAGCACCACATTTTATTTATTTATTTATTAATTCAATGAGCACACAAAACAGAATGTAATAAATATAAACTATAACATAAGAGTATACTGTACAGAACTGTATTACATTCCAAACTATGTGGGCCTAGAAACAACAATTATTTAAATTCAGTGGTTTGATAATAATACATTACATTAGTGATAATACATAAAGAAACTTAGGCCAACATATCTGAACTTAAAACTAAAAACTAACATGCGTTAAAACAGTAGATAAATAAGATATAAACATAGAATATTATAACACAACAGATAAGATAACAGATATAACAGATAACAGATATAACATTTTTTTAGATGACAAAAAATCTAACTGATAATCTAAAACATTTTCGAATCCACTTGAACACGAATAATCAGTACTATGAAAATTATCAAAATCTTATCTAGCCGTTTTAGATGAGTTTAATTTGAAATACACGAGCAGTAGATTTATTTATACAAATATATAAACAATACAGTGTGTCCAGAAATATTATTTTGACTATCTTTAACACAAATTTTCTTACAGTTCTACATTATTCCTCATTGTTTGATTATTTGAAGTACGTAGGGAAATATAATGAAGTAATAAATAATAAAACGTATCTACGCATTCTTCCTGTTGTTCACGTATCATACATACTTTTTTCGAAAGAGTAATTACTTTTTCATTTATTTCTTTGCTACAATTTATTTGTGGAAAACAGGAAAAGTAACATGAAAGCCACAATTATGATTTGAGATATTAATTTTATTTTGTCTCTTGTATCCTTGACTCTCCTTATCGATGTATATACGAAAAGAAATACCAATTAGTAAGTTAGGTTTAATTTTTGTATATTTTTAGTAGAGTGTGAGGAGACGAGCAGGACATGTGCCTGATGGTAAGTAAGATGCCTGCCCATAATAGATACTACGAGTATGTACAATGACAGGCAGTTGTTGGAACATAGTCCAAATATTACCTGCACTGCATTGCGCTCGGCTCCCAGCGAAGATGTTTTAGGTTAAAAGTGCCATATGTAACCTTGCTTCTCTTGACGGTTAGCTGCTTTGTTAGGCAGTAAACGTTATCTGAGGCCAACTTTCACAGGTTCTTATTAAAAAGTGATGTTAGACAATTTGGTGCATTAGAATAGAGTGCGTCAACAAGGAAAAACAGTCGTGGTTGCGTTGAAAACAAATAGATTGTGCTAATCGACTTTTAGAGAAAGTCTACAGTTTAAGAACTTTAACCGTTAGTTTTTAACAAAAAATGTGGGTATTTACATTACATTACAAAATGTATTAAGCAATGTTTCTTGTAGTTCGTCTGACGTCTAAATTCCAAACATTTGATATTAAATAAAAAGCAAATTGAACAATTTTGATAAAAACTCACGATGGTTTAAGGGTTAATATCTTATCTTATAAGGATAAATAGTAAAAACCCCCTACGTAACAACTATTTATAAATTTCATAACAAACTCAATGAAATCAAAAAGGTATGTTTGCGGAAAAAATCTTGAGTAAATGCTCAGAATACGGAGACGTTACTTAACGTTTATATAAAATTACTAAATAGGTTATAGGAATACTAATATTTTAGACATTGTTTAACATGAAACTTTTACAATCTTTAAACCTTATTCCATTAATATCTCAATAGATATTATTATTCCATTATGAAATTTGACATTCAACTGACATAAGACCATATAATGATATATTGTATCATGATGAATTAGTTTGTACTGTTATTACATTTTGACATTCTTTGAGTATTTACATGAATATTATAATTAACGACATTTTTGATTATATACATTTATCACACTTTATACATTCTTTGACATTCCTCACATGGATGAACTGCAAGATCTACTAATGCAAGACCTTAGACCCTAGATGGACATATTGATCAAACTCAAAAACACAAGACAATGTCCTGATGAAACACAAGACGTTGGCGAAATTGTGCTCACCAAACATTTATCTCACACAAATATATATCACAACCAAATAGAAGCCAGAAATTAATCTAAGATGAAGAATCAGATGACATAAATAAAAAACCAGAAATTAATAGAAGATGAAGAAGAAGAAGACTTTAATCAGCTGACTATTATTTAATTTTTTTATTTATAAATTAAGACTAACAAATTGTCTTGCCAGACATATTGCATGCCTCTCGCAGAGGCCAGTTTGTATGGGGCAACTTTTAAAATGTTTTGTATCATCTTATCTTACCTACAAACAGCAATAAAGATTTTTGTATTTGTATTTGTTCATTAAGCTTCTGAGAAATTTCTAATTACCAGTCCTTACGCCTGTGTCATAAACTCCCGCTATCAAGGGCGTTTCTTGTCTGATTTAAGAAATAGGCTGCAGTTTCGTCCTTGGCCCAAATGTGAGTTCGGAACTTACTTGGCTTAAAACTATTGTTTTCCAACAAACAAGTTTTGTTACGTTTTCCTTCACTTGTGTAATAAGCTTCTATGCTTCACTTAATTCGGTCCTTAACTTTGTCCAAAGTAATTTTTGTTTTCTAATTTTGTTTATTTTTTAGAGATTGCTGGTAAGTATCAGAAGACTAACTTTCAAATTATCAAATATTTAAATAATGATTGGTAGAATCACGTTTCTTTACTTCACTTACAAATGAAGTGAATTGTTGTTATTTAGGAATCATGTATTTTTGTTACCAAAGGGTATTTTCTATGTTCTAGCGGCTTCTAGCAGTTTCCTTTAAAACTCAACTAGATCTATACATTTTTAGGTATAATAAATATTGCAAATGACTTCAGTCAATAAGCGTACCAGATTATTACCTATTTCATATAGCAACTTTCCACTTGACTGATACTTTCAGTTCTATTTGACACTGTATTTTAAGCTTTTACGCAACCTGAAAGCTTTAACATTTTTGTGCAAAATCAAATCAGAATACAATTATTTTGACGTTGATGACATCAAACGAACACAAAAAGACAATGAAAAGCGTTTTCGTAATGCAGTGGTGTTTAAAGTGAATAAAAGGCTAAAATGTTAGTTCTATGAACAAAATATCAAAATATATTTGTATCATATTCAAGTCAGTTAAATTCCTACAAAAAGTATTTCTAATCAGGCAGAATTAAGTGTTTATTCCTTCGGAGTCGGCAGCGAGGAAAATCAGGGAAAATAAGGTATCAGAGAAACCAAGCTGTGCTATTTTATGAGGCAGTATTTTTTCTACACCCGGCGTACCTACCGACTGTTTATCTTTCATATTTTATGTTCTTCATTTCAATTTTCTTTATTTATGTTGTTGAGCACAAATTTAAGAATTTATACGCAGGTTATTGCGTAGATTCATTTACATTTACTTCAAATATTGGGTTGAATTTGTAGAGGTAAGTTTGGTGTAGTTCGTTTGGGTATGATATAATAACTTAAATATAAGTACTTACCACCCGTACACCGCGGTGTACCCTACGGATTAACAGTTTTACAAGAAGGTAGGTTTTTAATAATGAGAGGTTATCAAGATTTCGACAAATTACAAAACCCGATATGAATTAAATTTACACTACATAGGATAGATTGGACCGTCACTTTAAATACAGGCGAGATAAAAAAATACAATTAAATAAGCAAAGTCAAATCACTATGACAAATTGTGTTGCGAGTATTTCTCAACTTTTACGCGCCTTTTCTTTTTTGAAGGATTTACATATAACAATTTTGTTACGAAACAGGTGCGTTCAAATCAGCGCCGTAGCAATTCAACGAATGGTTTTACGAAAGTCATGGTTAGATTTATGAATTCGCCTTATTTATGTCCGAGCTTTAGGCAGTAGATTTGGATAAACGAAGGGTTTATGCTAAATAGCTACGTGGATAGCTGGTCCGACTGAGCTAGAAATATGATGCTATCGTTTGGAAATTCGAGACGTTAAGCGGAAAATTGTTTTCATAATTCTACATTTATAACTACCCAGTAGAGAGTGATGGATGGCAAAGTTCCTATAAAAACGAAAAAAATTACATCAGTCAGTACAATTGTAATAAAAACATATTATAATCGTGTAATTACAGTTTTCTGCACGATAATTATTATAATACGGTGAAGTGGTAGTTTCAAACTTTGAAAAAGTTATTTTGTGTTTATTTTTATTCATTGACGTGTAAATTGTACGTTAATGAATAAAATTTTACCTACATATCTGTTTGCTATGATTACATAGGCGAACACAGATTTTACGAATTAGAGATTTAAAAAATTCGTCTTGTTGTTTTAAGTTAAAAGGGCAATAAGCTTAGAGCAATATTTTTTCTGAGGGTGTAAGTAATCCGACTCTATAGGCACAGTCATCTGATTGGGAAATAAAAAATATCTGATCAAGCCGATCCTACAGTCCTTAACCACACTTGAGATAAGACCGAGTAGTTCCACGCTAGGGTGAAGGGATAATTGGCTAACATTAAGCGCGCCTGCCCTGGACATTGACTTATGCCCCACTGGCTCAATCCTCGTTAAACGCATACTCATCGAGTTTTTTGGGTTCATTATTTTGGAGCTCTTCAAAACAGGAAGGGGTTTCGGTTTCTAGGCTAAGGTGTTGAGTCCACGCAATTGAAACATAAAGTGGTTCGTTTATGCTATGCTTAGTTTTTTCGTCAACATATTTTGCTATACAAACCTTGTCCCGACAATAACGAATGCACAAACAAATAATCATCCAATTTGGCGCAGTCATTGAAAAGTTATGGAAAAATGTATGTACATACATTTCAATGACCTTTTTTTTTATACAAATAGATTTACTCTTAAGGTGGTGAAATCCTTACTAATAGTTTAGTTAAGATTTGGGTTGTACTGTGGTGTGGAGCTAGCTAACCACAAAACATTCCTGCTAAGACCCCGAGATCGGGACGTAAAGTGGACGGTAATGCTTATGCTTATAGGTAATACTTTACATTTTCATTGTTTCGAGATTGAAATCGCTTTTAGCGATAAAGACGCCGTTTATTTCCATAGGTATTTTGTGCATTAATTCCTGTATAAGTGTTTGTTTTTGGTATGTAAGCTAGGTTACGTTTTTGTTATTTGGGCCCCAATAAAAAATATCTCAATCAATATTTAATTTTAACGAAAAATCAGTACTTGTATCAAATATGATTTTATCAAAGGCAAATTTCTTTAGAATTAGTCTCGTATAATTAATGATCCTAATACATTAACTTTCATTTCCTTGGTTTATGTTTGTTAGCACAAAAAAAATTAGAAAATCACTAAGGCTAAAAAACTCATGGAGCGGATTCCAATCGAGCGCGGGCGTGGGCCCGCTGCTTCTGTAGAATGGAGATTTATATGTAAAAATTGAAATCAAAACTCACGAGGCGGTATAAGCGCGCGCGGCTGCCACGCGGTCCCGCGCGGTCGCCGCCCGCCCGTCACCCGCCACGTTCACGGGCGAAAATCGCACTGCGGCAGCTGCGAAACCCCGAAAATCAGCGTGCTCGTGAGTTTTGAAATAAAACCGTCGCTCGTCGCAGTTCGCGTCCGCGCGTGGGCGCAGTTGAAAACCGCTTAATGGGTTCTTAGCCTAAAACACGCAACGCTAAGTGCCCTATTTTTCTCAGCGACTTTTAATTACATATGTGATAAGACTGATGACTTTTAAACCGTGGAGTGTATCACTAACAGTTTCTTATGAATTGACATGGAAGTCATCATACCAATTGCTATGACTATAACAATATCAGCATCATCTCAGCTCATCACCAACATCGACCTAGCACAATATAGAGCTTACTACCACTAAGTTCCTCTTCAAGATCTTCAATCACTTTTCTTCTCCAAAACTTTGTACCAAAAAACAAAGTTACACTTTTGTCTCCACAGAGACTCACTTCAACTAGGCCCGTTCATAAATAACATTTGCGACTTAAAACGCTTTAAATCACCACTTTTGACTTCGTATTTATTACCAACGACAAAGGCCATGGGAGCCTCATGAATACTGCTTGCAAAAATGTTTCGTTCATTAAAAAAATGGAAATAGGTCAAGTGAGAAACGGCTGGGTTACGGAGGGTACCGCACGGGCGTAATTGGTGAATCAAAGCTGACGGCCTGCGTATCATGTATGAAGTACTCACGCACTTTTGAGTTATCTTTCTGCGTAAGTGGGATCCGGATTAAAAGTTTTTTTTCAAATATTTCATTGAGATTTAAGTAAGTTTAATGTGTAGTACGAGTAACTAAGGAAATGTTACTTAAAATAAAATAAAATAAACAAAACTTATATGCGTACTAGCAGCGCCCTGCGTTTTCATCCGCGTAGTTCCCTATCACGTAATTTTTCCAAGATAAAAGTAGCCTACGTGTTCTTCCACATCATACTCTATCTATGTTCCGACTCCGACCTTAGCTCTCTCCATAGCTCACTGTGCGACTTCGAGCTTCGATATGAGGCCCAGGTTATAGTTAAGGACCACTTCTCAGTTCCATAAGCCATCACTGACAACACGCACTGATTAAAGACTTTCAGCTTCAGGCATTGGGGCATTTTGGACTCAAAGATGTGCCAAAATTTCCCGAACGCTGCCCATCCGAGTTGGATCCTTCGGTGGACCTCTTTGTCGAAGTTGGATCTACCTAATTGGATATTTTGACCCATGTAGACGGCCTCATAAAGGTCGCTGGAAACCGCTGGTTGCAGGTTGCGCAGGACCGTACGTTGTGGAAATCTAGGGGGAGGTTTATGTTCCGCAGTGGGCGTCTTGCAGCAGATGATGATGATGATTAATAAATTCAGTTACCTAACTACTGTACATTCATACTGTTAATCAGTTTTGATGTGCTACTACGAAAACTAGCGTGGTAGTCACTCATTTTAATATTAAAAGAGTGATGAATTACTAACGTTAGAACATTTTAGAGACAGGATTTCAGGCTTGTTGACTACCTTTTTAACAGACTTTTACAAAGTGTACTGAATTTTAGTCGAGTGTCTGATTTTCCAAGCTTTGCTTAGTTTGAGGTCAGATGCTATTGTGTGTGAATTGTCCACCAATATTAATTTATTTATTTATAAATTGAAGAACATAATTTTAAATTGAATTCGGTTTTGGTTTTTTCGGAGAAATTCAATTATGTTATTATTTTTAAATGTTGCTATTATAATAATATTTGTGGCACAAGAGCTGTTTATTACCAATACAGAGTTCAGAATCTTGCGAAGATTGATAAGGTATTTCCATATTAATATGAGAATAATAGAAGTACAATGCGAAATACGATTTCAGATTGTCTTCACTAGACATCGATTAAACGTAGAGTACATAATCTAACGTTTCCCAGAAGTTCCCACTGCTGGAACTCGGGGCCTTCTCTAGTAAGGAGAGAGTCAAACACATGATCTAAGTACGACGCTAGGCCAGCATAGGTTGCAAGATAGCACATAACCTCGAAATAATCTTGGAACAGGATCAAATCCGGTTTCCTCAAGATTTTTTTTTCTTCACCGTTAAAGCCAGTAATATATTTGTACTTTTTACCGCGAGAAAGTATCGGAAACGGGAAACAGGAGAACGTGGGTAAAACAAAAAGGCGCTGCTGGTTACATATAAATAAATGTATGAATTTTGCTCAAAATTCAGTTCTGTTTTTACCCGACTGCGCGACGCAAAGGAGTGGTAATGTGTTTATCAGTCTATATATGTATGTATGTATGTATGATTCTTTGAAGCACTATACAGACCAAACGCCTGAGCCGATTTTTATGATTCGCGCGTCAATCGATTTCTCTTGGTTACGCGAATGACACTAAAGACATGACATTAGTGTAAATTCAAAATGGCGGCTACCGTTCCAAATAATATCCAAATTAAAAAAAATGAAAATTAACAAACTATGTCAAAAGGGGTATCGTTGAATAGGTATTTAAAAATAAATTTTAATTTTCTTTCAACGTTTTTTGATTTGGCTGACCGTTTAGGATGTGTATCGATTTAAAGCTGCGTAACAACCATTCTCACATTTATAGGTTTATAGGTAGCAGAAAACATCGTATAATTGTAGTGGTAAGACTCCTGGCAGAGTCCGCCTGGGGAAGTACCACACCTTTGCCAGTTATTCTACCACCAAGCAGTAATGTGCAACCATTACTGTGTTGCGGTTTGAAGGGCAATGTTTCTAAATAAATTATAGGGCTTAGAGATATAACATCTTAAATATCTGGGTGACGAGCGCAGCGCAGTGCTAGGTAATGATTTAGACTCTTCATGTTACAACAGCTGCGTGTCACTGTAGTGTTATGTTACCATGTAACTATGTATGTAGTGTTATGTCCACTGGTGCCCCTACCGACTAAAACCCCCACAGGTTTCTCCGGCATGGCCAAGGGTCAGGGTCGCGGGGTCACTTTTCGCACTATCCTAACCTAACCTCCCTTGTACAAAAGCTGAAAGATTATAGTGAGGGCAGGTTTCCAACTGCAACTGAACCGATAGGGTAATAGAACACTACATTGTCTGTGGTGGTCGTGTCCACCTTGTATGGATATGGTGTCTCTATCTACTAAAACCTCCATGAGGTTTCAACTTTGGTGCTGATGGTGGGAACACGGGATCGATCTCTGATTGCTCCGCCTGGCTCCGACTTCAAACGATTTAGTACTCAACTTCATTGAACAATTAGATTGGCTGTAGAATAATAATGGATCCCGACTGTTCAGTTGTTATGTTCCTTTACTAAAATGTATTTTATTTTCTGGAATAGTATTAATTCAATAACATGTTATAGAATTCTAGACCACCAGAAATCTAAGTGCTTGTTTTATTCTTTTCAGTTTTTATAGTATGTAAGTAAGTACCTAGTTTGGTTCACATTTTATGCAGTCGGGTTTTAAGAACTTTTAAATTATATTTATTTTATTGGCTTATGTAATCCTACTAATATTACAGATATCAATGTTTGGATGTTTGTTGCTCAGTTACGTCATAATGTCTGAATGGGTCGGACAAAAATTTGGAACACACTTGGATTATAGTCTGAAAGGTGTTCTTTCGTTATAGGCTATTACGTATTATTTTTATTCCGAAAAAAACAATGGGAACGGGATCCGCTTGAGTAAAACTGGCGCTACAGTGTAATATATCATAGAATAGGTAATATTACTGTTTAATCCAAGATCATGTCTCAGATTGAACCTAAGATAAAGTACCATAGGTTTTAATCTAAGATCTCGCTTAATCCCGCTCCTTGCGCCAGTTAATCAGCGCCAGTTATTCATTAATCTAAATATTAATGTGAAACAGTAGTTCTCAACTGTTCACAGCCAACGCTAAGCTCCGACGTACAAATAAATAACTTAGCTCCCAAGTTAAACTAGGTGTGCTTGAGAAAACGTCAGGAACAGATGCTGTATGAATTTAATATAAGCACCGCAGGTGGGAGGTCATTTTTTGCACATTCGTTTGCAGATGGAAAAGAAGTATGGGGGAAACTGAAATCGTTAATAGTAATGCAGCTATTTTTACGGGGGTTTTGTTCGGTAATGATCTGTAACATAGGTAGAGTACGTCGAGAACGTATTTTTTTCTAATATAAGTGCCTACTTAGCACATAAAATTTCGTATAAGAAGTCCTATATAAAGTCAAAATGTGGATTTTTGTTTTTTTTTAATAATAATAGATGCGCCTTGTAATTTTTTTAACCACGTAGTTCTTGTTATTTTCGCGAGTAAAACGTAACCTACTCGTATATGCTATACATAGTTCAGGCTATGTTCTCATTGTTTTTCCAAATTTTAATTCGATTCGTTCCGACGTGATTGAGCAACATACTTCCAAACAGGCGCATTTACAATGTTAGTAGGATAGAGTGGCTGGACAAACAAGCTATGTGTTTGATGGTAACCAACACGCCTGCCCATAACATCGCAGTGGCAAGTAATTATTTAAACGTGATTATTCTATATTAAAGCTTAGCACTTCACTGACTGACCCACCCCACTCAAGGTTCACTTATTCTTTTGTCCTGTATGAAAATATTGTCTTCCAAATCCAGAGTAATGTTCGCTATCTGGGCGATAGAATATGTAACTGAAAAAGGTGTGGTGGAGTCTGCAGAAAGTACTACTACAACAAAGGGTCCTACTACAAATTGGACTCTTACCAGTATCAAAAATGTTTAATAAAACTGAACAATTAATGAGGTGCTCGTAGGGCGATGTGAAGTGTTAGTGAGTTATATTTATCCTTACACAAAGTATATGTAACCTCGAGGAATTTATCTTTTTGATTATGATATAAAAAATACATAAAAAAAAAATATTTCGACCTGTTATTGTATATTTGTGATCGGATTTTAATTTTATGTAAATGATTGCATTGGAAATGGGTCTTATTGTTTACCATTTTATGTACCTTTGAGACAACGTAATTTTAATTGTCTTTAAAACCGTGTAATTTTATGCAAGGTAGATTTATTTTCAAACTTTATATTTTTCTTTATTTATCTCGATGTCAAAACTACAAAATTATTCAGAATGAAAATATAAAGGCTTAATATAGTGCTCACATTAAAAAGTGTTTTATTATTTGTAGAATGGGAAAATTACTTACAAGGCTTGCAGTTCATGAAAAACATTGTTCTTAGAACTCAAGAAAAAGTAGTTACGGTACAGCACGGTAGTGACTTATTACAGTTTAGTAAGGTTTCCCTGGGTAACTTTATTTAAAATCAACATGACTACAGTGATTCGTGAGCATTATCACAAATTTTGCATCGTTTAGATTAGGGAGTAGGTACAAGCCTAAAAAATAAAAAGTTAATTTTTACATAGGTATTAAACAAGCTTCAAAGACCTTCAAACCAAGAACTTCAAAGTGGTCTAAATTTAATATTTTCTTCTAAATTTGATAGCAAATCTAAACAACTAAGAAAATGGTCAAGTTTAAAATTGAAGGACTCAAATCATGCTAACATACATCGATTTACATATATATTATTTATAAAAAATAAATATTGAATTGTTAGAAATTTTAATCGTTATTGCACGACTGCACGTGCCTATTGTTGTAAAAAAAAACGACTGCGTTAATGATTCAATAACAATAGCCAACAATGAGTCTTATTTATAAATAAGATTTCCTGGCACAAAATACGTAGCGAATAAAAGGGATTTGAAAAAAGAACGAATTTGAATAGCGAAGCGTCAGGGCTCGTCACTGCTCCGCGCCGCGTCAGCATCACGTTTCAAGATGGCGTTCTCACGACACGGCCGCCACTTTAGGCGGGAAACGTGACAGGAGCTGCGTCCTATAATGCCTATTTAATTGTGGTGAATTATTGGTTCCTTTGTAATAGAATTAAGCTCACAGATAGGGCGGAGTGGTATCGGATTGATTTACTGTTCATTTGTCATTATTTACCAAGAACCCAATGTAAATTACAGACAATATCTACACAATGCCTAGTTGCCTCCATTATTTCACCAAATTTGGGGTAAGTATCTATTACCTACTAAAATTTTATTGTAAAGAGAAAGGATATAAGTACTTAAGTTATAATGAATGAACCGACTATTATGTTTTTTTTTTTGTTTAAAAATCTCATGATTTAACCGAATTTACAATTTACCAATACCACCAATTGTTATAAAAAAAAATTGGTTGCCTGTAAAGTCGGTATACGGGCGAAAGTTTTACGTGACAACGACTTTGAGTGGTAAAATAATTTTACGGAAGGGACGCGTGCCTTTCACTTTTTATGTCTGTCTCTCTCGCTCTTAGGCGAGCTAACCATGCCCGAGTGGAAGGGACGCGTGCCTCTCACTCGCTCTCGTTGTGAGCGCATAACGTGAGCGGAGCGTAACGCAGTTTCTTGAAGTGTCACCCGGCAAACCAATTTATAAGACGTTGTCACGTCAAAACTATATCGATTGAATCTTCGGTTACTTTGTAAAAGAAGCACAAACGAACATGGACCGCAAATTTTTGTGATAAATGTGAGTGGTAATTAATAGTTGGTCATTTTTATCATAAAAATATCTGTGAAATTAGGCCTTCAAACCAAATTAGTGATTGAGCAAATCACATATAGGTAGGCACTTTCGAAATTCCACATGATACTTTCTACTAGGTAGGTAATATTATAAATGTGAAAGTTTGCAAGTTTGTTGCTCAATCACGTCGAAGTCTCAGAACTAAAACTTACAACACAGATTATAATCTGTAATAGTACATAGGTTACTTTTAACTGCTGGAAAATTACAGGCACAAGAATTACACAGGCAAAACCACGGGGCGCTGTGTGTTAATAATAGTGAACTTAGATAAATGTAGCTACACAAAACATAGTAGTATATAACGAGCTTCAAGAACAAAACGTTCACAGTTACTTGATTAGTTTTAGTATGATGGATTGGTGATTACGATGTACCGCCCGCGAGCAACCGTGGCGATAAAAACACTGATTCATGACATAAAATTTACTGGCAATCGTAACTTTTTCCAGGTTTTATCAAGAGAACAAATAATAAAGAATTATTTCTGTATTTGTTAAGGTTATAGTTGTAACGATTTAAAACTACGAAATAAAAATTGTGTCTACCGTGCAAGTAACATAATTATCGAAAATAACTTTTGAAGAAATAAGTGTAGTAGGGTTTTCGTCTAAAGCATCTCAATATGTACCTAACCTAATACTAGCAGCGCGTCGCAGTTTTACCCGCTTTGTTTCCCACGCTCGTAACTTTCCTACTAATCTTTCCTAATAATTTAATATTACCATAATTACTAAAAGAATCTGAAAAACATAGAAAAACAATCTTTGGTTATACATATATCTATAGTAAAATAATGTTTTATTCATCTATAGTACCAATATCTGAATTAAAGATTTTTAAAACGAAAACACAAAGTATTCCCATGTAAATATTTTTATCAAAATAAATAACTCTATTTTAATACTGAATGGCTATTGAAAGAAATAATTCTATACTACTCGTAAATGGTAGTCAGTTAATAACACATATCCCGGAGTGCGTTAGGTTCTTATCTTTCTATCTAACTCGTTTTATCGCAATTTATTTGACATTAATTGCTGCTATGTTTATTGTCTATTGTATTTGGGTTCCAGCGTAATATAATATAGAGAGAGATAAAGTTATAAAACGAAAATGATATTGTTAGCATGTAATATTTAAGTATTTTTTACGGTTTCTTTCTGCTCAACAAACTTTAGGTGTAAAGGCCGCAAGACCTCACTAAGGCGGCCCCTAGACCTACAATAACTTTGTGCAATGCATTTTATTGTGCAAAAAGATTGAAAGGAACTTAGCGTCCAAACGATCAATTATATTGCACAAAAATACGAACTGCTCAATGTTTTCGTATTCAGTCGGAGAACGATGTTTATTCCGTAAGGACCGCGAGAACAAAATGTCTCTCAACAAGATTTAACTGCAGCTATACATGTATGTACATATATATATATAGTGTTGTTGTTCATGGAAATCTTTGCATGTCTGTGTTTGTAATTTATTTATTTATTTTGTTTCATATAAAAGTAACATTACAGGTTTCGCCAATGCGTTACAATTATTACTGTTATTTACACATGCTCATACAGAATATACAAGATAATTTTATCATAATAATAAATAGGACGACGACACAATTATATAGTATTTTTAGGTACATAAACACTTATACGGTTAGATAGACACCTTTAAAAATATAATTTTTTTTTTACAAAAAACTACGTCTAATAAAATTTACAATACGTCTAGTCTGTCTAGGGTACTTCTTCACAATAGGATAGAAAGGCCCTTTCCATATCTGCCCTTTTCGCTGAAAAAATGTCTAATTCTGGGTGCGACACTCCAAGCAAGTCGTGTGTTACTGTGTTCGGGTTTGAAGGGCATTATTTTTATTTATATCGACGAGTGACGAGCGCAATGATTTGTTAGGTAATAATTTGGATTATTAATGTTCCAATAGCTAGGTGTCATTGGGCTGTTATAGACAGGCATGTTGCTTACCATCAGGCACATGCCCTGCTCGTCTCGTCACATTATAATAGCTACTATAAAAAAAGGAAACATCTCTATGCATTTAGACAACAATGTCTAATACTAAATTATCTAAACTAATACCAAACATTTATTTAGAATGTAATGACCACTCATTACATTCTTTGCTCTTGATATTCCACAGAGGCGGCAATTTGCTGTACAATTGGATACTCATATTCGTAGATAATTCTTAACTTCTGCGTTCTCGCCATACGTGTACTCCTCGTCAAGATGACCAAAAGGCTGATACATATTGTGCATTGCTGACCCAACACGACGCAATGAAAAAATATGGAGCAATAAAAATTACACTCGCTCAAACTTTCATTCAATCATTGTGCAATCTTCAATTTTAACCCTAAACGGTCAATAATATTGTACAATTCGCGCAAAATGATTGATCATCTAGGGGCCGACTAACCTAATAATAATAAGGACCTAATTATACTTACGCAATCCGCACATACCTATGGTATACCTAAAACCGGGACAAAGACATCCACTACGTTGGCCAAAAATGAGTTGGCGGATGATGTATTTATGTTCTCGAAGGATAATCTTTTATTGAATTTAAGTCTGTAAAATCATTCAGAAACGGTTTGAAGTTTCGACAAACATACAGAATCACTTTAATTGAATGAAACTGTGTTCGGCATCACTAAGCAGCGTCTTTTCCTCTCGGAACATGTCAAATGACCTCTCTAAGTGACAAGGGTCATGTACTACTACTGAAAATATTACTTCCCTAACTTTGGGGATAGAAAAACTTCCACGTCGCATTTACCGTTCAACATATCCGTTGAAATAGCGAAACGATGACACTGAAAAGTTCTAAGCTTCACTTGAAAAATAAGAGAGTGGCTCCTCGGTACAACTGTCTGTGTGTCGCGTTTGCGATACAATGTTTATGGGTAGTTTGGGGCACACGTATATAGAACGCTCTGTAATGTTTGGATGGGCTTTAACTCCTCCAAGTTACGCTGAGTTGTTCTGATCGAAAACAAAATTTTCTATTTTTTTCGATTTACAATGATACTTTTTGCAAAGGATGATGATGAAATACGAAGAAATAAAACATGAGTGTTTGATAGTGAAGGGTCAGTTATAACTTGTTTGGCTTATTGCTGGTTATTTTTTATATCCCATGTCTATTAATAAAACACAATTTCAAGAAAAATCTCACTGGGGTCACTCTTGATCACTTAATTTTGTACTATATTTTGGAAATTAATGAAAAATATAAAAAAACATTGATTTATATAGACATGATGTTGTAATGTAGAATGTTTTTCTATGTATAATCTATATATATAAAAGAAAGTCGTGTTAGTTACACCATTTATAACTCAAGAACGGCTGAACCGATTTGGCTGAAAATTTGTGAGGAGGTAGCTCGGGACCAGGAAAAGGACATAGGATTTTTATCACGTTCCCGTGGGACGTCAAAAAACGACAAACGACGAATATCCCGTTCGACCGCGTTCCCGTGTGACGTGACATAAAACGTAAACGACAGCTAAATGTCAAAAATTTGAAGTTGAAGAACCTTTGCTAATCTTTGTTTCTAAATTTGAATTGGTACGACCAATTTCCGACAGGTGGCGTAGCAGTAGCTGAAGAGGTTTTTTTGTTTGAAAGCTATATTCTCAGGAATGTCTGAACCGATTTCAGTCATTCTTTCTCCGTTAGATATTGTACGGGATCCGGATGAGTGCTATATAATCCACGGGCGAAGCCGGGGCGGACATCTAGTAAGTATATGTTTAAAACTATTTAAGTATTGCATCAGCTATCTGGCAGCCATAGTTTTGTTTTAGGCAGCAAGGTTTGCTTTTGGGGTCAGATGGTGTTGTGTGTGAAGTGTTCTCCAATATTTATTTATATGAACTGTATAGTTTACTCAGACCAGCTAAATATTTTTTTATAGTGATGTCCCTGATCAACACGCCTGCCCATAACATACTCACTCAAAATACTCCGTAATTTGTGCCGTCTATGCTAGGTCTCCTGACTATGACACTCGCCTGTTCAGTGAAAAATTGGCGCGCAGTTTGAGGCGAACCCCACAGCCCCTAGTTTATGCAGAGAGTCGGCGGCCCCTGAGCCATTTACCCCTTTGTTCGTGCTAATGAAAATAGGTTAATGAGCAGGCAGCCAGGTAACCCGTAGCCGAAAACACGCCTACCGACAGAGACAAATTGAACGCCTATTTGCCTTAGTAAACTTAGAATCTTATGCCAAAGCTTATGCTAAAGATAGAAGAGATTATCACTTAATGTCAGTTTGTAGATAAAGCTCAGTTGTTTTGCAGTTAAAATAATAGATACTCTGCTGTTACTAATTTTTTTTTTCGGCCTGTGCAAATTCGATTATTGTGCTATGCTATAATTAAAAAAAGTTTAAATTCAGATTCGAATTCAGATATGTAGCTGACGGATATATTTGTCTGTCTATGTAAAGCACGTATGTAGACGTATGTAGACCATCTAAATCATCATCGTGTAAGGCACGATTACGTGCCTTACATAGATAGTCTTAAATTTGTATTTTTGAACCAAAAGCTTCGTTTATCACCAACCCAGAACGTCAAGATTTGGACCTGGTTTGGTCGTGTTAAGCCTCTTCTCGAGTTTGAAAATGACTAAGCCAAAACTAGTGTGTATTGGTGCACCTAAAAAACTAAACAATTGTGTTACGAAGTTTTTGATTTAATGTAAAACCTGATTTAAGCTTAACTTGGCCTCTGAGTTAATTTGACGTGACATACGTCTAAAATGCTTATATTAATTTTACTTAAGTTCCTCCTGGATAAACGCGTTCCATCGTAGATCGTATCGTCATTTAACATCAGGCAAGATGGGGGTCAAGTGTACAATTACAATATTTAGTTTAGTTTAAAGAATGGGTTCCGATTTCTTTTCCTAAGATGCGAGAACATAATATATTATTGGTTTCAATTGTATAGAATGACTAAAACGTGTGTCACATTCAACATTGACACCATCACAGCACAATTAAGTCATTCCACTTTAATCAACTAATAAATTAACCGTAATTCGTCCACTAAAATCGTTTTAATCTATGATCATTCTCCTTGACAATGTTTGCTGTCCGGTTATTTGATAATTTACCCTAATATGATTATGTCCTACCTGAAGTCGACTAGTGAACTAAATGTATGCCCAAAAGCTTTTTGTACACGCGCATTACACCCACAGCTCTGTAATTCAGTCCGTCAGATGTCGCCTCTGACTCCGAGCGATTAACCCATTTGAGGGCCAGCGCCGCCCAACATACCCAGGCCCCCAGATATCCTGAAAACATCTTCAAATCCTTACAAATAGAATGAGGCTAGAAATCGCGAGAGACCAGAATACGTTGGCGACACTTCGCTTGGAAATGGAATGTTTGTGCCGATACTTGAATATTATTGATATAACACTCAATATTAGAATATTGAAATCCCTCCCGTTAGAGACAGATGCCGTAAATTGGGATGTTAATATTTGTTTTTTACGAGGCAAAAGTTAATTGCGAACGAAATTGCTCTCGGTAAATTGGACGGCGTATAAAATGAAGGTTAGAGAAAAATGCTTATGAATTATGTCCTCATGTGACATGGTTATGGCCTAAATTATTTTTCATGGCCTTTTAGATATTCTCTTGAGAATAAATGGTAGGTATAACTTTGTTATGGAATTCTCTATTTAAAATGCCATTTTGGGCAGACTGGCGGGAGTCAGTTACTGAACTAATACAGAATGTTTTATGATAATTAAAGATATAAAATAAGTTTGGACTAAAACCAAACGAAATTATAACAGTTCTCTTAGCGGTCGTAACCGGTACGGTATTTTCGATACATTTACTGACATTCCCGTGATATTAATGGATACGATAATATTCATACCTCACCCACTGTGTACAGAATGAACAGTTTCATCATACCTAAAAGCCCTAGAATCAATACCGGCTGTATAAATATGGCCTCTTCTTCCTGGCACCACTGATCTCTATCCTGAGTCAATCTCATCTACACATGAATCCTATCTCACTCAGCCATCTCATTCAGGTATGTAAAACCTTAGCCTTAGAGCAACAGATAATTTGTCTGGGGCGTAATACGTATTTTATTTTAAAGAAAGGCTAGGCGACATGTTTGCTACCTGATACGAATAAATAAAAGCCGACATAAATCTTAAGACATAATAAAAGTCTTGATAGAAAGGTAATATAACTATAGGTTACAGTTTCGCGAACATTTGTCTGTCGGCCCTTCGTCCAACACAGATATTGATGGCGTCCGAACAAAACACTCTAATCGTGATGTATGGGGAGTGCGTGTGCAAGGGAAAACAGAGATCAAGATACCAAAGATGACGTCTTCAACGACGATTCTTATGAATTCTTATGTAGTGGTAGAGTCGCCTGGGGAAGTACCACACCTTAGCCAGTTACTCTACCTGTGAGCAGTAGTGCGCAAACATTACTGTCTTCTTTGAAGGCCAATATTTCCAGAGAAATTAATAGGTTAAAAGATAAAACACCTTATACCTCCGGGTAACGAGCGCAGTGCGGTGCTAGGTAATGATTTGGACTCTATATGTTCCAATAGCTGTTTGTACCATGCTGTTATGGGCATGCATGGTGCTTACTATCAGGCACATATTGATTGTCTTGTCACTATACTACAAAACACCGTAAAATATGTAGAAAAAATATATGTAACTATAAAATGTATGAACCACACTTAATTTTATTTGTTTATAGCACCATTACGCGATGTTATCCGAGAAGTTCCCATATTTTCCTACAACAAATTAAAAAAAAAATTGAAAAGTTACTTATTCAAGAACAACTTTTATCTATAATCTCTTTGTTTTTCTAATTTCAACCCGATTCATTCCATCGTGATTGTGTAACAAGCATACAAACTGTTATTTATTTAGGTAAACAATTAGTGGAATACATTTACTCGTACCTACTAGTTGGTCCAGCACCCGTTGATCCCCCGTATAAAGTAATAGGCCAGTAAAAACAGACTTTTTTAGATTTTTTTAGGATCACTTATGATAAAATCACAAAATACTGACAGATCCAGGTGGAGCTTCAATCGCCATCTTGAAAAAATGTTTTTGGCAGATATCTCGGATACTATGCACTTTAGGGCAAAAGTCATAGAGATCATTATTGTAGTTCTGGTTTCGAACCACGTAAAATGGAAGGCCGCCTAGGACACATTAGGCCACCACAGCGTTTTGACAGATAACTATTTTAATTTGTCTTTATTCTATGAAAACAACTCGTCTTAAAAACACGATAAAAATTAAAGTAATAATTAATTCATTTTAACCAGGTCTTGCTAGCAAGTCAACAAGAATTCCTAATTCAACTGCGAATATAACCAGAGTTATAATGAATGTGAAAATTTAATATATATAAAAAGGCAGTCCGCAGTAGTGAAAACTGTAATTGCAAACATTGGTAGTTCCCCATTTCCTTCACGAAACCTAACCTGATACTGTTTCAAGCTTACATACTCTTACGTAAGTACACGTCGGAGTGTGTCTTTATTTACCTAGATTACGTGCTTACGACACGTCTTGGGCTGTTTGTTTCGCATTCGGCGTTCTCTTTGTTCGAGACACCTTTTACTGGAGGGGGCTGAGGATGCGTGCTTCTGAGGATCCTGTATTGATTCAGATTGGGGATTGAGATTTGATAGAGAGATTATTATGTTCTACGAGTTTACGCCCTCTGCTAAGAGAGTCAGAAAAATTACAGAAAAAAAGTTTGTTGAAAGTAAACAGTGCACTATTTACTACATACTACTAATAGTATATATGAAAAATAAAACACAAATGTTAGTCTATTGTTTTTATATAAATGCAATAAGTAGAGTTTATGTGGCTATGTACCTATAGATGTACGCGTATGTTTCAAATTTCCACCCGATTCGTTCAGGCATTTTTTAAAATAAAGAGTGAAAAGACGAACAAGACATGTGCCTGATGGTAAGCAACATGCCTGCCATATAACAGCACAGTGACACCCAGCTATTGGAACATGAAGAATCCAAATCATAACCTAGCACTACACTGCGCGTGTTACCCAGAGATCTAAGATGTTACATTTCTAAGACCTGTATTTTTTCTGAAAACTTTGCCCTTCAAACCGGAACACAGTAATGTTTGCACCTTACTGCTTGGCGGTAGAATAACTGGCAAAGGTGTGGTACATCCCCAGGCGGAAGTACCACACCTTTTACCATAGTTATTCCATTCCGACATGTTTGAAATAACATACAAACTTTTACATATACCTATCATATAAGATAGCTATTTTATAAGTAAGATACCTATTTAGAAAACTGAATCAAGAAAACAAGTAGTACAGAGTATTACATTGAGAACAGAGCGGAAATCTCGACATAAATCAACCGCCGCAACAAGTGCTGGCAATGGGACATTTGGACTGGGAGATAGGATATTTTGCGCTAACCCTGGGATAAGCGATGGTAATTATTTTTTATTTTTGAGGCTCTTAACAGGAACGATCTTTAATAAATGTTAATGAGTCGGTGTATCTTGTCGGTGTGGTTTGTTAGGTTGTAGGTGTGGAGTAAAACGTAACGAAGTAAGTTATTATGATGATAAATTATTTCTCAAAAGGCGCAGTTTTTGTCAAAACTGAATAATACAATTTAAAGAAGAAGAATAATCTTAGCATTTTTTTACTAAAAAAAAATGTAATCCATTTTAATGATTACTTACTAGCAGCGCGTTTGATTTCACCCGTGGAGTTCCCGGTCCTATTATGTTCTGACAAATAAATGTTTTGATTTGATTAGATTATTTTCTCAGAAAAGAAGTAAACTCTGTCCTATTCCAGACTAAAAACTATCTGTGTTCCGAATTTCACTTCGATCCGTTTAGCGATTTAGCATTTATAATATTAGCACAATGGTAAACTATATGTAAGTTCTTAGAATCAATTAAAGTTAGACACAAATATACATCATTCACATATTCTATTTCATCTATTCAATTTGCCACGGGCCTCAGATGGTATAGTTACCTACGCCACTGGTCTCAATACCAGACAGTATCGAAAATATATTGCTTACGAGACGCTCAAAATATGTATCGAAATTTGAGCAGCGTTAACGGTCTCACATTAGAAGCCGAACTTACTGAAAATCCATGAAACAGTTAAATGAAAAACAAAAATGTATCAGTCTTAGGGGGGACTCCCGACAATAGTCAAAACTTATAGGTAACTTAGAATTTTAGAATTAAACAGCACTAATGTTTTACAGGGGTGAAATCTCAACATCTAAGTGTCCCCAAAACTGTCAACCTCACCTGCCCGTGGTGCACCCTGCCGACCAACAAACGAGGCTCTGACGACCGACCGATGGCGGGATAACCATCCAAATAGCCGTGCTGTAAATATAGCTGTGACGGGCAGCAGCGTCACATGCATAAAATGGCACGGCACTGCGGTCGCCAACCCGCATGCCCAGCGTGGCGACTATGGGCAATACCCCCCTTCATGATAGTGACGATATTCGAAAGGCAGCTGGTAGCGGTTGGAGAAGTAAGTCCGAGGATCGGGCTGAGTGGCGTATCATAGGGGAGGCCTATGTCCAGCAGTGGACGAACACAGGCTGATGATGATGATGATGAATGTTTTACAATACGTCACATGTATTCATGTACATACTAAAAAATATACTGCTATTACACGTCTTGCTGACTCGAAATCACAAGATTTCAAACACCCTAAAAGTAAAAAATGTTTTAGAAAAGTTCTAATGTCTACTCAGACCAACTAAGTGGTTGAATCCTCAAAGGATGTCTATCAAAAATTGCCTTAATGTCAGTAGTACCATTGATTAGTGTATCGTATTTAAAAAGTAGCCTAAATGTTAATACAGATAATATTCTATGTTTCTTATTTCATGCAGAGTCGTTCCGCCATCACAGAGGATGTGTTGCATACCTACACACTTACAAACACAAACGGAATGCTTAATAATATTAGTGTGGTTGGTATAGGTCCAATGATAAACCCAGTGAGTTCAATCAGTCCATTCAAACCATTAATTTAGAAAAGACCAGTTAATATAAATGAAGAAAAATACTCTTTGTATTTTTATTACATAATTTATTTATCTGCGTCCATCATAAAATAAAATCAGTCCTAAATGAAGTCGAATAAAAACTGTAGGTAAATTGTAAAGGGTCCTTGTCGATCTAAGACAAAGTCTTTTTTTAACGCAGCATTTAACAGCTGTAAACATGCTTTGTCATAGTCAATTTAATAATACTGACAGCCACAAAGATTAACATTAATAACAAGTATGACGTTACCTCATTAAATAATGCTAATTACGAATCCTCACACACACACACACATATATACAACCGCCGCGGCGTAACGAAAGCTCAAAGCTACATTTACCCATCACCATCCTAATAGGTTTACAGCACATATACGCGGGCCTCCACACAAACAGGTTTAAATCTGTCAAATACCCCCATCTGCACGGCGGAAGGGCTCTATGTGATCAAATATTTACACCCTACAACGCGGGTCTGACGTTTTTCTCCCATTCAAATTGTCAATAATGAATGTTTATGCCCTAAAGTTGACGGCGCCCGCGTTGGGTCTTGAATGGACGCCGGATGCTGGAGGCTTAGATGTTATTTGTATCTGGTGGTAAATAGCGCTTTTCAAATCTACGTTTGTGAGGCGCAGATGTACCTAAAGACCTTCACAGAGTGTCTGCTTTCGTAATTCCGTTGGAATAGTACCTACCCTTTAGAAATTTAACTAGACGAGTCATACAATTTTTTTGTCAGTGAGAAGATGTCGTGGGGAAAACGTCCCATTTGACAATAGTGATCTCGTAGATTCAAATACTGCGTGCACTTTTGGATATTTTTCCAAGTGCAGGTGTTAGAGCGAGCAAATTAATAAGCAAAAAAAGTATTAGATAGTAGATAGCTGAGAAATACATACTACTGTTACTTATGAAACCGGCAGGTCTATCCCCTAACTCTCCTGCTTTCTGCTACACTTTGAATTGTGACACAGCTGAAAGCTGACAACTACATCTGCTTTCCGTTCAGCTGCATACGGAAACCAAATGTTGTTGTCTGCTTTCATCGGCAGCGGGATTACCAAATTGGCCGATGACGTCACATAATGAGTGTTTTAAATAAAACCTTAATTTTAGAAAACGCCTATCAAATGCCGTAAAGGCTTTTACCGTGGGCTTTTACTATGCAAACGGATACATGTCTCGTAAATTACTCTTTAAGTATATCTTTTACGTCTTCATTAAAGCTTTGCCATCAAAAGGTTGCTTTTAAAGATTATTTTAAGCTTTGCTTAAGTAGTTGAGACATTTTTTTTTTTTTTTACAATAATATAGTGACGAGACAAGACATGTGCCTGATGGTACGTTGCATGCAAACCCATAACAGTGTCATAGAGCTCTATTGGAATAAAATGAAAAGTCCAAATGTTTACCTACCTAGCACTCTACTGCGCTCGTCACCTAGAGATTTAAGATGTTTTATCTCTATGCCCGTAATTTTGCTGGTGACGTACGTTGTATTTCAACCCGGAACACAATAATGTTTTCACATCAGTGCTTACCTATAGAATACCTAGAAATGGTGTGGTACTTCCCCAGGTGAACTCTGCACTTCAGTACCACTGTTGTTTGAGAAATATCCATCACAAATAATACACATCAGTTATTAAATTAGGAAATTGTTCTTTATTGACTTTACCAGTTACTTCATATCGAATATACTTTATCTAAGCTTACATGTAATTTGCTTGTCTATTTTACATACTAAAAACACAATAGAGCCTAAATAATCATGCAAAAAGCTACCCCGAACATAACATTTTATTGAACAAGAGACAAGATAAAACTCGCGATGTCAAAGTCACATGATGGGAATAGAATAGCTGATAACATTTAATATACTTACCCCATTCTGTGGGGTGAAACTCCTGTATTGGGGGGTAAATTCCGCAATGATCATATGAGTACGTGGGAATTTAAGCCATGTATAATATGACGTATCGGAATGCGCATCATAATTGCAATTCAATCAATACCTATAATTATATTCGCAATAGCGGTAGACAATTACAATCTCAAGACGGATTTTTATGAAATGGATGTAACGGATTTTTATGTGATAGATAATACTATTTGTAGTTGCAGGACTATTTGCAGACTCTGTTTGGCGAAGTATCACACTTTAGCCAGATTTTTCTACTTGCAAGTAGTAATATGCAAGTATCATTGTATTGCGGTTTGTGAGCCTTACGACCAATTAAAACGAGTATTCGGGATCACATACAATAATACATGCATCATGATGCCGCTAACTTAAAACGGCGAAGGAAAACACCCTGAGGAAACCGACATGCACCTGGAATATTTCGAGGTCTTGTGTCATCGACCAACCCGCACTGAGCCAGTGTAGTATCTACTGCGCCCCTTGTCCTAGCTGTGGGAACATTTAGTGGGCTGCTTATGCAATTTACGGTCTTGTGATCCTGAACCAAGTGTTCAGGATCACAAGACCGCCTTGATAAATTGCCTTGATTTGAAAAAATAGCGTTGTTTATTTGCAACATAAATGTAGCAAACTATTTTTTACACTTAAATAAATTGTAAAATAATCAATTAATGTTAATGCAATACAAAATACACAATACACAAATGGCGACTTTATCGACAAAAACTTGAGCAAACTGCCCCAGGCAATTGTGTGTAAAACCACGTAGTTACTACAACAAGTTAATAGACTAGCACCAGTTTGAATAAGTAGGGAAGACACTCGAACTCGCGATATAAGCAGTATCGAGCCACGAAGGGGTAGCGCGGGTGAAAAATGTACGTAATAAAGCGGCTGATGCGGCGGCACGTAGCTTGTTACGTGGGACGTGCACTCTGCATAGCGGACGTAGGGCTGTCAAACGATTTGGCTACTGTATATTGAAACGAAGTTTCTTACGGCTTGGAGGAGAAAGGGATTTGACTAAAACTGTTGAAAAATATATAACGGAAGTGACGCATAAAAACTACCCGTGACCAGTGTTGCCAACTTTATTCTTCAGATGATCGTACAAAATTCGAAATCTATGATTTTTGAGAGAGGTGAAACTTCTTTTGGCGCGCCTACACAGAATTTTCGTGGGAATTTTTTCAATTCACAATTGAAATCTAGCGTCACGCTTGGGTATGATAATGGATTTTCGAGTAAGCTCGGGATGCTAGAGCGAGAAACAAAATACAGTGAACAAGCGCGTCAGAGCGAGAAAGATAATAATTATAGTCCCTATGTACTGTATATGTGTCTATTTATGTCTGTATATTTATGTCTTTTTATCACGACATTAACTTCTAGGTACTTACCACATTAATTGAACTTGTCACGAATTATTACATTTGCATTTCACATCCATTGCAAAAAAGTTTTTGTTGTATTATTCTCGTATTACTGTTTACGCACCTATGATGAACTCAGATATCTATTAATGCCTACTAAATTTTGGGCTATTACAGAAGGCGCAGGGCCTTACTAACCTAAGTTTACTAACTAACTATATTTAGGAATATAAAGTGCATACCTGAAAGAGTAAGCTATGTACTATTACCTACTTAAGATGAAATACGTAATAGTGCGTAAGTAACTAAACAAGTTTCTGAGAGAAATTAGACTTGTTGAAATTAGAACTGTTTAGACGAATATAATGTGAACAATTTATATTTTAACCGACTTTAAAAACAAAGCGGTTCTGAATTCAGTTGCATGTTTTTTGTGTTACATTTTAGCCCCTCTAACTAAGGATCGATTTCTATAATTCTTTTTCGTGTAAGGTGTATTAGTAGTAAATTTTTATGTTTAGGGGGTTTTGAAAAATCAACAAAAAAGCATACATTGATAATATTTACGTTACGTGATACATTTACTCTGAAAACTCGCGAGTCTCATTGGAACAATGTGTTTACTCGTAGTTGTTTTACATAGTTTATGAAATATCGTCGTGTGCCTGAGTTTAATTTTAAATTGAGTTTTGTGTTTTTTTACAGAACATAATATTATTTTGTCGTATCATAAATGTTACTTCTATTTTCAATCGTCGAGATTGTCAACCCTACTCCTGACCCTGTATGCATACTGTGCGCTACATAATGACTCTATGCAGGAAGCTGTGCTGATTACTCCAAAGACGCGATTTTGTGAACTTTATACAGATGCAAGACATGCATTTTATCGAAAATAGGTATGCGTTTGACCGTTGATAGATGAAATTAAGTTTCCATATTACCTCTAGTATTTTCATGCGACTTCTTTTACGTAGTACTTACAAAAGAATAGATTTAATAGATTTATTATAAAGAGAGATGGGACAAGTAGTACATATGCCTGTTGGTAAGCAATACGCCTGCGATGTTTGTTGCTCAATCACGCCGTAATATATGAATGGATTAAGCTGCAATGTATAACACAGTTTATACTCTGAAAAAAAAAAACACATCTACACTACACGCGGGTAAAACCGTCGAGTGCTGCTAGTTATTTATGTAACTTCATCAGTTATTTAATCATATAATAATTCAAATTAAAGCTATTAATGACTTTATTAGGTAATCTTACTAATTATAGATCAGTGTACTTTCTGTACACGTGTACTGTATTGCATTGTGTGGTATTATATAAGACGCCAATTAAGTATCAATGTACGTAATAATGTATCATGTAAACATCGTCTAATTGATAGTATGTATACATCCGATATTGTACTCGGGGCTCAAGTGTTAATTTCGTGATAATTAATAGGTCAGTAATCAGGAAGTGGTTTGATCTATTTTGAATTAATTTGGCGAAAATAGAAATAGGATAGATAGATAACAATTTTTATTGTGTCACAAACAAACAGAAGTACAGTAAAAAACCAACGTAAAGGAATGTCACCTAAACACAAATATTACTAGCGGCCCGTCCCGGCTTCGCTCGTAAATAGATACCTAGATACCAACTGCAGCGCCATTTACCGGGCTGATTTGTAAATCTAAACTATTCAGGGCCCTAAACCCAAACGTATACAAAAAAAAATCATTCAAATCGAAGGAAGAAGTTTAGGAGAAGTTCACTTACAACGAAAAGTGGCATTGATTTTTATATATAGACTAGATGTCCGCCAGGCGTTGCCCGTGGTACATTATATAGTACTCATCAGGATCCCGTACATTCACAACGGCGAAAGTTCAGTAATTCCTGAGAATATCGCTTTCAAACAAAACACCTCTTCAGCTACCTGCTACGCCACCTGTCGGAAATTGGTTGCACCAACTCAGATTTAGAAAAAAAAATTGATTTGCAAAGGTTTTATATTCAAGAGGTATGTAATCTGTGATATTCATTGACGCAATCTTAGACACATGCTGTCATGTGTCATGTCAAAGCACGAAACGTAAGAGAACTCTCAAAAAGGAATATTTTTTTCTGATTTTTTTACATTCTTGATTCATGCTCCGCTTCTATTAATAGTAGCGTTATTTTCTATAGCCTTCCTCGATAAATGGACTATCCAATAGAAAAAGAATCTTTCAATCTGGACCAGTACTTCCCGAGATCCTAGCGTTCAAACAAACAAACTCTTCAGCTTTATAATATTAGTATAGATTAGTATATATGTAGGTGAAGGATGCCATGTTTGTTTAATAGTACTATTAAATGCATACAATCTTTACTTGTAATAAATCCGTAATGAGCCATCTAGGTAGAAAATAATTTGATTTTTTTGGCACACTAGTATCGACACTGAAGCTAAAACTGCATTTTTTCTTTCTTGGTTTTATCAAACTAAAGTTTAAAAAACACAATAACTGAACCAAATTTTTTTTAGATAGATAGATAAAATCTTTATTGCACTTAAATAATAAAACAAAACACAGAAACACCTTAAAACAAAGTAACAATGGGCGACCTTATCGCTAAGAGCGATTTCTTCCAGGCAACTGTAGGATGGTGAAGAAGATATGAGTAATGGAAGACGAGGGTACAATTTGGAGTACATAGAAGCTTACACTTCTGTATAGTATATAGTTATAGTAACACACTAATAATTACTAACATACATAATTAAATTCTATACAATAATATACCAACATTACATATTAATAATTTTACATCCTAATACACAAATAACTAATAAATAAAGTAATATATAAAACGTATAACATATATGTATAACTAAAAATAATATATGCATAAAGGAAAACTATTACTATTAATCAATTAGGAATATACTAGGTATATCATAAATAATGAATTCAACTTGCTGATGACTGCAACAAATAGTACTGTTTGACTTGGTCCTTAAAGACGACAAGAGATGGAGCTTGCCTAATGTTGACCGGCAAGGCGTTCCACAGCTGGACAGCTTGAAAACCAAATGACTTGCCATAAAGAGTTTCACTGCGCGCCGACGGTGTTTGAAGGAATAAGCTATATTTTGACCTGAGAGGTAGATTATGTGCTTTGCTCCAAAAGGTAAAAAGTTTCTTCAAATACCGCGGAAAAGTGGGGTTAAAAAACACGTTATAGAGAAGTGACATAATATGAGCATTCCGACGAAAGCGAATGGGGAGCCACTTGAGCTGTATACGAAATTGAGACACATGATCATACTTGCGTAATCCAAATATGAATCTTATACAATAATTTTGGAGACGTTCAAGTTTATCTAGCTGATCTTCTTTGAGGTCGAGATAGCAGACGTCTGCATAGTCAAGGATAGAGAGCAGAAGGGATTGTGTAAGCGCAATTTTGGTAGCAGTGGGTAAAAAAAATCGCAATCGCCTCAGCGCCCCGCCAGATGCAAACAGCTTAGAGCTGATTGATTTAAGATGTGGTTCCCAGCTCAACGTGCGGTCTAAGACAACGCCAAGATTCTTGACTGATTCGCTGTAAGGTACAACGACGCCGTTAAAAACAATTTCAGGGATTGTGGCCCAGTCGACTCTGGATATCATATGAGCACTACCTAGTATTATAACCTGAGTTTCTTACGTTTTATGAAGATTCCAAATCACTGCGCTTGTCACCTAGATTTATTACACGATAATTTATCTATTAATAGCCATATTTGCCTCTATTTTCTAAAAAAAAACATTGCTTTTCGAACTAGAACACAATATTGTTTGCTTACATTACTACTAGGCGGTGGAAAAGCTGTCAAAGGTGTGGCACTTCCCCAGGTGAACTTTGCGAAGTGGCATTACAGTAATTTCTAGTTCACATTTCAAATACAAACCAAAGTTCTAAAATGGCTTCCAAATTAGTGAAATAAACTTAATTTCACGGAACGGGAGGTGCACAAACTTAGCATAGGTACAACTTTGCACGGAGTTTCAAAGCCTGCAACTGACATTCGTACATAATTTTCCGATAGGTTTCTGTTGAATTCCGAAACGCTACAGTTCCCAGACGTTTCAAGTCTGCACTTGAGGCGTCTGTCCTCACAATAGTAGACTTTCGGTTATTCGACACCAGAATGAAAAGATTGGTTTAATGGAATGTCGTAGCTGTGGTGTCCTAGTAGCGAGAACAACCCATTTACAATCGGAGTGTTATAGGATATATAATACTGAAAGGTACAATTAGAACCTTTAAGTATTTTTCTTGCTTCAGTTCGTAAAATAATTTTTTTTTTTAAATAACACGTTTTTTTATGAACACATTGAGAAGTTATGTGTTGTTTTTTTTCTTCAAAAATGTAGATTATATATTATTATTTGTATGCTTGACATTGGCGAAATTGTGAGACTAAAACACAATAAAAGCCATAAACTAAGAGTTGAAGTAGAAGTTATGTGTTTGATTGAGATTGAAGCAAAAAACTATGCACCCCTTAAAAATAGCGCAGATAAAGGAGTATGAAATTTCGCACACTTATTATTAAAATAATGCATGATGCTAATATTGTTTTAAAATAATGCATAATAACTATATTAAATAACTTAAAAACCTTACACACAGTAACATATAAATATTTGACACGCACACGCATAAATACTCTCTTGTTTATTGAACTTCGACCACTTGGCGACTAACCAGCTAACTACAAGTAGTATTAAATGAATAAACGAACAGTGAAACAATAGAGTTTGGAACCTTAGAGAGGGTTTCCTAATTTTTTTGCTATCTCTTCTATCATATAATATCATCATATCTAAATTGAAAGGGCTAGGTTTTTGTTAGATTCGTTGACCATTTTTACTACGAAACCAAACCTCGAAACCGAGAAAAATATCATGTTTTCCGTTCCAAAAATGTTCGTTTGACCGCACGCAATGAATGTTCAGTCCACATATAATTAAGGTTTCAGGATTGGCGCTTTTGTAAACAATTTTTGTAATTAGCGGAAAGCGATGATGGCTTAGTTATATTTAAATAATCGATGAGGTATCAGCTTTGTGATAAACTACGGTATATTTTTTTTGTAAGCGGTTGATATCGAAGAGCGCGCGACCACGTCTATAACTCCATCACCCATTACGTAGAGCTTCGTACGTTTATTATGTCAATAGAATACGTAATACGTTCGTAAACCTAATATAATCTTTTCTTTTACTACCTGCAACTTTGTTCGCGTCGATTCTAGAAAATAGTTATTCTTTAAAAACCTTACAATTACCAATATATATTTATTTATCATGAAGAAAAGTATGTTTTATTCCAGATCCTTTCAGCTATGATCAAACATCTAAATTTCCCAACATCAAAATTTGTTTTCACATTTTCAATATTAATAGGATCACAAATTGACAAAAATAATATTATTTCATAGGGACAGGTATGATTGTACGTTTAAATCAAAAAGTCTTGCAACAAATGTACAAACAGCGCACTTAATGTTCCCCTGCTTTCACAGTTTCTTCTAAAAACACAACTACTACTTTAACCGAGTGGGTTACGAAACGAAAGTTTATTAATTTAGTTAATTCTCATTTTAACTCAGTACGAACAACATGTTCAAGAAAATACAAATTACAAAGAAGATAGATATCGACCTAACCGCACTAACACACACATCCGCCAACTTGGTGGATGGCATTTTGATTCTCTTCTTGTGAGACAATATCCTGAGTTTTAGCTTTGAGCACATAAACTGTGCTGTTTTATGCTCCCACTACGTGATGTAATTGTTTGAATGTAAGCCATTTCTCAGTTGCATTGTGGTGCGAGCGTGCCGGTGCAACCTCCATTATTTAACGGATGCATCACGGGATGAATGGTTAAATATTTATTAATCCACGATACATTACGTAAAATGTTTTGTCAAACAGATTTGATATTAGTAAATTATTGAAACAGTGTGTCCATTATTAATTAAAGTTACAACGATTTACCGTGAGCATCAGAACCGCTGGACCAGGTGTGATTTTTTATGTTTGAAAACTATTACTCACAATTATACAAAGTTTATAAGTAAACTAGCATCGTCCTGCAGTTTGATGCGCATAGTTACCGATCCCATTATTTTGTTATTCCAGTTTTATTTCATTTATCAATTTTCACATAGATCCCTTCGGTAGATTTTGCGTGGCATACATCTACAATAATCTACATATACTCAAAAACTTTCCGATTTATAATATTAGTAGGAAGTAAGATGGTAGGACTATAGCTTATGTGCTATTCCAGACTATAACTTTCTAAGTTCCAAATTTCAAACTTTTCGTTTAGTTCTTTTATTGTGTATAAACAACAAATGTCCAAGCTTTTCGCAACCAGACAAAATTTTAACTACTCGTAGGTCCCTAAAAAACTCACATACAGTCTTAATTTCCGAATAAAGATAGAGATATCATTTCACTTTTTTTTTTAGAAATGTGTTTAGTTGAAATGCTAGGTGGAACTTTGCTTAAATCTGTTTAGATTGCAAAAAATGATTTTTGTTTATACAAAATGACCAATCTTGTTAAGTATCTTCGCATATTTAAAAGCTAACTTTGAATAGATTCTAAATTGCTTTGACTCGGTTCAGATCGATATTTTTTTTGTCTTCACTCTAATAACAGTTAAATAAAATTATGTTTTATGGGAACTACTAAGTTGGCTTTAGATGACCTCTACCGCTTACCGAACTTTGAAGGCTAACGCAAAAGGTGCAGGGGCCTAAAACCAAATTATTATCATTCCTTTCCTCTGCATACCTAATACGATTTATTCTTTAAATAAAACGAAGAAAAATTACTTTCATCAGATAATATTTTTTGTGCTTCCCTATTGATTTCTGCATTTCATGGTTTATGAAACGGATGAAATAAGGATAACGGAACCAAATATCAAACGAAAATTGGGACGTATCGGGGAAAATATTATCCAATAGGGATAAAAAAGATAAAACGAGAGTACGTCAAAGCGACATATTTTCTTGAACTAACTCGGGGTATAAAGATGTGGTTTATATAATAGAGGTACGTAGATATGTACTGAGTACTTACCGGGTTAAGTACAATAGAACATTTTTGTATAAAGAGCCGATGTTTTTGCGATTATACCAATTGCGAATGGCAAATTTGCAAAAGGAATTAATGAATGGAATACAGATTTAAAAATGGTTGCCCTGAAAAGTAAGTATACGTTTTAGTTACGTTTTAAGTTATTACGGTTGTTTACTATAGTTACTCTAATAGTAATTAGATACGGGATATTTGTCTTGATAATAGTGTAGAGTGAGTCCTTTATAAGTACATCAGAATAGTTTTATGCACTATAAACAAGGGTAAACTGACATATGAGGGGAATTAACACAAACATTTCTAATCACGGGTAGACATTTTGAATAACTAATTTTCTACATCTTTTGGGACGATTATGAATGGCTTCAGTTTAATTTCCTTGGTCAATTTGTCTGTCTTTACTCCATCTGACTTCTACGTACCTATGTAATTAGATGTTGTTGGTTTAGTGTGAACATAACCCTCAAACCCAAAATACGAAGGAAAATTCAAGATTTACTCTAGTGTTAATAGGGTAACAATAAAACAGGAATTGTGATGAAAATCCCGTAATTTCTACAAGAAAAAACAATCCACTTTTTCTTAGTTGCTAAAAGTAAAAGTTAAGGATTGCAAGTTACTTACTACTGCAATTAACAGTAGTACGAATACACAAGTGCTTTCACGATAACTAGCCGACTTTGAAGAAGGATAACTTTATATATATAGATAATGTATGTTTAGTTTGTGTGCCTGTATTTTTCTGCTTGTCTGTCGACATTTCGAATTGGTTCTACACTAGCAAAAGCAGCCCACTAAATGTTTCCACTGTTGGGACTTTGGGCCTATTCTCGCGAGAAGGGCGTCAAGGCCATAATTTACCACGTTGCCCCAACTCGAGTCGGCGGTTAACGTAGAATCTCGAAAGATTCTTGCCAAATTCCGGATTAATCACGATACTTTATATCTACTTATTAAATCTCACGTTATGGCGAGTTTAGGCCACCATAGTTGTGTACAAGTTTTCTCTACATTGGTATTAATTTGAATTTAAAAAAATGTTTCAGTTTTCGAAGGAAATCTTAAGGAATGATTACCCCACGTGGAGGCGTTCTCGCCTTTGCCCACCTAGAGGCTACCGAAAAGAACTGAAAAACTATTACAGTTAAAAAAGTGGTATACTATGCAAAAAAAGGTAGGATAAATACATTTAAAATAGAACGACAATTTCTATACTTGGATGTAAGTTCTTGTTATACAGTAGTAGAAGTAGAATGTGGGTAAAGAAAGAAAAGGTTTTTAGATTTCTATAAATTTTGGATCAAAATTTTATGTATGTTATATTGGTGGACAACTATATACTGGTGAACAAAACTAGCCAGTCTTTAATAATTTTATAGTGGTAGGACTCTTTGCAGAGTTTACCTGGACAAGTACTTACCACCAGTATTAGCATATTAAAAAAAAAGAAGCGTGGCACTTGGAGACTGCCGCGGTAAAGCTATTGCATGTTGCATGCATTTTTATCAACATAAGCAATAGGGATGTTAACAATTTTTCGAAATTGCTTTTATTTTGAAGAGTCACATTTGTTTACCATAAAAAATATCACGGGAAATCCGTTAAGTTAGCAACACTGCTAAGAGCATTTAGTCTGTAAAGCTAATACAAATGAGATTCAAAGTCGAATGACCGAGTGGGGAGGACGGCGTTACGGTCTTCCATCCCTCTTTCTTGGGAACATAAGAAAGAGATGCACAATCACTAAAATTCGGTTCCCAGGCCCGCGATAATATGCAATAGCTTAAAAACAGAGGTGTGACACGGAAGAGTTTAGTTTCAAGTATTCCAATAGCGTGAACTTTAACAACCATATCAATCCCCAAACAAATCACTATCGTGGAAAAATAATATGTTAAACAGTTTTAGCTAACATGGGAGTATTTTTAAAGATATTCGCACAAAAAAATCCAGACAAAACCTTTGTAAACGTTTCGTAGAGCAATAAAGCGTGTAACTTTCAACGAAGCATATAAAAAGAGAGCTAACGTCAGCCTGCTAATTGCCTGAAGGAATGCGGGTGGTTTTATTATAAGGGCTATTCGTCGAACCCAACCTTCAATTCGTCTTGAGAAATACTCCCATTACTTTGGATGGTTTAGCTGTCAGCTTTGTTAAGATGAAGGCGTTTTTATATGTCGACATCGTATTCTTACCATTACAACATGACTGCGGTAAGCCTATCACAGTTTTTTAAAGTAAAAACTTGTTATACGTTGAGAACCTTTTGGTAAAGGGAAATCTATATGGGTCACATCACATCACTGGCACTAATATCGTGTGGCAAAGGCGTAGTCGCGTAGCATCGGAGTGGCAGCGAAGCATTAAAATTATATAAAAAATAGAGTATTTAATTTGATAGAGATACAGAAAAAGAAAAAAATTGTTTTCGTTCGAAAACTGGGCAAGTAGTTTAAAGTTAAAACTACAAACGTAAGAAAATGATATTTAACTTAGTAATAGTTATTTGTTATACAAGAGTGCAAAGTTGATTTTTAACCGCGTGCTCAATTTTGATGACCGAGCAAGCGAAGGATTCTAAAATTGAATCACGAGCGCAGCGAGTGATTCAAAATTAGAATCCTGAGCGTAGCAAGGGAATCAAAAGAGCACAAGGTGAAAAATCTTTGCACTCGAGTGCAACACGTAACTTTTCATTCCACCTCAGCGAGGAAATGACTAAATGCAATTTTTTAAATGTTTTCGCGCTAAGCAAATTAAAAAAGTAAGTACACCAAGGAGGTTCCGAGTCTGAGTTTTTAACATATATGCATTCGGCACCAAGAAGGTAGAAATAAATAGGTTGAATTATGTTTTGAATTCAAAACCTCAGTACACACGATGTTCTAAATTCAAATTTACTTTAACCTCTAGAGAGTAAAAACGACTTTTGCGCCCTGATATCGAGGAGCAAAAGTGCTCTTTCCTGGGATGAAAATATTATTATTAAAGTCAGCATTGTGCGGGGACAAGTTCCTTCTACTAAAGTAACTAATAACTTCACTGTAAGTCGTACTTATTATACTTTTTTCGGTCTAGTTCCGATCGTGAAACTTGCAGTAAGGAACTTCATTTAAAAAAAAAAAACATCCTTATTCCATCAACAGAGGTTCGTTTTCTCGATGGCGTTATGTCAACTCTTCTCTAATGGTGGTCAAGAATGGAGATGGCTATTGTGCACGTCAATCTCGTGATCGATATTCCGATCCGATTCCGTACCAAACGGTTTGAGTCAACTTTCCTCATACCTGGAAATATGTTTAAATACCTAAAATCTAAAAAAACAAAGTTGCGTAAGTTTGTGGAACTGTGAACGGTGGTTATTCTTTGAATAAAAATCGTTGTATAGTCGGAGCCTTGTATCCACACACAGGAATTAATGAGCCGAACGCCGGACCTTTCCCGCAGCTGTTTCTGTTTTACTTTTATTATTGAACAAACGTGTTTCATTTCGGGAATTGCCCAAATATCAGCCAATGACTTTTACTTTTTTACTTCGGTAATTTCATAGAATCAGATTGAAGTTAATTTAGCAATAATATAAAAGTAATAATAATATAAAAGTTAACGCAATTCTAGCGCTGGGTTCAAAATGTAATGTTATAAAAATCGTTCCTATACACATATATACTACGAGTATATACATATTGACTTTATTCCTGGTGTACCTATGTAATAACTTTTGTGTTGTATAACTTTTGTAATATCTAGAAACAGTTTTGAGGTTTATGATGTAAGTTTTGTCTAAATAGTAACCCAATCGACATCAATAGAACTTCTATTAATGTCGATTGATCGTACATTTTTAACTACTTTGGCCCAAAATAGTTTTCATTTTGGCTTAACTACGTTGTTTTTCATTCTCAATTTACTTCTATGCATCATGACACTTAATCATAATACGTCATGGAACAGTATTTTGTGCCCGTAAAATGTATGTAAACACACATATAATGATTAAACGCATAGTTAATGGTTGAAATTTAAAACCCGCTATTGTAATTTAGTATATATACTTACTTCGCAACTATTTTCCCGCCATTATTCAAAGGCCAAACCGCATGAAAATAAAAGAACAACTAAACCATTAGAGTTACCTAAGCTACTTGAATTTAATTATCCGTAGACAGATTAATGTCTAGCGAACGTTTCAGTGTTTTTACGAAGCTAGCTCTCGAACGAACGTTATTTTCTTGCCAGTAAAACCAGCTAAGTTTTCCCAATGAAATTGTTCATATTTACGTTCGTTCATTACGTTTGACCAATTTGATATATAATACTGAAAGATACAATTAGAACCTTTAAGTATTTTTCTTGCTTCAGTTCGTAAAATAATTTTTTTTTTTAAATAACACGTTTTTTTATGAACACATTGAGAAGTTATGTGTTGTTTTTTTTCTTCAAAAAATGTAGATTATATATTATTATTTGTATGCTTGACATTGGCGAAATTGTGAGACTAAAACACAATAAAAGCCATAAACTAAGAGTTGAAGTAGAAGTTATGTGTTTGATTGAGATTGAAGCAAAAACTATGCACCCCTTAAAAATAGCGCAGATAAAGGAGTATGAAATTTCGCACACTTATTATTAAAATAATGCATGATGCTAATATTGTTTTAAAATAATGCATAATAACTATATTAAATAACTTAAAAACCTTACACACAGTAACATATAAATATTTGACACGCACACGCATAAATACTCTCTTGTTTATTGAACTTCGACCACTTGGCGACTAACCAGCTAACTACAAGTAGTATTAAATGAATAAACGAACAGTGAAACAATAGAGTTTGGAACCTTAGAGAGGGTTTCCTAATTTTTTTGCTATCTCTTCTATCATATAATATCATCATATCTAAATTGAAAGGGCTAGGTTTTTGTTAGATTCGTTGACCATTTTTACTACGAAACCAAACCTCGAAACCGAGAAAAATATCATGTTTTCCGTTCCAAAAATGTTCGTTTGACCGCACGCAATGAATGTTCAGTCCACATATAATTAAGGTTTCAGGATTGGCGCTTTTGTAAACAATTTTTGTAATTAGCGGAAAGCGATGATGGCTTAGTTATATTTAAATAATCGATGAGGTATCAGCTTTGTGATAAACTACGGTATATTTTTTTGTAAGCGGTTGATATCGAAGAGCGCGCGACCACGTCTATAACTCCATCACCCATTACGTAGAGCTTCGTACGTTTATTATGTCAATAGAATACGTAATACGTTCGTAAACCTAATATAATCTTTTCTTTTACTACCTGCAACTTTGTTCGCGTCGATTCTAGAAAATAGTTATTCTTTAAAAACCTTACAATTACCAATATATATTTATTTATCATGAAGAAAAGTATGTTTTATTCCAGATCCTTTCAGCTATGATCAAACATCTAAATTTCCCAACATCAAAATTTGTTTTCACATTTTCAATATTAATAGGATCACAAATTGACAAAAATAATATTATTTCATAGGGACAGGTATGATTGTACGTTTAAATCAAAAAGTCTTGCAACAAATGTACAAACAGCGCACTTAATGTTCCCCTGCTTTCACAGTTTCTTCTAAAAACACAACTACTACTTTAACCGAGTGGGTTACGAAACGAAAGTTTATTAATTTAGTTAATTCTCATTTTAACTCAGTACGAACAACATGTTCAAGAAAATACAAATTACAAAGAAGATAGATATCGACCTAACCGCACTAACCACACACATCCGCCAACTTGGTGGATGGCATTTTGATTCTCTTCTTGTGAGACAATATCCTGAGTTTTAGCTTTGAGCACATAAACTGTGCTGTTTTATGCTCCCACTACGTGATGTAATTGTTTGAATGTAAGCCATTTCTCAGTTGCATTGTGGTGCGAGCGTGCCGGTGCAACCTCCATTATTTAACGGATGCATCACGGGATGAATGGTTAAATATTTATTAATCCACGATACATTACGTAAAATGTTTTGTCAAACAGATTTGATATTAGTAAATTATTGAAACAGTGTGTCCATTATTAATTAAAGTTACAACGATTTACCGTGAGCATCAGAACCGCTGGACCAGGTGTGATTTTTTATGTTTGAAAACTATTACTCACAATTATACAAAGTTTATAAGTAAACTAGCATCGTCCTGCAGTTTGATGCGCATAGTTACCGATCCCATTATTTTGTTATTCCAGTTTTATTTCATTTATCAATTTTCACATAGATCCTTCGGTAGATTTTGCGTGGCATACATCTACAATAATCTACATATACTCAAAAACTTTCCGATTTATAATATTAGTAGGAAGTAAGATGGTAGGACTATAGCTTATGTGCTATTCCAGACTATAACTTTCTAAGTTCCAAATTTCAAACTTTTCGTTTAGTTCTTTTATTGTGTATAAACAACAAATGTCCAAGCTTTTCGCAACCAGACAAAATTTTAACTACTCGTAGGTCCCTAAAAACTCACATACAGTCTTAATTTCCGAATAAAGATAGAGATATCATTTCACTTTTTTTTTTAGAAATGTGTTTAGTTGAAATGCTAGGTGGAACTTTGCTTAAATCTGTTTAGATTGCAAAAAATGATTTTTGTTTATACAAAATGACCAATCTTGTTAAGTATCTTCGCATATTTAAAAGCTAACTTTGAATAGATTCTAAATTGCTTTGACTCGGTTCAGATCGATATTTTTTTGTCTTCACTCTAATAACAGTTAAATAAAATTATGTTTTATGGGAACTACTAAGTTGGCTTTAGATGACCTCTACCGCTTACCGAACTTTGAAGGCTAACGCAAAAGGCGCAGGGGCCTAAAACCAAATTATTATCATTCCTTTCCTCTGCATACCTAATACGATTTATTCTTTAAATAAAACGAAGAAAAATTACTTTCATCAGATAATATTTTTTGTGCTTCCCTATTGATTTCTGCATTTCATGGTTTATGAAACGGATGAAATAAGGATAACGGAACCAAATATCAAACGAAAATTGAGACGTATCGGGGAAAATATTATCCAATAGGGATAAAAAAGATAAAACGAGAGTACGTCAAAGCGACATATTTTCTTGAACTAACTCGGGGTATAAAGATGTGGTTTATATAATAGAGGTACGTAGATATGTACTGAGTACTTACCGGGTTAAGTACAATAGGACATTTTTGTATGAAGAGCCGATGTTTTTGCGATTATACCAATTGCGAATGGCAAATTTGCAAAAGGAATTAATGAATGGAATACAGATTAAAAAATGGTTGCCCTGAAAAGTAAGTATACGTTTTAGTTACGTTTTAAGTTATTACGGTTGTTTACTATAGTTACTCTAATAGTAATTAGATACGGGATATTTGTCTTGATAATAGTGTAGAGTGAGTCCTTTATAAGTACATCAGAACAGTTTTATGCACTATAAACAAGGGTAAACTGACATATGAGGGGAATTAACACAAACATTTCTAATCACGGGTAGACATTTTGAATAACTAATTTTCTACATCTTTTGGGACGATTATGAATGGCTTCAGTTTAATTTCCTTGGTCAATTTGTCTGTCTTTACTCCATCTGACTTTTACGTACCTATGTAATTAGATGTTGTTGGTTTAGTGTGAACATAACCCTCAAACCCAAAATACGAAGGAAAATTCAAGATTTACTCTAGTGTTAATAGGGTAACAATAAAACAGGAATTGTGATGAAAATCCCGTAATTTCTACAAGAAAAAGCAAATCCACTTTTTCTTAATTGCTAGAAGTAAAAGTTAAGGATTGCAAGTTACTTACTACTGCAATTAACAGTAGTACGAATGCACAAGTGCTTTCACGATAACTAGCCGACTTTGAAGAAGGATAACTTTATATATATAGATAATGCATGTTTAGTTTGTGTGCCTGTATTTTTCTGCTTGTCTGTCGACATTTCGAATTGGTTCTACACTTGCAAAAGCAGCCCACTAAATGTTTCCACTGTTGGGACTTTGGGCTTATTCTCGTGAGAAGGGCGTCAAGGCCATAATTTACCACGTTGCCCCAACTCGAGTCGGCGGTTAACGTAGAATCTCGAAAGATTCTTGCCAAATTCCGGATGAATCACGATACTTTATATCTACTTATTAAATCTCACGTTATGGCGAGTTTAGGCCACCATAGTTGTGTACAAGTTTTCTCTACATTGGTATTAATTTGAATTTAAAAAAATGTTTCAGTTTTCGAAGGAAATCTTAAGGAATGATTACTCCACGTGGAGGCGTTCTCGCCTTTGCCCACCTAGAGGCTACCGAAAAGAACTGAAAAACTATTACAGTTAAATAAGTGGTATACTATGCAAAAAAGGTAGGATAAATACATTTAAAATAGAACGACAATTTCTATACTTGGATGTAAGTTCTTGTTATACAGTAGTAGAAGTAGAATGTGGGTAAAGAAAGAAAATGTTTTTAGATTTCTATAAATTTTGGATCAAAATTTTATGTATGTTATATTGGTGGACAACTATATACTGGTGAACAAAACTAGCCAGTCTTTAATAATTTTATAGTGGTAGGACTCTTTGCAGAGTTTACCTGGACAAGTACCTACCACATCTTTACCAGTATTAGCATTTAAAAAAAAAAGAAGCGGGCACTTGGAGACTGCCGCGGTAAAGCTATTGCATGTTGCATGCATTTTTATCATCGTAAGCAATAGGGATGTTAACAATTTTTCGAAATTGCTTTTATTTTGAAGAGTCACATTTGTTTACCATAAAAATATCACGGGAAATCCGTAAAGTTAGCAACACTGCTAAGAGCATTTAGTCTGTAAAGCTAATACAAATAAGATTCAAAGTCGAATGACCGAGTGGGGAGGACGGCGTTACGGTCTTCCATCCCTCTTTCTTGGGAACATAAGAAAGAGATGCACAATCACTAAAATTCGGTTCCCAGGCTCGCGATAATATGCAATAGCTTAAAAAGAGAGGTGTGACACGGAAGAGTTTAGTTTCAAGTATTCCAATAGCGTGAACTTTAACAACCATATCAATCCCCAAACAAATCACTATCGTGGAAAAATAATATGTTAAACAGTTTTAGCTAACATGGGAGTATTTTTAAAGATATTCGCACAAAAAAATCCAGACAAAACCTTTGTAAACGTTTCGTAGAGCAATAAAGCGTGTAACTTTCAACGAAGCATATAAAAGAGAGCTAACGTCAGTCTGCTAATTGCCTGAAGGAATGCGGGTGGTTTTATTATAAGGGCTATTCGTCGAACCCAACCTTCAATTCGTCTTGAGAAATACTCCCATTACTTTGGATGGTTTAGCTGTCAGCTTTGTTAAGATGAAGGCGTTTTTATATGTCGACATCGTATTCTTATCATTACAACATGACTGCGGTAAGCCTATCACAGTTTTTAAAGTAAAAACTTGTTATACGTTGAGAACCTTTTGGTTAAGGGAAATCTATATGGGTCACATCACTGGCACTAATATCGTGTGGCGAAGGCGTAGTCGCGTAGCATCGGAGTGGCAGCGAAGCATTAAAATTATATTAAAAAATAGAGTATTTAATTTGATAGAGATCCAGAAAAAGGAAAAAATTGTTTTCGTTTGAAAACTGGGCAAGTAGTTTAAAGTTAAAACTACAAACGTAAGAAAATGATATTTATTATTAAAGTCAGCATTGTGCGGGGACAAGCTCCTTCTACTAAAGTAACTAATAACTTCACTGTAAGTCGTACTTATTATACTTTTTTCGGTCTAGTTCCGAGCGTGATACTTGCAGTTAGGAACTTCATTTTAAAAAAAACCATCCTTATTCCATCAACAGTTCGTTTTCTCGATGGCGTCATGTCAACTCTTCTCTAATAGTGGTCAAGAATGGAGATGGTTATTATATGCACGTGAATCCCGTGATCAATATTCCGATTCGTACCAAACGGTTTCCTCCTTCCAGTCAACTTTCCTCATACCTGGAAATATGTTTAAATACCTAAAATCTAAAAAACAAAGTTACGTAAGTTTGTGGAACTGTGAACGGTGGTTATTCTTTGAATAAAAATCGTTGTACAGTAGGAGCCTTGTATCCACACACAGGAATTAATGAGCCGAACGCCGGACCTTTCCCGCAGCTGTTTCTGTTTTACTTTTATTATTGAACAAACGTGTTTCATTTCGGGAATTGCCCAAATATCAGCCAATGACTTTTACTTTTTTACTTCGGTAATTTCATAGAATCAGATTGAAGTTAATTTAGCAATAATATATAAGTAATAATAATATAAAAGTTAACGCAATTCTAGCGCTGGGTTCAAAATGTAATGTTATTAAAATCGTTCCTATACACATATATACTACGAGTATATACATATTGACTTTATTCCTGGTGTGCCTATGTAATAACTTTTGTGCTGTATAACTTATGTAATATCTAGAAACAGTTTTGAGGTTTATGATGTAAGTTTTGTCTAAATAGTAACCCAATCGACATCAATAGAACTTCTATTAATGTCGATTGATCGTAAATTTTTAACTACTTTGGCCCAAAATAGTTTTCATTTTGGCTTAACTACGTTGTTTTTCATTCTCAATTTACTTCTATGCATCATGACACTTAAACATAATACGTCATGGAACAGTATTTTGTGCCCGTAAAATGTATGTAAACACACATATAATGATTAAACGCATAGTTAATGGTTGAAATGCATGAAAATAAAAGAACAACTAAACCATTAGAGTTACCTAAGCTACTTGAATTTAATTATCCGTAGACAGATTAATGTCTAGCGAACGTTTCAGTGTTTTTACGAAGCTAGCTCTCGAACGAACGTTATTTTCTTGCCAGTAAAACCAGCTAAGTTTTCCCAATGAAAATGTTCATATTTACGTTCGTTCATTACGTTTGACCAATCGCGTTAATATGTTTGGAACAATTGAAATTATTGACTGTTTGTTTATAGGTAATTCTAAAATCTAAATTTTATCAGAATTGGTTCACTGTTGAGCATAAGTAGTTTTTAGTGTGCGCTACAAATCATGATCCTGTGCTAGTCTCAACTTTAACGTTTTCTTATTACTTCTATTCGGTATTATCGCCGTAATTTCGCCAGTGTATCGTTTGTTGGGAGAGTTCTTTATTTTCTTTATTTGCGTTAATTTTTTATTTATATGTATGCTAGTCTTATCCATAGATTTTGTTTTTTTTTGCTACGTCTTATCCATGCATCAATCACGACAAAACCAAACTAGTAGGCAACGCTTCTCTTGCCTCAGTTGTATAATTTTCAACCTGAAAATGTTTGATATTCCGGATAAATTAAATACATTTAAAGCTTCAATCACTGACTATGTCTGAGTTATACACTATTCACCCAAAACCAAAAGAAAGAGGAAGACAGGTGAGAAGGTGAGAAAATGAACATGACTGGTGCCTGCTTGTAGGTTACGTGGCCCATAACAGTTCGTTAGCAGCAGTATGTGAAATTTAATTCACTGTACTGTACAAAGTACTGTATTTTAACAAATAAGTTGGTTTTCCTTACATTTTTAAACAACTCGCTGTCCTATTGCTGGACAAAGGTCTCCTGTTTTCTACACTTTTTGATACCCGATCCTAAGTTATTTGTAAGCATTCCGACCTTGCCCCGCCAACTTGCTGTATGACGGCCATAGAGTCGATTTTTCATCGCTTTACGGATATTAATCCTATTAAAACCCGCCCAATAAAGGTGATTAACCACCATTAAAGTGAATCTCAGCCCTTGGCAGGCGTTCCCTGTATCATGGCGTAATATCTGTAAAGTCACGCCTCGGATCATTATTGGCGACGTGGGGGCCGATTCAGGACCCTGATCATATTCAGTAATCAATTAAACACATGGTGTGTTTGGTGGGGAGGTCTTTGGGTTTAGAAGAGTTTATAGTTTATCAATATGTTATTTTTGTTGGGTAATTGACAAACCACAATAAAATATAAATAGTTACTTGTACGCGTTAGTCTTAGAATACTGATTAGATTAAAAATTTTTTTTACATGTGACAACTTCACAACTCAGTTAACAGAGAATGCTGTTGACTAAAAATCGTAAACAAGTCACATCACAAAGCAAGGCTAGTCGAAACATGTAAAGCTAGTGAAGTTGGTGATAAAAAGGCTACTAAACACTTTTTCATACAGCACCATATAGCCCAAAACTAATCAAAGCTTGCACCATCAAATCCAGAATGTTGATTTAATAATATTGCAATTCTAAATACATACTTATACATAGAAACTTTACAAGGTAAGGTACTCTTAGTAAGGACATATTTGTCGTGTCGTGCATTATGCGGTACTCTGGTTTGGTAATTCAATTGACAGTAAGCTGTAAGAGTATTTACTCAAAGCAAAGCTGTTAAGTACATCAGCTGATGTAAGGCGAAGTCTGAGAGCTGCCTGCTAACGACACAGCCACTTCCAAGTTGCCAACTTGAAGCATGTTACGCTAGTTCGTAACTCACTCGCTATGGAAATTCACTCCCTGTTTCTAATGTTCACTAAACTTTATTATGTATTTTGCTATTTGGTAATCTCAACTGTTTATTTGATTTAAAGCAAATATGATTAAAAAGCGATACATATTTATACGTCTTGAAGGAAATGGAAATAACCAGTGTTGAAGCTGTAGTGGCTTAGTGAGTAGAACGTCCCATTCACAATCGTGGGGTCGTAGATTCAAATCCCACTTGCATCTCTAGTATTTTCTTTAAGTGTAAATGAATAAGTTTGTCGTTATTACCAGCTTTAACGGTTAAAGGAAACATAGTTGAAGCCAAGCATCAATCACACACACGCACTGATACAGTGTGGTGTGTTATGGCCTTATCTCTCTCCGTGTAAGAGAAGGTCCTGAGTCCCAATACAAAATACAAATACAAAATGTTTTTATTAATACAACATAGGGTAGAACAAGATAAAGTGGAAACCCCTGTCTACTGCTTTAGCGTGAGCTGTGATGCAGCAGACAGTGCCTTCCCCAAACTAAGTACAGTTATAATACATTTTATAAAATAATATTTTTTTTAGATTAAAATAAAAACTAAATACAATTTATTTACGTGTATGGTAAAATGAATTTGTTTGAAATATGTGAGTTTGTATGTGCATGCATAGATTTGTGTGCATATAAATATGTGTAGGTAAATGTGAATGTGCTTGCATTTTTAGTGATTTAAAATCTGGGTGTGGGTTTGTGTGTGTGTGCGAGTGAGTGTGCGCGTGTTAAGGTGTGTGTTTGTGCGTGTAGTGGGTGTGTATTTGATTTTTAATAACATGAACATTTTGTGGTCCAACAACACAACACAACGTTCAACACGTTTGTACGCATGTTTGCAACAACATAAGCATGTTTGTATTGAAACATTATTAACAGCCTGCTCCATCTTCTACCCACCAACCAACTAATGCTACTAATGTTATAAATGTCAATGTTCGGATGAATATTGCTCAATCACGTCGGAACGTCTGAACAGATCTGGTTGAAATTTGGAACACGGTTAGATTTTAATTGTGAAAAACACTACATTTTATTTCGGGACAACAACAGGAACGGGAACTATGCGAGTAAAACCGCGGGCCGCTGTTAGTATTTTATGTTCCGTGAAGACCTGCAAAATAAATAATCTTAAAACAGGGTTTGTGACATCCTGATGTATTTGTGTCTAACAACGAAAACCGTTTCTCAGGTCCCGTACTATGAGCTATTACTGCGATATTCAGTTAGCATTGACCTGCTTACGATTCTGAATTGTATCTCATGGCAACAAGGTTGCTGTGCACGAAATATTAAGCAACAAATGACCCGCAAAACTGCTTAAATTTAAAATTCCGACATTTTGTGGTAGCTGATGTAAGATGACAATCTTGGATTTGAAATTTGTTATTGCATGTCATATACTCGTAGTGTTCTACTCACAGGTTCTACTGGTCAAGCTCTTTTGCCGTGCGGAGTAATCCGCCATTTTGTCACGGCGGCCATCTTGGAACGATTTTTATAAAACAAAACTAAGAACACTTCCGAATAAATCACCTTTCAACCGAAACTTTTATTATCTAAAATAGCTTCATCCGTTCAGGAGGTACAGCCACAGACACACACAAAGAGACAGAGAGAGAGAGGCGTCAAACATCTTTACTCTATACTATAATATTTGAAAGTTTTGTAGTGGTAGGACTCTCGGCAGAGTCCGCCTGGGGAAGTACCACAACTTTGCCAGCTATTCTGCCGCCAAGCAGTAATGTGCAAATATTACTGTGTTCCGGTTTGAAGGGCAATGTTTCTATAGTAATTACTGTGCTTCGAGGTACAACATCTTAGATCTCTGGGTGATGAGCGCAGTGCAGTGCTAGGTAATGATTTGGACTTTTCATGTTCCAATAGCTGCGTGTCACTGTACTGTTTTGTGGCAAGCATGTTGCTTACTATCAGACACATGTCCTGCTCGTCTCGTCACTATTTATTTAGAAAAAAAAATATAGATCTGAAGCGGTTTTTTGTTTGAACGCGTTAATCACAGGATTATACTGACTGATTTCAAAAAAATCTTTCATCTTTGGGTACTTACGTAATCTCTGAGTGCTATATATAGACTATACCTACATATACGTATTATGTACCACGGGCAAACCCGGCCTGCTAATAATATATAAACGCCTCATCGTTTTTGCGTCGGGGTTAAAAATCATCGTAGTAACAGTTCATAGTACGGGGTCAGGTCTCGTGCCTGGTCACTTCACTTAGGCGGACGTTGCGGTTTGGGCCGCTTCCCAACCGTGGCCATCATGAGAAAGCGAGAAAACGGGCCGTCCGCATCCATTATCATTAATGTTAATTCGAAAGATCCCTCGCTCTGTGGTCGTTTGCAATTATCGAACAATAATTATACCGAACGATCACGGCCGGTAAAGCACGTAATGACTAGATGGCTACTACGGTGTGTAATTGCGCTCAATTACTTGCATTATGCAGTATTTACTTTATTATGGTGGTTTAAACAAAAAGTTGTATCAATTAAATGCAATATGGAAATGGCAATAATGTAATAATCCTTTTAAATTGATGCCTAATTATTGCATAAAATAAATCGCGTTCCCATTTTACTATTTTTGTAAAATCGCTAAAAAACGTGCGTGCAGTGTAACTAGTGTTCGCAAAGAACAGGAAACTTATTAAAAGTAAGGCTTAAAATGATAATTGTAAACGGTAGGGAATTCATTCTACCAATTGGCTACTTTCCTTAGTACCTAAAGGTACAAGTTCGCGCTGAGACCGCGACAGGATACCGCGACCGGAGACCGCGACAGGCACTTAGCATTATGGAATTGTATGGGCGTCAGTTCGCGCCGAGACCGCAACACGTGTCTCGCGACACGTGTCTCGGTCTCCTGTCGCGGTCTCGGCCCGAACTGGCGCCCATACAATTTCATAGTGTGAAGTGCCTGTCGCTGTCTCCGGTCGCGGTCTTACGTCGCGGTCTCCGGTCGAACCGCTACCTTATGGTAGCGTTTGGTATGGGCGCCAGTTCGCGCCAAGACTGCGATAGGAGACCGAGACACGTGTCGCGAGACATGTGTCGCGGTCTCGGCGCGAACTGGCGCCCATACAATTCTATAGTGTCAAGTGCCTGTCGCGGTCTCCAGTCGCGGTCTCGTATCGCGGTCTCCGGGCGAACCACTACCTTTAAGTATAACTCGTATGCAGTAGCAAATGATTGTATGTTTACAATATGGCATGTCCGAGTACTTATAGGTTTACTTGGGTTATTGTCGATTCGCCACAAAGTTAATTCGCCACAAAAACAAGTGTGTGTAAATTCGCCACAATTCTATTTTTTTCGATAAATCCTCGTTTATTAATAGTAAGTTCGTTTTTTGCGAACTTAACTAAGTATTGCACTAAATAAATTAGTCTGACATATCTTATTTATTTAGTGCAATACATTTATTTAATTAGAATAAAAGAGTGAACCAAATTTTAGTAGACCCCTATTGATCTTGCAATATTGACATTCTAAGTAGACTGATCTAGAGTCCTAGAAAAGAAAAAAAATCTAAAAGGCAATAAGGTAGGTTCAATTTCAATTGAAGCACAACATTAAACAGATATTTTATGGAATTGAGTAATGAAATGAAAATGACATGTGTCTGATGGTAAACAACATGCGTGCTGATAACTACACAGTGTCACTCAACTATTGGAACATGAAGAGTTCTAGCATGGTACTGCGCTTCTCACCCTAAGATAAAAGATTATTTCTCGATATTTTATTCTAAAAACATTGCCCTTCAAACCGGAACACAGAGACGTTTGCACGATCTTACTTAGCGCTAGACTAACTGGCAAAGGTGTAGTATTTTCTGATATTTCATCAGGTGGACTACCACTATGTAATGGTATCTACGAGTATATTTTGCTTCAAATTCAATAGAAAAATCTTCTTTATTTCCAACGTAGTATCAAACTTACACAAGAAAATTATGTTTACCTACTATTTCTAAGCAACAAACGTTATAATACTGTTTGTATAGCTATGTATTTACTTAGCTATTACTTATTCTACGCTTTAGGCTCAGGTGTTCGGAGCCGAGCCAACTTTTTGGGCGGGGTTGCCGTAAATCTACGAGGAATGATTCTCAGCCAACAAAACACTCGTAATACCCTGTACAGTGATAGCTAGAAAACCTTTTCGTAACTACCTTTTAATATTTGACCACCTGACCTAAGTATATTTCATTCTTTTGTTACTTTTACGTATTTTTATGATACAAAATATTATATCACATATATTTATGGAATTTCTTCGTAAGTACTTGATTCAGGTATTGAAAGATTATCGGAAGTTAGAGAACATTCTCGAAAATTCTCAGAAATTTCCTCGATGCTGAATTTTATAGAATTCGGTCCAGAAAATCCGTAAAATGTCCTAATAGCTTGCGTCCTGAGCAGAGGTATGAAAGGCGTGAAAATCCGTCAGACCAGCGGCAGCGGTCGGCAATATCCACTGTATACATATTCTTTGTAGGTAGTATGTTCTGGAAGCGTATTGCATAACTTTGGCTTTATATAGGTAGTCTGCTGTGCGTTACGAGTAGACTATACATACATATATTGATTTAGAGACATTAAACAGGTGTTTTGAAAATTTTGTTAAAAATACAAATTAAAGGAGAAAAATATGCTTACTAAACATCCCACAATTTTGTTTGTATGTGTGTAATATCCTATATTTAACATGTAGAGACTTTGCCTTTGTACTGCACAACACTCTAAACTTACTTACACTAAGCGCTTATAAACTAGACAGATGAGGGTCAAGAGATAATCAAGATGTTCAAGCCTACTACCAGTTGAAAGTGTTTTTGTATAGCATACTTAGAGTGATGAGACGAGCAGAACGTATGTCTCATGGTAAGCAACATGCCTGCCCAAAATAGCACAGTGACACGCAGCTATTGGAACAAGAAGAATCCAAATCATTAGGTACTCAGCACTGCACTGCGTGCTCGTCGCCCAGTTTTATCTTTATGCCCTGTTATTTTACTGCAAACATTGCTTTTCAAACCAGACCACAATAGTATTTGCACATTACTGCTTGACTGTAGAATAACTGGTAAAGATGTGGTACTTCTCCAGGCGGACTCAGCAAAGTGTGCTTCCATATTAGCCGTATTACCACGCTGAATGGCAATGTTTGTACATTGAACCAAATAAATGAAAGCATTATGATCACGCGTTGACCAAGCATTTGTAAGTTTTTCGAATATGAGATGCTCTCAAACCTCGCTGACGAGGTTTGTATATTTCAGCCGTCTTATTTTTTTGTGTTATTAAACAAATTTAACTACACTCTGTAGAGTTTTTTTTAAATAAAGAGTGACGAGACGATCAAGACATGTACCTGATGGTAAGCAACATGCCTGACACATAACACCACAGTGACACGCAGCTATTGGAACACGAAAATGCGAATATTGACACGTTTTAACCAAATTTTTTTCTTAGTTAAGAGTTTCGTTTTGAGAGAAGGACTTTGAATAAAGATAAAAAAGAAAATTTAAAGAAAAAAAAATTACACAGTTAAGTTTTTCAATGTACGTTCCAGACTGGTCAACCCTCCTTCAGTATAATTAACTATTACATAGACATGATGTAACTATGGTGCGGTGCAACGAACCGTGTACTTACATCCCATTGAGCGCCATCCCATGTCAAAGAAAAATACTAAGTGTAAAATTGTGTCTGATATTATCAAAAAGTTTACATATACTACGTATAGAGTTAGATTTTCCGCACGGTTCCTTTGTGTCAATCGTAATTTTGACGTGCATACTTTCTATGGCAACCTATGGCAACAGTGACGTGTCGCGACAAAAGTATGACACTTTTACAAGATCGACACGGCAAAAAAGATGCTACTCGTGCTTTCGGTGTAAAGCGTTTGTGCCAACTCTATACGTAGTTTAAGTAAACTCTTTGGATATTATTTATTGTAAAATAGTTATCACGGTCAAATAGTAGAATAAAAATGGTTTCTTTTTTTTTTCTTTTTTTTTCGTTTCTTCATCTATAAAAATACTAACACGTAAGACAATTAATTCACTTACAAAATTAGCACATAGTATACAACAATAGGTGTATAGAAATTAAAATTTTGTGTGGCCATATATCCCGAGCTTTTATGGTTACAACGAGAGTTCTTTTACATTAAAAAACAATATTGTTTTGTGGTTTTGTTATATCAATGTTTTAATTTCTGTTTTTCTGCACTTTCGGAGCTGCAGTCTCAGTGCTCATGTATCTTGTCGCAGGAATTAATGTGGCTTCATTTCTCACTTCACCCGCACGTGTGACCAGAACACCGCCGGCTTTAGTTATATCACATGTATTGTAGGTTGTTTATGTATTTGACTGCGGAAATCCACTGCAATATACCAGGAATACGTGAGATTGCTTCGAATTTAGGATGCGCTCAATTCGTTGAATACTTGCTTTCATATTTTGTGTATCTTGGTTTTTGGATGTCCGTTACCGGCTTTTTTATCCTTGTGTAAAAATAGAAGCGTTGACGTATGCTCAGAATGTCTGTCTATTTGTGTACCTGGAATGAAAGCAGCTAGCTAAAGCAGCTTTTAAACGAAGGAAATAATGTTAATTTTAATATAGATAGATATACTTACATTAATAAATGATCTTCATTGAAACACGTTTATCCAAAACTGTATCACGCAGCGATTTGAACATAAAAGCGTCGAATGGTGGCCAAAACGTACGATCGTTCGTGACAATCGTGAGGTTTGAATCACGCCTCCACTGCTGAGTATTTTCCTAAGTGAAAATGTACGATTTGGTCATCATCACTTGCTTAAAGGTAAAGAAACGCCGTGAAGAAAGAAGCTAGTTCCTAGAAAAAACTTTTATAGGTTTGCCTGATCACCATCTCGTCTGATGTTAAGTGATGATGTGACATTTTTCGAAAACATGTGTCAACCCATATTTGGGCAGTATATTTAATTTTGACTACCTACTTGTGAGAGAAGGTCCTAAGTACTAGTAGCGGAAAAAATCTGTGGCTGCTTATGTACGTACATTTTTCACACAAACTACTCAAAAATGTACAAAGCCAGAATATATGTATGAAGCCAGATAATTAATATAATGTATTTAAAATTGTTTAATACGTACAAGTGGTTACATATTTGAGCCATTGGGTATTGAGACATTGGGCCCGTGGGGACCGGGAGCTCATCTCATTTTCAAATGCTGGTGTTTATTTGGCCTAACGTATAAGCATTGCCATTCAGCGTGGTGATGCGGCCAGCATGTTGGCCACGATCTCGATCATGATTATCTTTAGAACTTCATTGGTCTATGGATAATTTAGATGTGCGTTTTGTAAGTAGTTAGGAATGTAGCGTTGTATACTAGTTATTTTTGTATAGTAGTTTAGTAAATTGTTAATATATGTATGAACTCGTATTCATGAGTTGTCAAAATATCGTCCACTGACTTATTCAGTTTCTTCTGCAACCGTGGTCCAATTGATCGAACTACGCAGTCGAACCACGTGGATTGGAGGTTAAAAAGTGTGAGCGGGATAGCGAAACACGAACGCATGACGCTTTAACAATATAAAGCATAACGCTACCTGGATAAAGTTAAAGCCGTTATGAAAGTTATTCTTCTTTTGTTGCAGAAAACTTTGAAAGATGAAGATCTGCACGTACTTACTGCTGAGTTTTTTAGGTAAGTTTACAAGATTTATATTCGCCGTTAGCTATAATGTGAGTATACTTCACTTTTGTTTTAAGAGTTATACCACTTCACTTTTATGACTTTGTAATGTTTCAACGGAAGTTATACTTTGAAAACTGAAGGATACACCATATAATTAAGATTTAATTAACCCAAGTTTATCTACTCCTAGTAAATATGTTAGTGATTTTGATTTTGATAGGTGATCTTTATAGACCTTAGAGCAAATTTTCAGATATCAACTTTTTGACCAAATACCTATTTGTTGACAGGATTTTTACGATTATTTGAACTAACTCAATTTATAGCATATCAATTGATCGCTTACATTACATTTAGTATAGTTCGTTCAAAATGAATTCTAGTGATTAATTGAATTAAAAATCAGTCTAATCTATTCTGACAAAATTAAATTAATTTGATAGACTATTACAGCCGTAATAAATAGTTTATGCGACCCCCCAAAACCTGATAAATTTTGGAGTAGGTACCTAAAGTTAGATCGACAAAAAAATATTTGTGACATCAAAAAACTGCAAGAAAAAAAATAGTTTTTAAGTCAAGTTACTATCACAAACCAAATTTATTAAAAAAATATTTATGCATATATCTATATTAAAAATATTTATATATGATTAAATAATCCCGCGATCGTCAACTCCACGACCAAATGTTCCCATCAGGCTTGCCGCATTTTCGCGCTGTATAGCCCGGGAAACATTTTGGCACAAGTATTGCCCAGATCGAGGGTCTCAGCCACTCTCCCGCAGGCGTCGGCTCAACTCTGCGACAAAGGTTTTAGGCTCAAATTTTAGGATTTATCAAATATGTACTCTCCGCAGAGTTCGTTTGGAGAAGTATCACGATCAACATCACTGTGTTCCGGTTTAAAAGGGGAACGTTTCAGTAAAATTACAGGGCATAGAGATTAAACATCATATCGCTGGATGATGAGCGTAGTGCAGAGCTGGGTAATGATTTGGACTCTTCATGCATTGAAGCATCAAGAGTGCTGCGTCTCACTGTGCTGTGATAAGCAGCACGTGTTCAGCGTCTCGACTCTCGACACTCTATACAATATAAAAAAATGTTGCCAATAAATTTATTTGTTAATGTAAATGTTATATTTCAAAATTTTAAAACCAAATCAAATAGTGAAACTTTAAACGTAGAATTGTTTCACATATTCTTAAAGACGTTGCGTTTTATGCTTTTTTAACCGTGCAAAAACTTAGCAAGCTAAACCGCGACCGTCCCCGCTGCAGTTGTGGTAAAGTCCAACAGCTGTAGTTGGCGAAATTCGATTTCTGTTCGCACAATCGAATGGAAACAGGAATTCCGAGAACTGGTGTAATTGGGTGTATTAGTTTCCGATTGCCTCTGGAGCTCTGGAACCACTTGGAAGTCTCTGAACAAAGTCGCTAATTGGAGAATAGGTATTGTGACTGCGGTGCTTAATTTCATCTAGGTATATTGTTTGATTTATACGCAGAAAATTAATTTTAGAATTGGTTTAGTGAATTAAGTTATTACATGGAGTCCACCCGTGATTTCGACCGTGTAGGATGTATAAAATAGATAACATAGATTTTTTTAGCTCAAAACAGCCAGTAAAAAAACTCCAGAGGTAACAAAATCTTTTTCCGAAATATCGACTAGGAGAGCCCACTCGAAATTGTAATAACAAACAAAGAACAAAAACATAAATCAAAAAAATCATTAGAGTGCTCTCGCTGCGGAGAGACGTGTCTTTGCATAAATGGCCCGAATCTAGCCAGCTACTGCCAGTTTACTGAAGCTTTGTGATGAAACATAAAATTGTTACACACTTCATCAAAATTACGTCAACAACTAATAAATAATACTTTTTATATGGTTTTTTTGTGATGGGAAAAAAACAATTAAACGCGCGACACTGTAAAGGTAAAAGTTCGCGCTGAGATCGCGACCGGAGACCGCGACAGGCACTTGACTCTAAAGAATTGTATGGGCGCCAGTTCGTGCCGAAAAAGCGACACATGTCTCGCGACAAGTGTCTCGGTCTCCTGTCGCGGTCTCGGCGCGAACTGGCGCCCATACAATTCCATAAAGTCAAGTGCCTATCGCGGTCTCCGGTCGCAGTCTCCTGTCGCGGTCTCATGTCGCGGTCTCATGTCGCGGTCTCCGCGCGAACCGCTAGATACCGCTGTATATATTGCTGCACCACTGTATATACTGTTTACTAGCAGTGCCCCGTAGTTACACCCGGGTATTAACCGTTATTTTCCTATAGTAAAAAGTCTGTTTTCCTTCAGACGATAATATAACTGTGTTAAAAATGTAAAACACATCCGTTGAGAAGTTTTTTATTTTTCATATAAAAAGCGACGAGACGAGCAGGACGTGTGCCTGATGGTAAGCAACATGCCTGCCCCAAAACAGCACAGTGACACGCAGCTATTGGAACATGAAGAGTCAAAATCATTACCTAGCACTACACTGCGCTCGTCACGCAGAGATCTAAGATGTTATATCTCTAAGCCCTGTAATTTCTCTGGAAACATTTCCCTTCAAACCGGAACACAGTAATGTTTGCATATTACTGCTTGGCGTTTGAATAACTGGCAAAGGTGTGGTACTTCCACAAGCGGACTCTGCCAAGAATCCTACCAATACTAAAAAACACATAAGTTACGACATAATGCAGCAAAAAATCCCCAAACATATAAATAACCGAATATCCTAACATTGACATCCTACTAATAACATAAATGCGAAAGTTTGGATGTTTGTTGCTCAATCAGGTCGCAACGTCTGAACGGAAGAACACAGTTAGATTTATCTAGGACTTTATATCCCAGGAAAATAAGGTGAACCTCCCGAGTGAAACCACGGGACGATACTAGCTTATAATTTTAAGTAGGACGTAGGTATTAGTGGTACTTAAGTAGGATTCTGTTATAAGGTGTAATGTCCCGGAAATATAGTAATAATTTTTATCTCTAATTCTCAGTAATTTTACAGTTTAAGTTCCTGCTGCCTAGCAGTCTAGGAATATATCTAGGTATACCTGAGACCTACTTAGATACCTAAGTTTTAATGGCCACGCAGTAAATTCCGAAGCGGTAAAGTTTGAAATGTCTTGAAGGCTGATTCATAACAGATATCATCGGAACTTGCGCGGAGCGGGTTACTCGCTCCTGACGATGTGATCTTGCATGCAGAGGACTTCAGGAAAGTTTATATTGGCAGATATAAATCATGTGTTATAACTACAGATTTGTTTGAAACAGTTTTTTTTGGTAGTACCTAGGCATTATTTGATTATGTATGTACTCGCATGTTCTCTTTTTTTAAGAAAGACATGTCCTGATGATATGCAACAAGAGTGTCCATAAAAGCACTGTGTCACGCAGCTATTGAAACATCAAGAGCCCTATTTATTATTATCTATTAAAACAACTGCAGTACGCTCGTCACCCTGAAATATATGATGACTAGCTGTGCGCCCCGGCTTCACCCGTAGGGCATATTCGGCCTACCTATAGCACACAGAGAAACTTATCCAATGGTGAAATAATTTTTGATATCGCTTTTGGAGTTCCCGAGATTAGGTCGTTTAAACAAACAAGCTTTGTAATATTAGTATAGATATACCTCTTTGCCCTTTAATTTAACATTGCCCTTCTAACTCGAACACAGTGATATTTGTACATTAAATTCTATAAAAAATGCACAAGCATAAGTAGTTACAGCAGCATCGTTCCCAGTAGGCTAAGAACTCATGGAGCGGTTTCCAAGCGTTCCAAGGTTCCGCAGCTTCTGTAAAATGCAGATTTAAATGTAAACATTGAAATCAAAACTCACAAGCCGGTGTATGCCCGCGGAGCGCGCGGCTGCGGCGGCACGTGGCTCACGCGCGGTCGCCGCGCCGCCCGCCTGTCACCCCCACGTTCGCGGGCGAAAATCGGCTCATGTTGCTCTAGTGTTGTTTCGCATGTGTTTTGCCCTTCCCAAGCTAACATACCTTTTGCGGACTGCCCCAACTTGGCTTTGCCCTGAGGATGTCTCTTCGTTTGACGGGGTTTTGCGATCGACGATGGAGTCAATTTTGAATGTCGCTCTGGATGACACGCAATGGTACCAGGCGGCTCTTCCAGTCAGATCTTATGATCAGAGTCTTGGAGTGCGATGTGCACGTGATGTGGGCGTACCGGCCTTTGGCATCGGCGTGTGGAGTAGCGGATCTCGTCTCTGTAATCCTTAATTCTGACGGTGACGAGGCGAGCATACCGTTTGCTGCGGATGCCGTGATGGCTTGGTCTGTACTCAGCGGGGGTGTGTCTGCTCCTCTTGTTCCTTGTTCTCAGCGCGTTTGGGATGATATTACGTCAAAACAAAACAGGGAGAAGCTGATGGAGGGTGCTAAAGGAGCCGATTTGGCCAGACTTCATGCAGTGTCACAGCCAGAGTCGGGAGCATGGTTGCACACGTTACCATCGCCTCATTTGGGCACTTTGCTGGATTGCGACTCACTGCGTGTGGCGGTAGCCCTTTGCCTGGGCTGCAAGGTGTGTGAACCTCATATATGCACCTGCGGTTTCAGGGTCGAGGCCGATGACCATCACGGATTGAGCTGCCGTCGCTGCACGGGCAGATTCTCAACGACATTGTTCGGAGAGCCTTTATATCGGTCAACGTCCCGTCCGTGCTTGAGCCACCGGGTCTTAGCAGATCTGATGGGAAGAGACCGGACGGGATGACTTTGGTGCCCTGGAAAAGTGGCAGGTGTCTGGTGTGGGATGCCACTTGCGTTAGCACTGTGGCTCCCAGCCATCCGAGTCGATCAATTTTGGCACCGGCAGCTGCTGCGGACGCCGCCGCAAGGAACAAGAGGCTAAATAAAGTATGCGTAAAGAATGTTAGAGCCATCTTATGAGTTTGTCCCATTCGCTGTGGAGAATTTAGACAGTTGGGGAACTGAGGCCAAATGTTTGGTTAGCGAGTTGGGGCGTAAACTACGCGACAAATCGGGGGACTCCCGCGCCGGCTCGTACCTGGTCCAAAGGCTGGCCATAGCAATCCAACGAGGCAATGCGGCCAGTATAATGGGCACTTTTGCACCGGGTGCTGCTCGGGGTGGGTTATTGTAATAGATAAATGACGTATACTTTTTGTATGAATTATGATGTAATTTTCATTTATTTGGAAATTAATTAAATTTGAATTTATGTTATTAACAATGAATAATTATCACTCAATCTATCCAATATTAAATCTTATTTTGTCAATTTCTGCGTTTAGATCTTTACTCGTAAGGGGAGAATGTAGTTAATGTTGTTCGGTGACACACATTCACCATAAGCAACAACTTGCATACTTTTTTAAAGTCGAAAGTTGAAATTAAATCTGTGTTTAGAGACGATCTTTTTAGCATTCCATGGATTCACCGTGCGGGTGCCGGGTCCATCGTGTGGCAGAGAGAGAAAAACTCGAGTAGTTCCCGAGACTTGTGACTTGAGCGTAGGTTTAAGGGGCCCCTTTCTGACGTACATTAACACTCACCTTCACTACTCGTTTTTCTCTCCCCTGCCCAGCCAAATCTGATATGAGCCTACAAGTGCAGCTTTAGATACTCGTTCCAGTATAGAACTTACTGCACTTCTGGATAAGCCAAGGTCTTTCAGTAGGTTATAGAGATACTTCGCTGGTATACCTCTCGCTCCCACTTCTACAGCGTATAAACTAACTACATAGCCGTTTTTTGTTAATTCGTTTAGGAGGTCGTAATACTTATTTTGTTTCATCGCGTGGTCTTTAGGTATATTAGTTTCCCACGGTACGGTAAGTTCTACAAGGACTATGCGTTTCGTAGCTCTAGAAAAAAGGAAAATGTCCGGTCTGGATGACGAAACACCCACATCCTCTGGGATTTTGTAGTGCTTTTCATACGTGTCCATTAAAATAGTCCAATCAGGTGCTGTACCCAGGATTGAGTAAGGCTTGTTCCTGGAGTTTGAAGTTGAGCCTTCTTTTACAAAGTTAATTTGTCTTTTGTTTGTCGTCAATCCCTTTTGGGCTCTAGCTACTGAAAGGCTCATGGCTTCACGTATGATTTCAAGTACTCTGTCATGACGCCGTGAGTAATGACCCCCATTAAGGAGCACCTTGCATCCCACCAATATGTGCCTTGCTGTACATATCGCCTCTCCACAAGTATAGCAACATTTTTCAGAGGCTTTTCCCCACCTTACCAAGTTACTCTGGTCAGGGGAGGGTCATTTGGAATGCATTTAGATTAAGATAAAATTTTAATAAGGCAGGAGACCAGTCATAGATCAAGGTGCGCTACTTTAGAGCTAATGGGATACAGAACTCACCTATGGTTAACCACTCACTTTGCATTTCTAAATTCATAGTGTGCACTTTGTAACCGTCATTTTCGTCTTGTTGTAGAAAAGTTTTTACCATGTCTCGGTCTTCCCTTTTCTTTCTGGCACCCAACCCAGCAGCATTTACTTGTGCACCTGCCATAAATTGTTTATGGAATTGAAGTCTAGATTCCAGGTCTGAAGCAGCTTTTGGGAGAGATGTAATTAATTCGTCTTGCGACTTTCCCAAAACATGCGTTTTTGTAACTCTTAGGTGTTTGTAAAGTTCAGACGGTTTCTTTAGTTTCAGCCCAAAACTATTGTGATCCCTAAAAAGAGTAGAGGGATCAGCCGGATGTGCCAATCCTAACCATGACTTCAATATCTTTATGACATTGGCATCCAGCCTTGCCAGGAGAGTTTTACCGATGTCATATACTAGGAAAGGCCAAGTGAGACGTGATGTGAGGTAGTTGTCATATATCCATGCTTTTTGATATTGCTGATAGGCTGCTGGTCTACCTTATTGAGGTTGTTCATGAAATTTTCAACAACCACCTCTAATGATGGTGTACGTCCTTTGTGATCTATCTTTCTACCAAGAAATTTGAAAGGCACTGCCTCTGCAATTGTGGCAACTCCTTGGCCACTTATGGAGAGTCCCGGATCGTAAGACGTATATTTAGTATTTCGTCTACCCAGACAAAGACAATGACATTTAGATGGTTTTGTCCTCATTCCCTCCGTCCATGTACAGAATTCATCGACTTCGTTCAACAATTCTTGACACTGTTTGGGATTACGTGTAAGTATTGCAAGGTCATCCGCAAAGGCCAAGATTGACTCAGTGTACTTATTGTTGATTTTAAACCGGTAGCCCCATTTCTTTTCAAACTCAACTATACTAACTAACTCAAAAATGGAGTATTTGTTCAGTACCAAAACAGAAGTTCGCTTTCCCACCACATCTTGTAATTCCAATTTGTAAAACTCTTAGACCCACGTTGTCCTTTACACGTACATACAAGAAAGTGTTTCATGTCATCCGTCAACGTGTCGAGCTATTACCGGCGGTTGGGTCAGACTGGGCCCTCCCCCGGGACGGATGAGATACCCCTCAATGTCTGACGTGCCAATTGATCTACAGCCAGGTTACAGTCTCGTTTCAACTTATTTTTACCAAACACTACTCTTACTTTAACCTATATTATTTTGCTAAATTCAAACCACGATCTATTTATTATATAAATGCTAGAGTTAGATACCACAAAAAATATACTTGAAAGAAAATGTTGAATGAAAAGTTTCCTGAAAAAAGTTTCAAACATATTATTATAATTTCCAAATGAATTATGAAAGTTTTTGAGATGGTTTTTTTTGTTGAGGATGGTTTCCAATTGTCCCTCCTGTACAAGTGGAGCATACAGTGGCCTTTGCTGTTTATAAAAATGAAATTGATTTTGCCTTTTCTTTTGAATGTTTGTTATTTGATTGAAATACCAAATTAATTTTCGATTCGATTACGCCCAGCTGAAATATTAAAATACCCATGTTGATCCTGTATCTAAGAGTTTCTTTGTATTATAAGTACGTAAATATAATTATATTGAACAGCAGTACAGTTCTTATTGTAATAGCTTTGCTTAGTGTAGGGCTAGATAGTGGTGTGTAGAAATGTCCGCATAAAATAATTTATATATCTTTGGAAACCTACGCTAGCCAATCTATCCATTTTTGTTGTATATAAACTATTTTCGTAGCTAAATACATAAACTATTTTCAACTTCAAATAGATGAGTGAGTAGCGGTTATAATAATGATTTTAGTATATTTTTCGCTTTTGAGTGCCTATTTGTGGTTTTGAAGTCGGTTAAATTTTTTGTACGAAAATAGTTTATTTTACCCTTTTTAGTGTACAAGTACAGAATTAAAAATTTAGACTAAACCCTGACTACCTCGGATTTGTTATCTGTGCAATATTCTACTAGTCAAGCCCTTTCATTTGATACCCATATTAAGGGAGTTGTGAAAACAGAAATGTCTTTAGGCATTTTGTGGTAGCGGCCATCTTTGATTTCAAATTTGTCATAGTGCAAAGTATTCTACTAGTCAGGCCCTTTCGTTTGATACCCATATTGATGTTGTAATGAAAAATAATAATATAATTCGCCATTTTGTGGTGGTGGCCATTTTGGATTTGAAATTTGTTATAGTGCATGGTATTTTACTAATCAAGCCCTTTCATTCGATACCCATATTGAGGTTGGTTGTGAAGAAATATTTTGTCCGCCATTTTGTGGAGGCGACCATCTTGAATCGACATAAACCAAACATAGCTAAAAACAGCCGCACAGGTATTAACCTTGAAATTTAAAAAAAAACCGCATCGAAATCGGCCCATCTCTCTGAGCTCTACGGTGCCACAGACAGACAGACAGACATCGACGTCAAACTTATAACACCCCTTTTTTTGGTCGGGGGTTAAAAACAAGTTTTTATTAATCCATTTAGACAATTTCGTATTGACAGGATCGAGTTTCATAACTTTTGTCGAATCTTCAACTACGTCATCCAGAAAATTGTACGCAAATTTTAGTTTATGGTTCATATTTCAAAAACTACCCGACCGATTTCGATAAGATTTATATGGGACCATTCGGGAAGCATACCCATCCGAACACAAAAAGAAATTTGAAAATCGGTGCAGAGGTTCTCGAGAAATCAGGTAACAAACATAAAAAAAAACATAGGGGTCGAATTGATAACCACCTCCTTTTTTTGGAAGTCGGTTAAAAATCAATTTAATACATAAGCTGTCGGCGTATGTGACATTAAAGCAAAACAATACAATTTAATGTGGAGTTTAAGTTTTTTGGGTTGGCTACAAACAGCTACTCTTAGACAAATTCCAAATTGCCATAAATAACGTTTCACTAAATTCATTAACAATTTTCAATCCAAACCGCAACCTCAACACTTTGATAAAATAAAATTAAACTCGACTAACAATCGGAGCGATTAAAGTTTATTCTAGAAGGAACAAGACGTTTCTAATTGCTGGAGTTTCTACTTCAAAGTCACGTCGCTGATAGTTCTGAATTCCTGCAATTAGTGTCTAAATAACTTTTAGGAATAAAAGTTTCTGCGAAATAAACCTTACTTTAGTTTGACTTCATAGTTTTCTTTCAAAGCTAGTTTACTCTGAAGTCTAAATTGATTTAGGCTTAGATAGAGAATAAGTGAATAGATTAGGTTTTTCCGGACGGTTCCTTTGTACCAATCGTAAGCAGATGACGTGCATGCTTGCTATGGCAACAGAGTGATGTGCCGCGACAAAAGTATGACACTTCCACAAGAGAGATCAGACCCATGGTTTCGGTGTAAAGCGTTTGTTCCAACTCTATACGTACTCGTTGTATATGTAAACTCTTTGGATTTAGGCCTATCACCTACACTCAATTTGCACAGTTTTCCTAAAAGTTAGCTTCTTTCCTAAATGCAAATATTGTTTTAAGCTATATAATTAGTATTTAGGTGCTGTATTTATTAGTGTTAAATATATTGTGAAATTGTAAAAGTAATAAAGAATTACCTGCATCATTATTATTTAGATGTGATTGAAGATTATGATAGGTACTTATTATTTTAGTTAGGTATCTGTAGGTAGATCTTAAATTTGATCTTGACCGTTAATGAAGAAACTACTGACTTGAATAAAATAATGTAAAATATTGAAAAAACTTTGAATCTACTATTTTTAAATATTATCAATCATAGCAAATGTTCTACTATCTACTTTGAATGCAAACAGTTAGGTATTCATAGAACAAAAAAGCAACGTTGAAAATGGTTTTCATATATTTCAGTTCTGATAGTTTTAACAACCAAAGTTTTAAATATTAAATAAAACCACTACAGAACATCCCAGTAACTGGTAAAACCATCCAAGCCCGTAGCTAAGCCCCGGACTGCGCTAACTCAGCCAGACTCAGCCCTGGGGTACCATTATATCAAGGTCTCTGTTTCATGTTATATACTATCAGACAAACCTAGATCCTATTCCAACGGGATAAGGTGGCATAAACGTTAGGTGTTAGCTACCATGGCCTGTTGCACTTTGGTGTTAATGACGCGTGGCGCGCAAATGTAGCAAGTTACACGCCTTGAGATAGTTTGATAAAACTAATTAACATTTGGTTCAGTGGCTGTATGTAAAGTGTTTCTTTAATGGCTAAGTGCCCGACGTTGTTGTGTTTGTGCGTAAATTAATGTACGGTTTGTAAAACAGGGCCTCAATTAATTCGACTCAGTTCCGAGACGAATATGAACTGTATCTGCTAAATTTAACTTTTATTATTTTTGATGGAGATTCAGATATTAATTTTACGATTTCTGGGGTGATTCTTGTTATTTTTTTGCGCTGAATTTCGTTTTCTACGCTTAATTTTATTCCACTTTCTATCAAGCTAATCTTGCTAAAATGTTGATTCAAATAAGCATAGCTTTCAAACTTTGTACACCGCCCAAGGCACAATTCCCAAGTTATTTCCAGTTTTCCAAACGGAAGTTTCGTCAAAGTACATTGTAAACAACATCCATTTCTGCGACGGTGGGACTCTGTATGACGTCATCCGACCGAGAAGTCCCGACGTTACGTCCCCCAAGATCCGAACTTACTTCAGCGAACTCCCAACTTTTACCCGAGTGCCTTAAATTTTAAGTCGATTTCGTGTCCACTCCGACAGTACCGTCACTCTCTAGTGGATTTCGAATATAAATATGTTAGAAAGCTCCGCGTTCAAGGTTTCAACCTCATTTGTCGAGGTGTTCCAGCATCGAGGTTGCCACTTTAATTAAAACCAACACTCGTTTATGAAAGTTTTAAATTAAAAAAAAAGAACAGTATTTCGCAACGGTTCCGTAGAGACTACGTAGCACCACCGTAGACCCATTTATCGTCGTAGCGCGCTTGGAGCCAAAATTTTATTTTGTAGTAATGCAAGATAAAAGAGAATATAAACATGGAGAGAATGGCTAACATTTTAAAAACTGTAAAAGAATAGTGTGCACTAAATCGCGTAACAATGGCCACGTATTTTGAGGCTTTCACGTCCAACTGTCCAAAGCATTTGTTTGCGCAGGAATACCGTTTCCGAATGTTTATAATACATGTATCAGTCGACGTTTGCTGAAATAGTTTCAGTACATGGCAGCAGCAGGAAACATCTGCTTGCAATATCAGATATCCTACATTCGTGACACGTAACGCTAGTTGCGACAACTTGCGGCTATTGGACGTGTTCCGTGTTATTCGGAACTCTAATTTGGCTTAAACTTCTGAAAATAAAGTTTCCGATACAACATTGTTCCGAAGTAATATCGGAACATCGAAAAGCAATTTCCATATCTGGATATTCCAAATATCATAATGTAGCCGATTTAATCAAATTGCCCGAAATGTAATTCCAAACTGGAGTCGCCGAATGAAACATCGAGAGAACCAATTAAAAGTTTCGACACTCCGACAAACATGTTGTCAATATTTATGAGAAACGTCGCGACTTTAAAAATACGCTTCCCGCATCTTAATGAAATTACTTTGGCCTTTATGCGCGATTTTTTAAACTCTGCTTATTAGAATCCCGTTTGTAGGAGTATCTGCACATTTGATTTTAAATTTTAATTAAAAAATTAGAACGTTATGCCAATCGGTTTCTTTTAGGTAAGCGCGCCGGAACACGCGATAATATGTTCTATATCATACGGCACAGTCCGATTTCAAAGAGTTGATGTTTGGTAGGCAGTAGTAACTGTCATAGGTATCATTAAAAACAATCTATACTAATATTATAAAGCTAAAAAGTTTATTTATTTGAATGCGTTAATCTCAGGAACTACTGGATCTATTTCAAAAGTTCTTTCACCGTTGAATATGTACATAATCCCCGCATGCTTTAGGCTGTATATGTACAACGTGTAAACCCGGAGCGGACTGTTTATAAAATAAAAAACCAAACATACAGAAACCTTTACTTAAAATAAAATTTTATGGTATCAACCTTATTCTACTAATCTATACTTATAATAAAACTGTAACGGGTCGAATTCTGTACATTGAAGATATTTTGAAAAATTTTTTTTGGAGCACTCCATAGTCGTTACTGATGGCGAAACTGCATTTTTTTCTTTCATGTCTGTCTGTCTTTCTGTCTGTCTGTCTGTCTGTCTGTCTGTCTGTCTGTCTGTCTTTCTGTATAGGGATCACGCATCACGCCGAAACTACTGATCCAATTCAACTGAAACTTGGCATGATTTTAGTTTATACTAAGGAGATTGCTGTAAGCTACTTTTGATCCCCCAATTATTATCAGTTTTCTTGCGGGAGGGGGTGAAAGTCAGAATGTGTATTTGGTTGTAACTCATGTTTGCGTTGTTTAATTTCATTAATTCTTTTTTTGTTAGAAAGAACACATTTTTCATATTGTTCTGTCAAAATTTGAACATAATCGGTTTGGTGGTTCGGAAATTACACAAACATTAAATAATAACGACACGCACGGCGCATTCAGTACATACTAACTTCTAAGTATTCTGTGTATCACAGACGATCCACAGAATATCTAGATTCTAGATTGTTGAACGTGCCCACGTGATCGTGTAGCGTCGTCTTGAATGAGAAAATAATTATCATAAATATATTTTTGAGTGAAAAAACAAACATCATTCGGTTATAGCCGACTTCAAACAAGGAGGATGTTCTCAATCGGGTTGCATGTTTTTTATTTGGTTTTATTTTTCGCGATAACTCCACTAATTGTGAATTCATTTTGATAATTCCTTTTTTGTTTGGTAGCAAATACTTCAGAGGTGATCTCATATATCGAAAACATCCCTGTTTTATCCCTGATATTTGAAAAACTACCTCCAGGTAGTTTTTATATATATGTATAAGTTCTAAGTCATACATATATATATATATATGTATGACTTAGAACTTAGATTCTCGGTACTACATTTTGGTTTCCTCACGATGTTTTCCTTCACCGTTTTAATTACCGGCACTACGAACATGGCTCTGAAAAGATAGTGGTGCGCGTGGTTTTGAACCCTGGGTCTCCGGATCGACAGTCGGCATTCTCCCTACTACGTCAGCTGTAACTTACTAGACCAGCCGTAACTTATTAGAAAACCGATTATTTCAATCCAAATACTCTTTAAAATTTAAAGGTAGTGTTTAACAAGCTTCGGTGACCGAAGCAGACCGTTGTTAGGGTTCCGTACCCAAATGGTAAAAACGGGACCCTATTACTGAGACTTCGCTGTCCGTCCGTCCGTCCGTCCGTCTGTCACCAGGCTGTATCTCAAGAACGGTGATAGCTAGACAGTTGAAATTTTCACAGATGATGTATTTCTATTGCCGGTTTAACAAAGAATACTAAAAATAAAATAAATATTTATTTAAGAGGGGCTCTCATACAATTTGATATTTTTTACCGTTTCTTGCTCGATACTAATAACGTACCTGTCACAGACTCTTTTTTATGTTCTCTTTAAATGTAATTAATTAAAATAAATTATTAAGGGGGCTCCCATACAATTAAAGCCGTTAATTTGCCGTTATTATGGTTCGGAACCCTTCGCGTGCGAGTCCCACTTTTGCATTGTTTGTTATGGTTATTTGATTTGCATTTATTTTTTCTAAAATTTTGTAAAATCCTATCCTACCAATATTATATAAATATGCCAATGTTTAAATTTTTGCTGCTCTATTACGTTGGAACAGCTGAATATATGGAGTTAAATTTTGAAACACATTATATCGTGGCTTAGCTTAAGTAGCAATACGTACAACTACGTAGAACGGCTACAACGAACGGCTACAGCTGAATACATTTGGAAGGAATTCGAAACATACGTACTTAGTTTGTACTCAAAAATAGCAAATCGGTTACTTATAGGTAACTGTGACGTCAGAAATACTAAGCAAATTTGGCCAAAGCCCATTTAAATCAATGTTTTGGTATTGTGGTATGTAGTTTTTCTTTCATCACTAGGTTGCGTTACTGGTATTCTAAATTGTACTAATGAGTTTTTTGCTCCTAAAATGATTTTGATGCAGAATTTGGATTCTTTCGTTCTTTGATTCTTTTTCTGTTACAATTAAATGTATAGGTACATTAACATTTCATTTAGATTTGGCTTTGATTTACGGGTTCAACTTGCTTGCGTAACATTAAAACTCAATTTTTTTTTTCATTTTGAAGGCTTCATTCAAAATTTTACGCGGGCGATGTCGCGGGTAACAGCTAGAGAAAAAGACATAAGTAGGATCATGCACATCAGCTTCAGACTTTTCATAATGTATCTTATAAAAATCCTACAAACTTAACAATTGCGGCTATGTTCGCTACTACGAAACCTTACTAAGTATGTTAGATTTTGTTTAAAAAAAGAAAAATAAAGATGATAAAATTAAATAATTTTTTGTGTGGAAAAACAAATTCAATCGGTTTTTCAATGGCTACTTATCCAAATATTTTGACGTAGTTTCAACTAATGTATAAGTCCGTAACATGCTTACGCAAACGAAGTAGCGGGTTCAGCTAGTACTTATTATAAATGTAAATTCAAAAGTTTTTGAGATGAGATGGATGTTTATCACTCTTTCACGTAAACAATTACATAAGGGGTTTGTTTGGGATTTGGTATAGAAATAGAATACACATAGTAGGTTTTTTCTCTCCTTACTATTTTATTCATTTTATGGCTATTTTTTATTTTCTATTTTAGGCATCTCGGTAAAATAACGGGCTCGGGATCTACCCGAATGAAACTGCTGGGTATTGTTAGTACACATAATATATGAATAAGGCCACTAAATAGTTTTTACGAAATGGAATCCCGCAGAATGAACAGAAAACATGGGATCACATGGGATTGTATAAACGTTACCATTCAGCGTGCCAATGCCGCTAGCATGCTAGGCACGCCTTCGACTGGCAGTGGCCTTGATGTTGCTGTAGAAAACTATCTAAGTCTAAAAACACGCCGGTTCCCTCACGATGTTAATCACGATAATGAAACACTCGTACAGTTCTTGATAAATACTCAGAAGTGTAAGTGGGATTTGAACCAACACCCTCGCAGTTATGAAATCGGACAAATTCGCCACTAAGCCACGGCCCACGGCTTTCGTGTTGTATCGTCTCTATTGCTTACCCAAGAATTTTAAGAGTTACGAATTCTGAACGAACTTTTGTGTTATGTAATTAAGAAAATTATGTACGAAAAAAGCCTCGGACGTGATGGGAATGGGGGAATAAAACGAATTAACTTTACGAGCGTTTTTGAAATTACTTCCATACCTACGTATAATTTGGATTAACGCTACGAATAAATTATTCTTGTTAAGTGTTTTTGGGGCGATTTTAATCTAATTGATTTTAAAATCGGATAAGAGGGATCGGAGAGGTACCTCAATCATTGGCGTATATTGATTATCAAAAGAAAATCTTCAAAAAAAAAAGGCTTCGACTTTTTTGTTTGTTAAACAGGGTTTTCTTTTTTGAGGTTTCCTAAAATATGATTGATAAGTGAGAAAAATCTGAAGTCTGAAGTAAAAACTAACTTATTTTTATATAATAACAGGTTAATTTTGATTGCACTCATTTTCTATTGCAAATGAGTGCAATAGAAAAAAGGTTTTTACTTATGTTTTCTAACTTATCATTTTATCTGTTTGTTTTTTGTTGAGAATAATGTGGGGGAAAATATTACATTGTCATCATCATAATCAGCCCACACTTGTCCACTGCTGGACAAAGGCGTCTCGAACGGCTCGTAGTCACATAGTCGTAGTTAAGTCACAAAAAAGTGCTATAGGTACATGCATGGTTTTTAATCAGTGGTCCACCTAGGGACTGCCCTCCCCTGGATACGCGCTTCCCACCACCGGCTGCCTTAAAATAACATTACTTAATAATACGTCTATTGCCATCGCCTAAAACTTCGCTTCGCTTTGGCCAGTTGGTGAGCAAATCTTTTTTTTTAAACAGTTAAGGTAAAACTATCAGCACTCCGCGGTTTTAGATACAATTACCAGTTTTTGTAAGTTTCGCGCGTTAGTAAGTTAACTTAGACTTTAACTTAATCTGTGTTCAAAATAGACGTGATCGAACAACAAACAACCAAAACACAAACTTTCACATTTATAATATTAGGAGCATTTGTGTATGGAGAGACAAATTTACAAATTTCAAATTTTGACGTGACAACGAATAAATCGATGAGCGCCGGCTGCATGCACGAAAAAGTGTCCCGTTATGTCCCGTTACACTCATTGTTCCGTAACGGTCATTGTACGCTTGCGCCGCATCTATCACCTTAGTAGTGGTAGGGCTCTTGGCAGAGTCTGCCTGGGGAAATATCACACCTTTCCCAGTTATTCTACCGTCAAGCAGTAATGTGCAAACATTACTGTGTTCCGGTTTGAAAGGCAATGTTTCCAGAGAAATTACAGGGCTTAGAGATATAACATCTTAGATCTCTGGGTGACGAGCGCAGTGTAGTGCTAGGTAATGATTTGGACTTTTCATGTTCCAATAGCTGCGTGTCACTGCGCTGTTGCATGTTGCTTAACATCAGACACAAGTCCTGCTCGTCTCGTCACTTTTTTATTAAAAATACAATCTATCAATGTATTGTCATGATGTTGTCACCTAAAATTATCGTTCGTAAATCAACCGACTTTACAAACAACCAAATTTTTAGATTCAATCTCACTTGTCTAATACTCGTATTACGGTTATCAAGCCAATCTTACACATCACAAGTAAGTAATTGAAACTTACCGTACTAAACGCGCCGTTTCGGTCAGCATTGATTCGCTTAAGGCCAGGTAGTTCTGTCAAATTAGGCATTTAACGCTGTCTTGTTCTCGCGACCGTCACCGACCGCGGAATCGGTGCCACAGTGCAGAAATAACATTAAAATATTAGACTATGTAATTTAAAACTCATTTTTTGTTCAAGATTTGTTTATACTGTTTATACTAGTGATAACAATTTTGTGAATTGTGAAGTGAAACGAAGAAATACTAAATTTATCTATACTCGTAGATATACAAAACTCAACCTTTTCTTTTTGGTCACACTATAAGTTGAGAACGGCTTTTCCAATTTCATGCATCTTTTTAAAATGTTTCCTAATAATTCACAAGTTCGTCAAAAATTAAAAAAAATGTGCTGAAACGTAATGAAAGGCCAGTAAAAATAGATGTTTTTTTTGGTCAACTTTGCACTAAATTTCTAATCCAATTTTTTTCTATTAGGTAAAGATCACTTACTGAGCATAAAATTACAAAATGCTCACAGATCCAGGTAGAGCTTCAAACGCCAATTGAAAAAAAACTGTTTTTGCCGATATTTTGGAAACTATATATTTTGACAATAATTGTAGAAAATAAAATTTTGCATCTTTTGTTGCTAGTAAACTTTTTTTGTAAAACTTACCGTTTACGATTTATAACCCATTTAATAATACAATTGCGATTATGCCGATAATAGTGGATGTAAATGATGTGGTCTTCTCTAATTGAAACAAGCACAGTGTACCTCGTAACCCCAAGGTTCGAACCTTCGACAAAAACCCACTCTGGCAATGCGTTTCACAGCTTAGTTGTTCTTGTTACAAAAGTGGAGACCAAACTCTTCGTTCAACTCTTCAATCATGATGATGATGATGAACGGTGCTGTTTATTAGTGAGCAACGAGCAATATGATAGAATAACTTTAATTTAAAAACCCCGACTACAAAAAAATCTACACAAAAAAAAAATTACCTACTATCTAAGGACACTTTGGCGAATGAGACTAGTCTAACAATATCTTAGTTACCAAAATCCATCCAGCCGTTTGGAAGAAATGTCGAAATAAAAGATTTACAAACATAAAAGTCACGCGCGAAAAACATAACCCTTCTTCCATTCCGGTAAAAAGGGGCATGTTTATGCTACTGGGAACAGAATTCACATCTTATTATTTTTACATTGTTATCATCAAATTTGACATAATAAATCGTAATCGGTAAGTTCGAAAAAAAGTTTACTGGCAACAAAAATGGGAAATTTTATTTTCTACAATAATAATAGGGTTTATAACTTTTCAGAATATCAGCCAAAACGTTTTTTCGAGCTGGCGCTTGAAGCTCCACCTGGATTTGTTATTATTTTGTGATTTTATGCTCAGGAAATGATTCTAAACCTTATATAAAAATACGAATCGGAAATTTAGTGCAGAGTTAAATTCTACGAGTAATTTTACTGCCTAGAAGGCTTCTTATCAAATTTGGTCGAGTGTCTAAATTTCTATGAACAATATTAACATTTTCATACAAAAAAAAAAAAGAAAAACAATAAATTTTGGTGGTGTCACAAACTTGGAAAAGAAATAAAAAAATAAACATTCTAACAAAACCATACGTAGAACGTGTTTCTATGGAAAGTGTTCAAATTTGTATTGAAGTTCCTAACATTTTTTTTCTAAACTGAATAGTTTGCGCGAAAGTCTCTTCCAAAGTGGTAAAATCTGTATGCGAGGACTTTTCTTCCAAGTACTAAGTACCTTACTACCAAAGAATTTACCTAAATGGCATATAATGCAAGTTAGGTATCATAAATGATACCAAACGCCGGCCAACGTCATAGGTTCGTACTACGTGCTAGCCCAAACATAGAACAAAACGAGGAAGTGGAGAGGATACTTAGAGCATACAAGTTGACGTGACGCTCGCTAATCAAAGCTGAATATCTAAATCTGGCATGGACGCGAGCAAATGTTAATACTTACTCGTAGATTAAAATCCATGATATTTGTTTCCAGTGAACTTTGAGCCACATTAACCGAATCAAAGTTGGTATTTTTTTATTGCCCTTCAAACCGGAACACAGTAATGTTTTAACGTTACTGTTTGGCGGTTGAATAACTGGCAAAGGTGTGGTACTTCCCAGGCGTACTACTTATATTAGGGGATTTACGCAGGGATTTCGCCCTCTCATTATTTCCTTATCCCGATCTCTGATTTAACGGACGCATATTTTACCGATACTTATCTATTTTCCATTGCATCCGCATTGCATTTTTACTGATGTGGTATCGACGTCAGTTTTTGAGACTCCCTTTTGGTCTACAACATAAAGTAAACAGCGTACTAATTAGTATCAGCGTCTATTTGCAATTCCAATGAAAACGGTATCAAAATCAAGATCATAGCGTGCTTCACTAGTAATACCTACTGATATTGTTATACTGTGGCACTATGATCGTAATATTTAAAATTTATCGGTTGTCAAAATTGCAAAATCAAGCACAGGCCCGTCGTCCGTGAGCGCCGAAACGCGACTGATCAGGCTTGCCGAACGGCGCGCTATATGTATGGTAGATATTAAAACATAGTGAATAACTGATACTTTTTATCAAGTCAAGCTCTGCGAATGCATCTATAACTTTTAGTGGCTTTCGTTGAGTATAAAAATTTAGTAAAATTTTAATTAGTTTAGTCATAAACTTGAAAAACTTTTGAAAAGGGGTAACTTTGGGATTTTTTTCTATCAAGTAAAATTCATTAAATCGTGTTACTGACTGCGAATTGCACTAGATTAGATCCTTAAGTATTACATATATTTTTTTCAGAGTTTAATACACTATTTTAAAGGTCTTAAAGTTGTTTTAAAAATTTTAAATTACGGCCCACACGCCCTTAATCCAACTGAAATCCCATCCATACCATCTATACGGACTTTATACGGTCGTGAAATACGGCGATTATCATAAACGAGCGTTTTCGTCATCCACTGTGGCCCATTAGAGCGTGCCTGGTGCGAGAAACTCCGAGAATGGAGTCCTTTATCGTCCCCCCGTACGTATTAGGTGTACGTTCGCCTCAACGCATGTGTATTAACATTTTTATGCCGTGAGTGCCCTCGGAACGGTAGGAAGTGTCCTTGACGACAGACGTAAAGTTCGGAATCGTGATGCTGAGACCAAGATACAATAAACACTCGAGATGCGAAGAGAGTAGGTTCTTTATGGTTCTGTTTGAAAACAATACTGTTTTTGAGGGAATGCGTAGTGCGAGCTAGTGAGTAGGATGGTGCAAGATGGTTTTGGTTACTAGGGGTATAGTTTGATGTAGAAGTCAGTAGCGTCGAACTTTTTAATAGAATCAAAACTAAACTCCTTAGTAAAGAGATTGACAGTCTGTAGGTAACAAATGCAGTTCACTCTTAGGCAATGATTTCGCATTTTTGACATGACAACGTCTAATAAATCGATGAACGCCGTTTGCATGCACGAAAGTGTCCCGTTATGTCCCGTTACGCGCATTGTCCTGTTGCGCTCATTGTACGCTTGCGCCGCACCTATCAATGTTTTGTTATGACGTTGTCACGTTAAACTATCGTCCGTAAACCGACCGACTTTACAGACAACCATTTTTTTATAATTTAGAGTGGCTTGATGAACACGACGTGCGGTTGTTGGTGATCCAGCATTCAGCACAGTATGTACCACGCAGTTATTGGAGCATGAAGAGTCAATATAATTGCTCAGCACTGCGATGCTCTTATCCCCCATAGATATAAAATGATTTATGTCTTTGTCATATTATCTCTGGAAGAATCTCCTTTCAAAGCTAAATACTGGTTCGAAGTGCAAACTGGGAAAGGTATAAAACACCGTAATTTTCAGTTTACACAACATGATATCGTGTCTCAAATTTAATTTGTTAACTGTCATAGTTCGCGTTTAAATCAAGCTCACTCTACGAAATTAAATGTTTTGAGAAAGTTTCTTGTCAGGAAAACAAAGTTGAGTTCAAATCGCAACATCAAAATTTGAGGTTGCTGCTTAAACCATAAACACTGTCCTAATAATACCTACTTATATTATAAAACGCTTGTAACAGCTTGTAAGAATGCATGTTTGTTACTCTTTCACGCAAAAACTACTGAAGGGATGAAATTTGTGCTGTTATGTGTCAGGCATGTTGCTTACCATCAGGCACATGTCCGGATCGTCTCGTCACCATTTATTTAAAAAAAAATTTGGTATATAGATAGAAAATGGTTTGGAATAACCCTACTTTTTATCCCGAAAACTTTATAGGATTGGGAACTACATAGGTAAAACCAAGGAGCGCTGCTCGTATATCTTTATTTTTGCAAATAGTTCATCAATAAATACAATTAAGAATGGCAATCGTACGTTACAAATATACGTAGTATATGTAAACTCTTTGATGGCAATGGTTGACGTTAACTTTTTTTTTACTTCTTATATATAGTACACTTGACCGCCATCTCGCCTGATGTTAAGCGACGATGCGGTCTACGATGGAGCGTATTTACCTAGAAGCAACCGCTTCACTCTCGATTTGAAGACACCAAGATTAAAACTATCGGGGAAAACCCACTCAGGCAACTTATTCCACAACCTAGATGTTCTTATCACAAACGTAGAGTCAAACCTCTTTGTCCGTGTCTTTGGAATATCCACCATGAAAGCCGCCAAGGAACTAAATTTTCACTAAAGATAGAAACACTAAACTTTCTGCATAAAAATATATGATACAGACTTATTTTGATAAAGGAAAAAATTAAAACTGCATAGAGATTGCACGCGGTAGTCGTGTTACTGAAAAATTCTATCTGATGATAGGATTTTTCAGGCTTATGTTTCGTTTGTACTCATATTTTTTTTCGAGCTTCGTGAGGACCACTGCAGGCACAAAAACATGTGTTTCAGTTTTTTATTTTACATACCATTTACAAGGTTTTTTCAAAAAGGGGTAAGCTTTTATTAACAAAACTACTTATACAATACAATAATATCATTCAGATGTGCTTAGTGTAAGTAGTTAGCATCGTTTATTTAATAAGAACTAGCAACGGCCCGCGGTTTAACCCGCGTAGTTCATGTTTCCGTTGCGTTGTTCCCGTTATTTTTCTGGGATATAAAACGTATGCGTCCCTCCACACCATTATCTACGAGTATCTATGTTCCAAATTTCAGCTCGATCCGTTTAGAGGTTACGACGTGATTGAGCAACGAACATCCAAATATCCAAACATTGACATTTATAATTATAGTAGGAAGGATAGTAGGATACAAACACAACAATTTTGGCGTTATTAATTTAGTCTGCGCGATCATCACCCCCATCAGACTTGTAGAATTCTCACGCTGTATGGCCAGACAAATATTTTGAACCACACACAGACCTGACTAAGTAGTTAGGTACGTAGTATAGTGAAGTTTACTTGTTTATTTTGCTAAATAGGCATCGTTAAACGCAAATAATGTCAGCATGATTGCCGTTTACCACAGCCAAAGAGATCTCACGTTTCGTATTCCACCGGATCTGTCCGAAATTATCCAACAAGCAGAAATAGCGCCGTCGTGATGTCTACTGAAAGCGTAAGCACAAATCCTAATTCCACATTGGTATTCTAGAGAGCACTTTCCGCTTTGCATTTCTCCTCTCCGTGCGAAGGATTCAATCAGAGTATTGTGTGGATACTCGACTAGTGTAACTGTGTTTGCATTCAAGACATTGCCTATTCCATGCTGCCAGAGAAATAATATTTGTGTTGCTTTAGGCATAGTACAGCGTCTTGGTGCGGTGCTCCTTGGGTACTGTAAACATTAAAATCATGCTCGGTTAAAATTTAGGGTAAATTACTTGTGTGCTTAACTGTAATGGTTGCGGAGTTTATGTAAATGTTTTATGAATATGAATGATTTCGGTTTTAGGAATTGTTATTCTCATTTAGTAAACAGAAAATGCCTATAATAAGTAAAGATTAATGTATTGTATTCACCATTTGAAATCAATATAAGTTTAACTTAAGGCCAGGTATTTCTGTCAAAGTAGGCATTTAACGCTGTCTTGTTCTCGCGACCGTGACCGACCGCGGAATCGGTGCCACAGTGCAGAAATAACATCAAAATATTGGACTATGTAATTTAAACTCATTTTTTTGTTCAAGATTTGTTTATGTTTGTTTGTTTATGATAAGAGTTTTGTTGCTATATAAACGAAGAAATATTAAATTTATCTATACTCGTAGGTATACAAAACTCAACCTTTTCTTTTTTGGTCACATTATAAGTTGAGAACGGCTTTTCCAATTTCATGCATCTTTTTAAAATGTTTCCCAATAGTTCACAAGTTCGTCAAAAATTTTAAAAAATGTGCTGAAACGTAATGAAAAGCTAGTAAAAATAGAAGGTTTTTGGTCAACTTTGCACTACATTTTTAAACCTATTTTTTTTCTATGTGGTAAAGATCACTTACTGAGCATAAAATTACAAAATGCTCACAGATCCAGGTAGAGCTTCAAACGCCAATTGAAAAAAAAAACTGTTTTAGCCGATATTTTGGAAACTACATATTTTGACAATAATTGAAGAAAATAAAATTTTGCATCTTTTGTTGCTAGTAAACTTATTTTTTAAAACTTACCGTTTACGATTTATAACCCATTTAATGATACGGTTGTGATGATGCCGATAATAGTTGATGAAAATGATGTGGTCTACAATGGAACTTGCTTCTCTAATAGAAACAAACACAGTGTACTTCGTAACCCCAAGGTTCGAACCTTCGACAAAAACCCACTCTGACAATGCGTTTCACAGGTTAGTTGTTCTTATTACAAAAGTGGAGACCAAACTCTTCGTTCAACTCTTCAATCATGATGATGAACGATGCTGTTTATTCGAGCAACGAGCAATATGATAGAATAACTTTAATTTAAAAACCCCGACTACAAAAAAAACTACACGTAAAAAAATATTACCTACTATCTAAGGACACTTTGGCGAATGAGACTAGTCTTAGAATATCTTAGTTACCAAAATCCATCCAGCCGTTTGGAAGCTAATATGTGGAAATAAAAGTTTTACAAACATAAAGATACACGCGAAAAACATAACCCTTCTTCCATTCCGGTAAAAAAAGAAATGTTTATGCTACTGGGAACAGAATTCACATCTTATTTTTTTACATTGTTATCATTAAATTGGACATAATAAATCGTACTCGGTAAGTTCGAAAAAAAAGTTTACTGGCAATTAAAGATGGGAAATTTTATTTTCTACAATAATAATAGGCTTTATAACTTTTTCGGAATATCGGCCAAAAACGTTTTTTCGAGCTGGCGCTTGAAGCTCCACCTGGATTTGTTATTATTTTGTAATTTTATGCTCAGGAAATGATTCTAAACCTTATATGAAAAGTACAAATCGGAAATTTAGAACAGAGTTAAATTCTACGAGTAATTTTATTGCCTAAAAGGCTTCTTATCAAATTTGGTCGAGTGTCTAAATTTCATTTTAAATAAGTTTTAAATGAACGAAGTTTTAGGGATTCGTAGACAAATTTTAAAATATACGTTATGTCTGTCCATCCGTATGTGATGGAGTCACAAACTTGGAAAAGAAAAAAAAAATCTATCAAAACCATACGTGTATCTATGGATAGGTGTTCAAAAATTGTATTGAAGTTCCCAACATTTTTTTTCTAAACTGAATAGTTTGCGCAAGAGTCTCTTCCAAAGTGGTAAAATCTGTATGTGAGGACTTTTCTTCCAAGTATTAAGTACCTTACTACCAAAGAATTTATCTAAATGGCATGTAAATGCAAGTTAGGTATCATTTATATAGATACCTAACTTGCATTTATATTAGGGGATTTACGCAGGGGACCGATTTACCGATACTTATCTATTTTCCATTGCATCTGCATTGAATTTTTTACTGATGTGTTATCGACGTCAGTTTTTTGAGACTCTTTTTTTTGAGACTTTTTATTGGTCTACAACATAAAGTACAGCAGCGTACTAATTAGTATCAGCGTCTATTTGCAATTCCAATGAAAACGGTATCAAAAATTAAGATCGTAGCGTGCTTCACTAGGAATACCTACTGATTTTGTTATACTGTGGCACTATTGATCGTAATATTTAAAATTGATTGGTTGTCAAAATTGCAAAATCAAGCACATACCCGTCGTCCGTAAGCGCCGAAACGCGACTGATCAGGCCTGCCGAACGGCGCGCTATATATATGGTAGATATTAAAACATAGTGAATAACTGACACTTTTTATCAAGTCAAACTCTGCGAATGCATCTATAACTTTTTAATGGCTTTCGTTGTGTGTAAAAATTTAGTAAAAAAAATTCATTAGTTTAGTCATAAACTTGAAAAAACCTTTTGAAAAGGAGTAACTTTGGGATTTTTTTCTATCAAGTAAAACTCATTAAATTGTGTTATTGGCTGCGAATTGCACTAGATTAGATCCTTAACTAATACATATATTTTTTTCAGAGTTTAATACACTATTTTAAAGGTCTTAAAGTTGTTTTAAAAATTCAAAATTACGGCCCACACGCCCTTAACACAGTCGTCTCTTACAAGGAGAAAGTCAATGCCAAAATCTAACACACTGCACAAGTGCGGGATTGGTCGTGATACATGTGCTTGAAAAATTAGATTCTTGGATTCATGCCGGATTCTTTACAAAGTTTCAAAGCCAGTGCTGATGATAAAATTATACATCTGCTCTTGGTAAAATACTCAGAACTGTACGAAGATTTCCAATGAATGGCACTGTTTTAGAAGTTTGTATCTGTAAACATTTGTGCTAAAAAAAATCGTAAAGGGTTGATGGTGATTTAACTAAGCACATACCTACCTATACTTAATACTTAATCTATACTAATATTATAAAGCTGAAGAGTTTGTTTGTTTGTTTGTTTGTTTGCTTGAACGCTAGGATCTCGGGAAGTACTGGTCCGAATTGAAAGATTATTTTTCTATTGGATAGTCCATTTATCGAGGAAGGCTTTAGGCTATAGAAAATAACTCTACTATTAATTGAAGCGGAGCATGAAACAAGAATGTAACAAAATCGGGAAAAAATATTCCCCTTTTGAGAGTTTTCGTACGTTTCGTGCTTTGACATGACACATGACAGCATGTGTCAAAGATTGCGTCATTGAATTTCAGTAATCTGTGCATTGAATATAAACCTTTGCTAATTTTTTTTCTAAATCTGAATTGGTACGACCAATTTCCGACAGGTGACGTACCAGGTAGCTGAAGTGGTTTTTTGTTTGAAATCGATATTCTCAGGAATGAGTGAACCGATTTCAGTCATTCTTTCACCGTTGGATATGTACGGGATCCCGATGAGTGCTATATAATATACCACGGGCGAAGCCGGGGGCGGGCATCTAGTAGATAATAATAATCAGTATAATCAGTTAAACAGATAATAACAATCAGTATAAAACCGCCGTTTAGTTTTAAAAGTAGTTTTTCATCCCACCACCTCGAAAAGAGGTGGTACTTTTGCTTCTCGATATCAGGACGCAAAAGTCGTTTTTACTCTCAGTAAAGTAAATTTGAATTTAGAGCTTCATAAGCACTAAGTTTTTGAATTCAAAACATAATTAAACCAATTTATTTCTACCTTCTTGGTGCCGAATTAATCAATAAAAATTGGTAAAAACTCGGGACCTCCTTGGTGTACTTTGTTTTAAATCCTTTGCACGCAATTTTTTTTTCACGTATGGAGAGAGAGTATCTCTCTACTGCTCTCTACTTAGTCTGTAGATAGAGGTAAGGTTTGTATCTCATATGGTAGACATTTAAAAAGGCTATGAATGAATCAAAATTGTAAACGAATTGAAGTAGGCTGAGTTAAATAACTTGATATATTATTGACGACTAAAATAGTTACTCGTAGAAAATGTCAACTAGTTGCGTAGTACAAAATAATGTATAATAATAATGTAGTAAATATAACATCAATTAATTAATATTTTGAGAAAACATGTAGCTACAATTTTTTTTCAGGAATTCAAAATAGTACGTTTATTTATTTCCTTTAAAATCTATCCTGCTGCTAATGTGACGCTACCTTAATTTAATGCATTTGGGCTGACGCTTTTTCAGATACACAGATGACACTCTTTGCCGGTCAACTCTCCATATTTTTACGTTATGTTGTTCTAGTTAAAGCCATAGCTAAACAAACTCAAAGTTTAAAACCTTAGATAAAACACAGGAAAATTAAATACAAGTGAAAACCTAAAATAAGTGCGATAGAAGATAATAATTATTAGAAGATAATATTCTAGCAACATAGAAGTTTATATGACACCAACAGAATTGACTGAAACTGTTAATAATGCGCAAAATGTTGAGTAATGTTCTCGCTAAGGTAGGATGAAAAGTTATGTATTGCACTCGAGTGCAAAGATTTTTCACCTTGTGCCCCTTTGATTCCCTTGCTACGCTCAGAATTCTAATTTATGAATCACTCGATTTTAGTATCTTTCGCTTGCTTGGTCATCAAAATTGAGCACGCGGTTAAAAAGCAACTTTGCACTCTTTGTACAACAAATAACTATTAAATGATGGCTTCTTCTCTAATCAAAGATTTAATTATTGGAATGGGAAATAATACATTATACGAGCTTGTAGTGCCCCGCGGCTTTACCCGCTTAGTTTTCCTTGTTCACATAGTTTCTTCACGATGAAAAGAAGAATAAGTACGTACTGTTACAGACTATAATAATAATCACTATCTGTTTTCCGAATTTCAATTCGATCAGTTCAGCAACTCTGACTTGATTTGCAAATATCCAAACTCAACTTTCCAAAATATTTATAATATTAGCAGAATAAAAGATTTTTTCAAGTTAATTATTACAAATTTAGAGTATAGTAGATATTCGATAATAACAGATCTCTCGGAGAATCACTGCACACATAATTATTTATATTTTCTACAGCTGCAAAATACTGAATAGATAAAGTTGACTTAAATAAAATGTGATCATTCAATCGTAGCCAAAAACCACTGCTACAGCTCATGCAATATTAATAATTCAGTTGTCGATTTCGTAAACAATGTAAACGGAAAATTAAAGCTTGTATCGATTTTCAGTCGACTAGATGGTGGTAAAACTTAATACCTAAAGTTGTTGCGTGCAACAACTGAAGTGTTGTGGTGAAAATGTTGGACTACATTACCTTCATACACTTGCATTGGCACCATTCATCTACGGTCATAAGGGATGTTGTGGTGTCTAGTTGATCCTCGAATTTAGTTCAATCTATACATTTTGTATAATATATAAAATTCTCGTGTCACAGTTTTCGTTGCTATACTCCTCCGAAACGGCTTGGCCGATTTTGATGAAATTTTTTGTGCTTATCCGGTATCTATGAGAATCGGCCAACATCTATTTTTCATCCCCGTAAATGTTAAGGGTAGTCCACCCCAAAATTTATTTTTTTAATTTTTTGGCAAAAAATTTAATTTCTATTTTTTTATGATACAACATACAAAAATACATACAATCCTCAATTTTCACCCTTCTACGATCAACCCTTATTTTATAATAGCCATTTTAGTAATTTAATCGTTTTTCATCCCCGGTCGTTAACTGACCAATCGTCATTTAATTAGTTATCCCCGCCAGTTGTCTACAGGTGTCACTTTTGACCCAGTAAACAGCACGATAATTTGGGGATCAAAAGTAGCCTTATATGTAGATTGAACACGCTAATCTCGGGAACTACTGGACCGATTATAAAAAATCGTTCACCGTTCTTTCATATGTTCGTAATCCTTGAATGCTGTAGGCTATATATGTGTACCACGGGCGAAGCCGGGGCGGGCCGCTAGTTTTGTATAATTTAGAGATTAATAATTTGCAGACTGTTATGAGAAACTGTTAAGCAACTACAAAAAGTTAAGCACGATTCAATAGTGACATCTTAGTTGATAAAATTAATGTTTTATTTCATCTTGTGCTAAAATTCGTAAATTTTAAAGCAATTTAAGAAATTATTGACGTTTGAGAAATAGATATGGATACAAAATTTACTCAATGCGACGCAGCGGAATAACTGTAAGAGCTTATTGCTCTATTTATGATTTACGTTTATTACATAGAGGACATTAGATATGAGAGCAGAGTAATATAAACGTATATGATTAGTCGATCGTAGTCACATTGCAAACTCTTCTTTTTTATAATACCTACTGCAAGATCTACGATGGAACGAGCAAGACATTTTACCAAATTAGAAATACATATTATTTTACATAAATACACGGGTAACTCACGTTTAATGTAGTCAGTCCAGTCCGACTCAAGTTTCGATCGCGTCCGGCGATCTTTTTCAAGGAGAGTGCGCGCGCGGGCTCGCAGCTCGTTTAGCACTGCGGGCAGCCGCACGGCGCGCACGCGAGCTCAACGGTTGTTGCGGGGGTGCAGGTGAGGGGGTGCGGGAGGGCTGCGCCGGTGTACTCTGGAACTCGTCGTCGCTGGTGAGCTGCGCGTCGGGAATATTGCAGCACACTGAGCTCACTGTGTCCTCACCACTAGTCTGAACACACTGCTGAGCCTTTTGGAGGCAAGGTTTCCAAGCGGGTGCCACATGCCATCCACCGTCTCTGTGAAACGTCGGACGCTTACCGATTTCAATAGCCTCCCCTGACTTTACGGGGTATAAAAGACTTCTCCCTAGCCAGGACCTCCGCCTTATCAAATCGGAAGTGAAGTGTTGAGCGTCCGAACAGAGAGCATGCTCCGCCACCGCAGAGCTGTTGCCATCCAAATTCTTGATCGCGCGTATGTGTTCCGTAAGCCTCGTGGACACATTCCGACGTGTTTCACCCACATAGCTCTTACCGCAATCACAGGGAATCATGTACACCCCAGGCACACCCAAAGGGTCTTTGTCCTTAGGGGAGCGTACCACTTGCCTTAACTGCCTGAGTGGACGAAATATTGTCTTGATGCAATAACTTCGGCGTAACAAGTGTCCAATGTTATCCGTCACTCCTTTAATATACGGCAGGTAAGCGGCCGCCCTCTCCACCGAAGCTGGATGTGTCCTCGACGATGCATTCGCCACCCGCCATCCCTGTTTCCAGTTATATCCGTTACGTTTGAGCACGCCTTCCAAGTGCTTTAATTCAGTGTCTAAGTGTTCTGGACCACATAGTCTCAACGCTCTATTAATAAGCGTGCGTGGTACTGAGGCTAGATGTGCGGGATGGTGGTGTGAATCGGCCCTTAGATACCTATCTGTGTGTGTCGGCTTACGGTAGACCGTGTGCGATAATCGTCCGGTAGAATCTCGCATCACCAACACATCCAGAAAAGGCAGACTGGCATCTCGTTCACGTTCCAACGTTACCGCAATATTCGGATGAACACTGTTTAAATGTGTCAGTAACGGATCAATCTGGTCTCTGCGTACAATAGCGAACACATCGTCAACATACCGCCACCAATGTCTCGGTTTATATGGCGAACTCAAGATTGCCTCCTCTTCGAACCACTCCATGAAGATATTAGCCACGACCGGGACAATAGGAGACCCCATAGCCACACCTCCAACTTGTATATAGTGGTCTCCCTTCCACACGAAATAGCCTTTGGTGAGCACGAATCGCATCAGCTTTATGTACTCGATAGGTATTTCAATGCACTGAATTAGTTCCGTAATAATTTCAATGGTGTCCTCTATCGGTACATTCGTGAAAAGCGAAACGACATCGAAACTCACAAGCTCTTCGTCCTCACAGAGCTGTATCTCTTCCAATAACTGTACAAAATGCGTTGAGTCTCTGACAAAGCTTGTTGTTTTCCCGACGAATGGAACAAGCATATCCGACAAGAAGCGCGCTGTTTTGTAAGTAGTTGAGTCTATTTGGCTTACAATAGGACGAAGAGGCCACTCAAGCTTGTGTATTTTAGGTATCCCGTAAATCTTCGGTGCTGTAGGGTTCAACGGGCGCAAGCTCTTATGTAGGTCGTCCGGCAGGGTCTTTAAGATGTTATTGAGACCGGATTCGCGCGGATTTTACAGGGTTCTCGCTCCCTAAGCTCTCCCCAAAAAAAAAACCTATTTATTTGCTTTCCATACTTTAATCTCAAAACGTCAATCATGCGCCATTTCGACGTGATTCAGCAACAAACATCCAAACTTTCGTATTAAATAAATAATTAAAAATAAATAAATATTGGTGGACAGTTCACATACCATTTGACCCCAAACTAAGCAAAGCTTGTACTATGGAAGCCAGATAGTTGATATAATACTGATATAGTACTTATAAGTAAATCACTGTTTTTCTGTATTGTTTTGTGGTGTAATAAAGTGTTTTTGTATTGTATTGTATAGTTTTATATTATACATACAACACACCCAATTATAATGTTAACAGTATTACTTAGTGGATTTTTTCTATTATGTAGATCTTCAAGTTGCGGTTTTAGATTTACAGCTGTATTGCAGAGTTCATGTATAAACTTTATATTATCTTGTATCTCTGCAAATGTCCACGTCTCGGCTTCCCAGTCACGTCGTGTTTGTATCTCTCAGTATAACCTTAACTGAATATTTGGTACACGCCTGAAACCCACGTTTTATTATATGGGCGGACGTGCAACGCTTTATTTACTCATATGGAGCTGTATAAACAAACTTGTGAGATTTAGAACTTATCTGTTTTATTGACTGGTATGTACGTAAACTGTGAACGTAGTCAGTGGCTTGATTCAAGGAAATTGTAGAGTCGCCAGGAGACGTTACAACAATATTGTGTCTAGTGCAATATAGCGGCAAATAAAACAGTTTCACAAAGTTTCTTATATCTAGGAATGTGTATTTAGCTTCTATTTTATCCCACTTCAAAGAATAGGCTGTTCACTGATACTTTGTTACGCTGGCCTAGTGACATAATTGGTAGTTATAGGTAGATATATGTATATAGCGGTAGTTTCGTGAGGAAACCGACATGTAGGTAGCTAGAATCTTTCAAAGTTATGCTTCATCTACCAACGTGCACTGGGCCTGCGTGTTTGATTATGGCCTTGACTCTCTCGTTGCGAGAAAAGAACCCGAGTCCCAGTAATGGGTACATTTAGTGGGCTGATTATGCTATACTTTCCAGGTAGTCCCAAGCAAGTTCAAGTGGTTATAAAAAATGTATACTTTGATCATATTTTCGTTTACTCCAAAACCTTGCAGTCTCATTGTAGCAGTGCGTTTAGTACCTGCCCACATTAATTGATTTGATACTATATTGGTTTGATTGGTATATTGGCGGACACTTCACACAAAACACCATCTGACCTCAAACTAAACAAAACTTGTACTATGGAAGTCAGATATAAAGCTGATATAATACTGATATGTTTTAAGTACATGCTTTTTTTACATATTTATACACTCAATTCACCTAACGAGTTTTTTTAAGACTATACATAGTAGACTTTTAATAAATAGTTAAGTTGTCTTATCAAAGTTAGGTAAATTCAAAATGTATCAAGCAGAGCTACGGGCAGTTAAACTCCGTTATCAAGTTTGAACCCCAGGGGCGCTCGCCGTCACCCAACGAGTTTAAACTCGCGCTACTGCGCGTCAGCACCACAATCGAATTAATGCGCTTCGTGATTTTAACGGTCGCCGAGCTACCTCACTCGTAGCGGTCGATTTTCTGTAAATTACGTCAAATTTCATTAGATACACTATTCGATTAAGGTAACAAAGTAAAAGTAAAAAGTAAAGGTAAGGTAAAAAAAAAACGTTTTAAAAGTCAAAATCAGGTCAATAAAAAATGTATGACTATAGTTATTATTACATTATTTCACACAAACTCACCCGAGTCGTTCCCGGAGAAGGTACAAGCTGGCTACATTACCCCGCGGAATAGCCTGAGTAAGGCTAAGCGAGAGTATGATCCAGCGTATGAACTTGGCCCTTGAGGCAGTCTCTGAATAGGGTGATGTCAATCTGACCAAGTTTAACGAGGGAAAGACACAGTCAATTCCAATAGACTCCTACTTTTGGACGTGCATCCGTGCCGGTTACCGACCATCTCGATCTTTTGGGCGGTACCTTGACTACGCTCAACTTTGGCTCTTATATCGAGTTCAAGTCGGTTTCTTCTAGGTAAGCACGCTTTCATAGGCCGCCTCGTTGCTTAATCAGGCGGTTAAGTGTAAACCTATTCAGGTTAAACTAAAACTGTAACAAAACATTATAATCACATCCTCAGCAACAGAGTGGTTTACAACTGAAACAGGTTGCCTGAGGATGTTATTTCGGCAAAGTCGTTAAATTCTTTTTAGGACAAACTTGACAAATGGATAGTAAAAGAAAAAATCTTTTTTTTTTTTTTTTTTTATGAATGGCTCTTTGTGGATTAGCCTCACAATTCCGCCAAAGACACGTTAAATGATAGGCCGATATTTTAATTACAAATATTTTGACGTTTTAACGATTAAATTCGGAGCTCAAACAGATTTTCGTCTGGAATAACAGAAGATATTTTTCATACCGAAAATGTAGAGTTCCTCAGGCCATAGCCACTTTACAATTGCGCGGACAGAATTGCAGGCAGATTAATTATTGTAGATGTCAAAGTTTGAATGTTTGTTTATCAATCACGTCGTAATATCTGAACGTAGACAGGAATAAGAAATGGAAAGACATTTATTACGAAAATTTTAAAGCGCCATAACCACATAAAAAATATTATTTGCTTAACATTTACGTGACAAAAATCGCGGACATTTAGCGGTTTGATCGAGCGAGAAATGGAAAAAGACATTTATAACGAAAATTTAAAAGCTCCATAACCACACAAAATACATTCTTTTCTTAACATTAAAGCGATCAAAATCGCGGACATTTAGCGATTTGATCGAGCGAGAAATGGAAAAAGACATTTATTACGAAAATTTTGAAGCTCCATAATCACATAAAATACATTCTTTTCTTAACATTTACGCAATCTTAATCGCGGACATTTAGCGGTTTGATCGAGCGAGAAATGGAAAAAGACATATAACGAAAATTTTAAAGCTCCATAACCATACAAAATACATTCTTTTCTTAACATTTACGCGATCAAAATCGCGGACATTTAGCGATTTGATCGAGCGAGAAATGGAAAAAGACATTTATTACGAAAATTTTAAAGCTCCATAACCACGTAAAATACATTCTTTTCTTAACATTTACGCGATCAAAATCGCGGACATTTAGCGATTTGATCAAGCGAGAAATGGAAAAAGACATTTATTACGAAAATTTAAAATCTCCATAATCACATAAAATACATTATTTTCTTAACATTTACGCGATCATAATCGCGGACATTTAGCGATTTGATCGAGCGAGAAATGGAAAAAGACATTTATTACGAAAATTTTAAATCTCCATAACCACATAAAATACATTATTTTCTTACATTTACGCGATCAAAATCGCGGACATTTAGTGATTTGATGCACAAAATGCTGTTGTAAATTACTTGTAACACGTCCCTGGCTTCCTGGTATGTTCCCTAACAAAGTAAATGATTAAAGCGTTTCTGCATGTGCAGTAATTTCAGTGGAGCTTACTTCTGCTCTAATTTTCACTTTGTGTCTGGTTCGTTTCGATGCTGAAGAAAATTAAATTTGTAGTGGAGTGCGCTGCACAAAACCATTTTTAATAAAGAACGAGTATGTATCGCATTTTCCATTCTTAACAAACAAAGATAATTATGCTTAATGAACACTATTTATTGGAAAAGTTGTGTGTTCTTTGTTAACAGTGTGATTACTAAACAGTTATTTATTAATTTTGTTTTAGTTTTTTTAGGTAGTAACCAAGTTCTTTTGTATGATAAAGAAGCAATATCGTCTGAAAAAAAAGTTGATAACACTGGTCCCGGGCAGTTTTTACGTGTCACTTCCGTTGTATATTTTTTTAAAGGTTTTAAGTCTCTCGATGATTTGTAACTGTTTTTATGTTTAAAGTCCACGATAAATAGCTAGTAATATCTAAAAACGTTCAAAACTAATATTATAGCCTGTAGCGATTGAAAAATACTAACGCGAATGAAGAAATAAAACTCTTTATCTCGTGTTAGGCCGCTTGTAGACGTCCGTTTTTTTCACCGGATAACGGACCGTCAATAAACGGCTATCCTTGTATACATATTTTTTTTACCGGATGGATGGACTGCCGTCTATATGCGTTAGTTTTGAACTGGTAGTCAGAGATTACACACGTGTGAAATGTCGAATAATAAGAAAAAAAAACTCGTATTGGCCTACTATTTGTACAGGAAGAAACAAAAAGAAAAACGTAAAAGGTCATCGTGGGTGCATCCTATATTATTGGAAAGGAAAATATGGTGCATTTCAAACTCTTTTACGCAGTTGGAAGAAGATGAAACTAAATTTTACAATTATTTTCGGATGAAGAAAGAAACCTTTCAACTATTATTAACAGCCATATATGATAAAATAAGACACGAGGATACTGACATGCGTAAATCTATTTCCCCGGCAGAGAGATTAGCCGTTACGTTAAGGTATGTTAAAGAGATGTTCAATTTCAAATTATAGAAAAGGGATTGATTACCTGTATTAATTAAAACAAAATTTAGTAGGTAGTAATTGTTTTATTATACTCAAAAATAAATTAAGGAGTTTTAGAAAATCGAAATCGTAATCAGGCGATGTGATTGAACTTAATTCAGTAATAATTGAAGATTGGGAATCATCTTGCTGCATGAGTTCTTGAGGCATCCTGGATGTGGATGGAATGAGTTGTGTTGGCTGATATTCATAGGGCATCCTGGATGTCGATGGAATGGGTTGTGTTGGTTGATATTCGTGTATCCTGTAGTCGGGTGTAGCCGTAGTGTAGCGTCGATTAATATTGTAATTGTAATTTTGCTGCTGCATGGACGCTTGATTTCTCCGAGTTAAATTTCTCATAACTTTAATGACTTCATATTGGAATTCAACATAATCGTCATCACTATACTTGTCTACAATCGGAGCAATACCTTTGAAAAAACACATACTCTTACTCTTGTCTTCATCTTCAACTGATTTAATTAAAGTAAGCATTTGTCGATCAACTTCGCTACAGTCTGTCTTTTCTTCTTGCTTGTTTTTGTTAAATCGGTAGTATTGGCTGGTGCGGTAGGGTCATTATTGGTTTGTGAGTCAGTTTCTTTGTTGTGAGATTGTGTGATGTTTTTTCTGATGTAATACTTGCTTCCGTTGTTCGGCGAGTCACAATTTTACACAAAAGAGCATTTGATCGTAGAATTTATATTTTCGTAGACTTTTTGCACCAGAGCCGGATTTACATTCCTTAACTTTTTGTGATATTTCATCCAGTTATCTCTTGCATTGTTCCATTTTTTATGATATCTTTGCCTCAAAAAAAAGAAAAAAATTGTTACAGATATTTAGCTGCAGGGAACACATTTAGTGATCTACATTACAGTTTCAGAATGGGTATAAAAACTATCAGCTGTATTGTACAAGAAGTATTTGAAGCATTGTGGGAAACCCTTTCTCCAATTTATATGAAACTACCATCGGAAGACGAATGGTTAACAATAGCAAAAAATTTCGAGACGAATGCAGATTTTCCTCATTGCTTGGGAGCCATTGACGGCAAACATATTAGAATCATCAAGCCAGAAGAAAGTGGATCAATGTTTTCAACTACAAGCACTATTTCTCAATAGTATTAATGGCTGTGGTAGACACAAACTATAATTTTGTTTTTATTGATGTTGGAGCCTACGGCAAAGAATGCGATTCAGCAGTATTTAAAGAAACAGAATTTTGGAAAAGAATAGTAGGCGATAAATTAAATATTCCTCGACCTAAGCAGTTGCCAGGTGCAGGCAGTGAGTTACCTTATGTATTTGTTGCTGATGAAGCTTTCGCTTTACATCAACACGTACTTCGTCCTTACGGTGGGCATCAACTTGACTCAAAAAAATATTTTCAATTATCGTCTCACAAGAGCGCGACGCTACGTCGAATCCGCATTTGGTATTTTATCCAATAAATGGAGGATTTTGCATAGACCATTAAATGTTTCAACAGATACTGCTGTTAACATTGTAAAACATGCTGCTTATTACAAAACATAATTCATAAAGTAGAGGGTATTGCTAATAATGCTACTGACAATGCTAGTTCACACATGGTGTCTACTCTATGCCATTTGCCTCGTTCCCATTCAACACGAGGTAATGTAACAGCAAATATGATTCGTAACAAATATGCAGAGTATTTCATGTCACCAGTAGGGCGTGTACCATGGCAAAATCAACATGCATAAAAAAATAATGAAAATAAAATGTTACTTACCAAAATCATTTTTTTCTTTCTCGGACATCGTTTCAAAACCTTCATTTAACGCAAGACAAATTTCTCTCCAAGCGGCAAAACTCGACTGTCTATTTTTATAGCACTCTTGGGTTTTGTCCCACAGTACAGGCCTATTTTCAACCAAACTTATTAACAATTCCATGTCAATATCATCCATTTTTGCAAAAAACGCAGGTAGACGGCACTCAATTAACAGAAAACAGGCAATACGTCCGGCAGCGTCAACACGCACCAATACACTGGCGTGGATGACCGCCATTTCTTACACCGGACCGGTGTCCGTCGCGCCGAGGGGAAGCGGTGGTGCATCCGGCGTAAATTGTTCGCCGGACCGATGTCCGGTGCATGTACACACATTCATTATAATTCATACACCACCGCGAATCCGGCAAAAAACACGGTCCGTTATCCGGTGAAAAAAACGGACGTCTACAAGCGGCCTTACGGTTCGTTTCTCAATAAAATCGTTCTTATTCAATAAAAGGCAATGGTTAGTAAAGTGAACGGAGAGAGCTTCTCTGGAGGCTGAGTTAACGATGCGAAAGTTAGTTTGTGTCTTTAGTGGTAACCGAATCAGGTTAGTATGTATAAGCCTTTAAAGCTCGTTATTTGAGCCTCATCTGGGACATAGTTTGGATATAGACCACCTTTTTGCTGTCCAGAAAAAGTGAATTTTGATCAGGACTAATAACCCAACAATAAAATTGAAAATTAACTAACAAACCACAGTAATTCAGTTTACACGTAAACCAAAATTATGGTGCACAAAACTGAGACTCATCTCAGACTTTTATCTAAGACAGTTATTTCAGACTTGCCCTAACAGATAATAACCACGGTAAATATCTAGTAATTAAGAACACTAGAGTAGGAACATACTTATACAGTGGAAACAACCCAGACCAACGCCAGACGATTCTGAAAAAAAGTGGTGGTTTATCATAACGCCAATTGGCAAAACATTTCAACGATATTACAATACAAACTTTAGCAATAATTGTTATAAAATGTAAGGTTATTGCTTCCTTCATTGTTAAAATAATTCAAACGTCGGCCATTGTAAAGGCAAAAATAAATTAAAACACGAGCAAGGGAATATTCGCGCTGTAACAAGTAACATTTAACATTTTGACGGGTAATTTGGCACCGCCACACGTGCCCGCACCACTGAAATATGATCCCTGGCCGAATATATATTCACAACACTCCCGTCTAATTTAAGAGATAAATAATAAGCAGGGAGATCATTTTATGCTGGTGTTCAGACGTGAGGCATTGTCGGTGATGTCAAATGTTTCTGTGGCGCAAATGAAATGACAGCAACGTGAGATATTATGGATGCCGCAGAGTTCTTTAAGAGTGCTTCTTCGAAATTGTTACCTACAGTTTATTTACTTCAAAGTTCAAGTTTTATCTACGGTTTTTGTGTTGTAGTAGGTAAGTACTTTTTGTAGAGTCTGGCTGACAAAGTCCTCCAGGCTAAGTTGTTCGACTGCGTAGTTCGATCATTCGGACCACGTGAACTTTTTCCCGTAGGTTCGATCGATCGGACTACGTGAACTTTCTTTTATGTATTTTTGAGACTAGTTCGATTTTTCTGACTGTGTGAACTTTTTTTAATAGGTCCGATTAATCGAGCTTAGTCAAACCTTGTAGATTTGCTAAACTTAGGTAGATAAAAACAACCACACAATGTCAAGATTATTTTAAGCTTTTTAATGATTTTATACTGTTTACTTCACTTTATTTCGTAACGTTTCCAAGGATATTACAACTTTATATACAGTACAGTAAAGGCGAACAATAAGTTCGAATTAAAAATGTTCGACTAAATTGGTTTTGTGGGATTATTATTCATATTATGTGTTAATTATCTTCATTTGTTAGGTACTTCAATTTCATTTACTTTAAAATTAACGATTTCTGCAAACTAGAGAAATACTGGACGGTTAATTGCGCCTGTGAGTGTACTTCGATGAATCGAACCAGATGAACTTGCCATCGTGGTACGACTATGGAGTCCCACGAGGTCCCAATGATTGGTAGTTCACGTGGTTCGATTCTAAAATAGAACCAACGGGAAAATTAAAGTTCACGTGGTCCGATTGATCGAACTACGCAGTCGAACCACGTGGCCTGGAGGGACCAAGTCCCACTCCTACGCCAGTTATTCTACCGCCAAGTAGTTGTGTGGAATAATTATTATTTCCGGTCTGCATCCCTGTATCGCAATGTTTCCAGAGAAATTACACAAAGAGATAACAATTTATTTTCTCCGAAAAAAAAAAAACTAAAACATTGGCCATCTAGAAATGCGTCCCGAGTTTACACGAAGATTTATTTCATTCCCGAGCGTGATGCTTGATGTCAGTTCACAGTCCACGAAAATTCTGTCTGTTGTGCGCCAAAAACAATTTCACTCCAAAAAAACATCGTTTCTTGATCATAGTAAGTAAAATTTGGTCCCAGTTGATTAATCAGATTACATCTAATAATTACTGCCATTCAATCCTAGAAATATATACCCATAATACATAACCGCTTGTACCTATAAATAAATAAATAATAAATAAATGTTGGTGGACAATTCAGACACAGCACCATCTGACCACAGACTAAGCAGAGCTTGGTACTATGGTGGCCAGATAGCTGATAACTTGTATAGTTGTAAATTAGAGATATAACATCTTAGATCTCTGGGTGACGAGCACAGTACAGTGCTAGGTAATGATTTGGACTCGTCATGTTCCAATAGCTTTGTGTCACTATGCAGTTATGTGGCAAGCATGTTGCTTACCATCAGACACATGTTCTGCTCGTCTTGTCACTCCTTATTTAAAAAAAAATACATACACCAAGACACAGTACAAATATTTGACTCCATCGAATTCCACGATTCTCGGCTTCGCAGGCAGAGTTACTCACCGAGTTACCCACTAAGCCACGATGCCTATATCTGTACTAAAAATATTCAGAGGTATAAGCGGGAATCAAACCTCACGATTTTATTGAAATAAAACATGGGCTACTTTTTGTACCATTTAAGTTATTGATTGTTATCGCGCTGGTCAAACTTGTGGGTGCATTTGTTTTATAATTTAATACAAAGGACAGTAAAGACAGGAAGAAAGATCGAGGAAACTGTTTAATAATAATAGGTATTTATCTCCATTTCAGCGTCTATGAAGGTACACCTCGTCAGCATTTCATAAAGTTTTCACATAAAACGCGAAATTCCTGATAGCCAGCCTCATTTTTCATCTTTAATTAAAATTCCGATTGAGTTCAGGATTTACGACAATTTGCAAGACATTTCTCAAACCGTTTTAATGTTTAATTTTCAATTAAGAAGCTCTTCGATAAGAATGTCTGAGAATTTATTATTCGAAGAAAAAATATAAAGCAGGTATCAGATATACAATTGAGTGCTATTTGATGCTGCCATTGTTGAGAATTATACAGTAGATTTCAAATGTACAGATAAAAATAATATCGTTTGGTTTACGTTGGACGATAGTTTAACGTGAAAACGTCATAACAAAACATTGATATATGCGGCGCAAGCGTACAATGAGTGTAACGGGACAATGAGCGTAATGGGACATAACGGGACACTTTTCGTGCATAAAACCGGTGTTCATCGATTTATTAGATGTTGTCAGGTTAAAAATATAAAATATAGTATTCACAAACATGTAAGTATCTAATATTTCGAACAAAACATCTTGTTGACTTTCGACACACCTACATAAGTTCTAAACTATAATTCTTATCAAACATCTAACTCGAATCCTTGTGATAGGACACTTTTACAGAGTCCACATGAAGAATGCCATGCCATGAAATGCTATATATGCCCCAAGGGTGAAACCGGTGCGGACCTACTTATAATTTTGTACGGTATTTAGGTACTTTATTTGTCAACTATAACTTGTACTAGTAAGGTCGGAGTCTAATTCCAAGTTGGATGGTTTACTCGAACTTGTGTGCACATGGGACGTACGAGATTGCACGTTCTTCGTTCCATCATCGCGTGCTCGGATCATCTATGCCCACATTCGTCACTGCACAGCAGATCAACATCACTCGAGCGCCTACAACCGTATCAATCATGTAGGTACGCGTTTCCTATGTAAATAGGAGATGTGACATATTTCACCGTGTAATGGATATCCCTGGGGATGAGCATACATTTGCGCGAGTCGGGAACTTTTGACAGGTGTAATAGATTGTGATACAATTCCAAGTTACATGCTATTGAGCTGGGAGTGCCTTGAAGAAGCTTGGTTTCGCCTTATCGAATTAACTTTGCTGTACTGTACTTTGAAGTGACGATCTTCGTAAAATGGCCGGGAAACATTGGACGAAAGGAGCCGTCGATAAAGTTCAGTGGGTTATTAGTTCTACACACCTGTACGCCTTCCGAAAAATCGTTACGATTGGACGGAACTTACAGTTTACACTGGACAGTTTTCGTAGTGACCACACACGTTAGTTACAGTTTTTGGCATCGATATAAACTAATTGTATTTCATGCTGCCATTGCTGATACTTGGGGTCATTTTAAGAAGGCGCCTAGGCCAAAGTCACCATGCACTCCCCTCGTACGGGTTGGTGTATAACACATATCCTCAAAAGATATCTATTTATTTATTTAGAACATACAGTCGCATCTTAATGAGTAGGTAAGTATAATACTTAACAATACACATCAGACCCTGTGCATAGGGTGTTGCGAATAGTATAATGTAGTAGGTATCTATACATATTATACAGTATCTTACAGTATCTTAAATCTAACTTAATCTTAATCTAACTTTGAACATGCCGTTTTCTTATTATGTTTCTTCATCGATAAAGCGAGTGCTGATGACAAACTGAGAATAGCTCACTCTCATTCTTAGTTCGTCACCAGCACTCGTTATTTGTATATATGTGTGTCATAACTTAAGCCTAAGAACTCATGGAGCGATTTTCAACCGCGCCCGCCGCGTTTGTGGCTTCTGTAAAATGCAGATATATATTATGTAAAAATTAAAAGTACAACTCACGACGCGTGTTACGTCCGCGGCGTGGTGCGGCTCCCGGCCACGTTCGCGGGCGATAATACGAGTATAATCTCACCCGCCGCGGTTGCGAAACCGCACCGGGTGCGGGTGAAAATCGTTCCATGTGTTCTTATCCTAAGTTATGATACACACATATACATAAGGACTGAAAACGTGAAAAAGTGACTAAAATTTTAAGTTAGAAGTGATAACTTATATAAAAATATTATATTAAACAACACTAATGCTGTACAATACGTCACATGTATAGCTACATTATTACTACACGTGTTGGTGACGCGAAATCACAAATTTTAATCCATCTATCCAATATTTGCATAGCGGCGATACGGCCCCATAAGATTTTCCCCAACTAAAAAAAATCCAACGTGAATCAAGAAGGTTTTATTTCAAAATTTTCTCAACTACTTACAACATCAGAGCCTCAGAGCTAACTGTGCCTAAACGAATTCACTTTACCGATAAAAGCGTCCGAGCATTACAGCTTTATGTAAATACGATGTTAATACAAGGCCTCTATCAATCATTCAGTATTCCTAAATCAGGGAACGCGACACGCCGTATATTTCATCGGATACCTTCGGGAAGGGCATGAAACGTGCCCGGTAATATAGGAGCCAAGTTTCGACAGGTGCGATGAAATGACGGATCGGGATTATTTTCCGATGTCGCTAAATATGCTAAATAAGCGAAGGTATATTTTTTATAAAGTTATTTTTGTAGAAGCTTTTGTAGAAGCACCAAAAGTATGAAACTGGGGGAATCGAAATGCGTGAGAGAATATGGAGAAAACAAGTGGGTTAGTACTTAACAGTTCAGAATCTGTGTCCATATTATGTTAGTACCTATAATTTTAATAATTAATTATAAAATGTAGGTAATAAAAAATTTCAAATTGAGTTAGATAATTTTCTTCAATTAATAAACAAATAAAAAATGTTAATTGCACAAATTCAAAATTTTGATTAACCGCCGACTTCCTCGGATTTGTTATCTGTACAACATTCTACTAGTCAAGCCCTTTCGTTTGATACCCATATTAAGACTTCCCACACACGCAAAACAGGCGCACCGAGACGTCGAGTTGCGGAAACAGCCCGCCCACAAAGCCTGAGCGGAGCGCTACTACTACTACTGCTACCCATAATAAGGAAGTTAAAAAAAAGAAATGTATTGCGCCATTTTATGGAAGCGGCCATCTTGGATTTAAAATTTGTCATAGTGCAATGTATTCTACTAGTCAACCTTCAAATAAAAAAAAACGCATCGAAATCGGCCCATCCGTTTGAGCTCTACGGTGCCACAGACAGACACACACACAGACGGACAGACAGACAGACATCGACGTCAAACTTATAACACCCCTCTTTTTGGTCGGAGGTTAAAAATGGGTGTTATAAGTTTGACGTCGATATCTGTCTGTCTGTCCGTCTATGTGTGTGTCTGTCTGTAGCACCGTAGAGCTCAAACGGATGGGCCGATTTCAATGCGTTTTTTTTTATTTGAAGGTTAATGTCCGTGCGGATGTTGTTAGCTATGTTTGGTTAATATCGATTCAAGATGGCCGCCTTCACAAAATGGCGGACAAAATATTTCTTCACGGTTGTGAAGGAGGTATTGCATACATATTGAGGTGCATATTGAGGTAGGTTTACCTCAATATGGGTATCAAATGAAACGGCTTGACTCGTATAATACTATACGCTATAACAAATTACAAATCCAAGATGGTCGCTACCACAAAAAGGCAAATTATATAATTTTTTCACTACTACCTCAATATGGGTATCAAACGAAAGGGCTTGACTACTTGACTAGTAGAATACTTTGCACTATGACAAATTTCAAATCCAAGATGAAAACTCCCTTAATATGGGTATCAAATGAAAGGGATTGACCAGTAGAATGTTGTACAGATAACAAATCCGAGGTAGTCAGGAGTTAATCAAAATTTTCAATTTTGGTCTTTTTTTGGTCGGAGGCTAAAAAGACTCGGCAAAAGAATGAGGGGTCATTAACCCGATGCTTTATTTTTATCTGATTTGCTGTACAATAGACATGTCACTTTACGACACTCTGCGTGTCACCCGTGACAAAGAGAGATGGTGGAATTTTGTTTAAGGAAGGCCACTTAAAGGCGATTCTCACTTCAAAATTTCTTTCAATAAGACTACTTGAAGGTGACGCTCACTTAAGATATAAAGAGTGTAACTTGATAAAAAGAGGGAAGACAAATGTACTTAAAATACGTTTAACTTGAAATATTTTGAAGCTGATATTGATTTATACTTACACTTGACCGCCATTTCGCCTGATGTTAAGGCCAGGTATTTCTGTCAAAGTAGGCATTTAACGCTGGCGATGTTTTGTTCTCGCGACCGTTCTCATGCGCCGTACGCGATACGGTCTACGATGGAGCGTATTTACCTAGAAATAAAAGTGATCAAGTGCGAGTCGGACTCGCCCATGAAGGCTTCCGTAGCAGCAAGTAACATAATACAAAAGTTTTTGTACTTCGTTGTTACTTTAATCAGTGTTTTAACAATAATCAATCTATGACGTATTAAAATAAAACTACTTATTATAGATATCATTCAAACCAATTTTCGTTGATAGTTTCCATGGTAACGTACATCATACACTTTTTTTATTTTTGTCATTCTCTTATTTTAGCACTTTGAAAAAGTCCCTCGCGCAAACTATTCAGTTCAGAAAAAAATATGTTAGAAACCTCAATATCATTTTTGATGGCCTATCCTTAGATAACCCACACGTATGGTATTGATCCATACATAAAACTGAAACACAATTTTCAGTTTTATGTATGGAACACCCCTGAAAAATTTTGTTTTTGACGTGACAACGTCTTATAAATTGGTTTGCCGGGTGACACTTCAAGAAACTGCGTTACGCTCCGCTCACGTTATGCGCTCACAACGAGAGCGAGTGAGAGGCACGCGTCCCTTCCACTCGAGCATGGTTAGCCCGCCTAAGAGCGAGAGAGACAGACATAAAAAGTGAAAGGCACGCGTCCCTTCCGTAAAATTATTTTACCTCTCAAAGTCGTTGTCACGTAAAACTTTCGCCCGTATACCGACTTTACAGGCAACCAATTCTTTTTTCTATATTTTGTAACAAAATCTTAATGCGGTTTACAGATTACATCTACTTACCAAGTTTCAATAGTATAGCTTGTATAGTTTCGGAGAAAAGTGGCAGTGACATACGGACGGCCGGACAGACAGACAGACATGACGAATCTATTAGGGTCCCGTATTTTGCCATTTGGCTACGGAACCCTAAAAACGATTCACTCTCGATTTGAAGACACAGAGATTGTAACCATCGGATAATACCCACTCAGGCAACGTATTACACAGCCTAGACCCTAGACGTTCTTATCATAAAAGCAGAGTTTAATCTTTTTTTATTAAAGTTTCAACCCTGTAAGCGTTTGAGTTTTCTTATACTTTAATCATACATACAGTTTTAACTACATCTGAACTATGCGCTCTGCGGTTTTACAAATTTCAACCCAATTCGTTCAGGTGTTCTGGCGTGATTGGGCATCAAACATCCAAACTTTCGCATGTATAATATTAGAAGGATAGACCAGAGCAAAATGTTAATTTAGTGTAAGTCGATACTCACACTTGACCGATTCATTATTTCGTTTATTGAGTATACCTAAACAGTTGGCCTTAGATGGCCGGTACTGCCTACCGAATTAGCACAGACCAGAAGACGAAAATCTCTATTAGGTAACCGACTATAGAAGGGGTTCTCATTTCATACGTATCTTACGCGACAGGTAAAAAAAAACGTTCTTTTTCTTCTTTTTTGTGGTTGATCGGACATATTTCAGAAGTCAAATCAAATTTATTTATTTGTTAAAAATAATGAGTCGATACAAAACAGGTCGTAAGGTAAAGGCTCCTATCACGGAGGTAAATGGCAACGTTTGAAAGTAAATAAGTAAAATAAGCATTTGTAAGCATCAAGCTAGGCATAAAAAAAGGAGATCGGCAAAAATGGGGATAAAATTTTATATTTCTTGTGTCATTTTGTCTGTTATTAGATTATTTATATTTTTAAAAATACATTATAGTACTCAAGTCGATTTTCCCTATTACGGAGGTTTGATTAAGGTTCGAGCCTATTACGGCGGTGATCATCTCCTAATTCGGATGGTAAGCTAGTTAAATATATTGTGGTTCCGTATAATAATTTATATCCTTTCTTACCAATTGTAAATGCGAATTGGACTATGTCAATTTGTTTGTTATGTTTTCAGGCTATAATAGTCTAATCAATTGTAATAAAACTTTGGTACATAGATGACCAACTTAATTAAAACTCGTGTGTAAATATAGTAAATTTTTTTTTCGCAATATTCTCACAGGGTCGCTAATTCCGCGAGTGAAACCACTGGGCGCATACTAAGTTGCATAATAAAAGCATGTGTGAAGTTTTATGAAGAATCAACTTTATTAACTAATAATCAATGTCGTGTACAAAAATAACATTTTTAGTTTTCACTTTTAAACAAAAATGCTTAAGTATAACATTAAAAATCTATCAAAAATACAACAATTTAAAAATTTACTGAAATTTTAAATAAGAATAATTGAAAAAATAATTGTTAAGTTCTAATAGGAACCATATAATACATAAGTATATTCTTACTAAACCAACACTTTTAATTTGTTAAATATGCGTTTTGGATCATCTAAAATTTGTAGCAAGTCGTTTTCTTCAAAATATTTACGTACTCGATCAAACCACGCTCGCAGTGCTTCTTCCGGTACTTGATTCCTACTTGTTGGGAGATTTTGTGCCACACGTTTGGAAACTGATGGATGTCGTTTCATGACATCCATCAGACATCAAACCTAAAAACCATTTTTTTCAGGAACTCCATCTTTAAATGTATGGTTGCGATTTAGGTTATCAACTAACTTAGAAACAGTGTGTAGCAATTGTTCTCTAGAGACTGGAAACCCACACCTACCAAGATAATGTATCCAATCAACGACTTGTTTCTCCTCGTTTATGTTGAGTACTGGCTGTCTACCACACTTTTCAGTTTCATAAAGCCCATCGCGTTTGCTCCGTAACGTAGTCTCTGGCACATTATATTGTTTTGAAGCTTGGTAAATGCTCATGCCTTCTTGAATTGATGAAAGTTCTTCAGCCACCTAAACATCAGTATAGCACTTGCGTTTCTTTTGATCCATATTGTCTGCAAAAACAGAAATAAAAACTAAAACTTTTGATTAAATCAAGAAGGTCAAGGAATTCCAAAGTGGATCCATATCCAAATAAAATTACTAAACGGACAAGTGCGAGTCTCACGGGACTCACGCACTAAGGGTTCCGAACTACCATCATCATCATCATCATCCTACCCATAACCCATTCAGGTGGGGTCGGTACAGTATGTATACCTTTTCCATTTATGTCTATCGCTCGTCATCTCTGAATTTACTCCCTTCTTATTCATTTCCCCTTTCACGAAGTCCATCCATACTAGGGTTTCGTGTTTCCGGCCTTTTTTATTTCCCGAGACCCGGGAATAAATACAGAAAGGGAGGGGACGGACTGACGGACGAACGGACGGACGGACGGACGGACGGACGGACGGACGGACGGACGGACGGACGGACGGACGGACGGACGGACGGACGGACGGACGGACGGACGGACGGACGGACGGACGGACGGACGGACGGACGGACGGACGGACGGTATGGTCCCATCTGGCCCGGTGCCTTGGCCCGGTACCGGGCCAAATGGGAAAAAAAAGTTTCAAATGGCCCGGTGATATATTTACCGGGCCAGATGATACAAATGAAGTGCCATCGTCCCCGGTAACGGGAGAAATGAGGATACGCCTCGTATTTTGTGAAATACTAACTATATGCATCTATAAAAGGGATGGAACTTATAAATCAAACTACTTAGTAAACAATAATCAGCGTTTATTGTGAATGACGCGATATCAACTTCTGTAATAAAACTTAACCTGAAATAGACTTCTTATAAGTGGATCATTTTGAATTGAACATAACAATAATATTTTTATAATAGTAACAATAATCAATAAAGCCAAAACGCTACGAGCCAAACAAAATTAAGTAGGTAGGCTTCGAACAATATAATCAATAATTTCATAATTTAGCTAGTATCGCTATTTTTTAGTATAAAACTAACGTGGTTATTACACATTTTAAATAAAAACACGGGTCACTTACGTTTGATAACAGAATGAACAGTACATACATACGATGGAACCGCACGGTGAATCCATGGAAAGCTAAGAAGATCGTCTCAGTCCAGTCCGACTCAAATTTTGATCGCGTCCGGCGATCTTTTTTAAGGAATATGCGCGCGCGTGTTCGCAGCTCGTTTAGCCATTTAACAGAGCTAAACGAGCTGCTAAACGAGTGTATTTATTCAAAAATTTTAATGGGTGGTGTTATGTAGCTGCTCAAAGTCCTGATGATAAAAATAGCAAGATATTTTGTGATTACTTGTTAAACCACTGGTTGCCTGACGAGTTTATTAAGGTGTGGTGCGTTTTTGGGCAACGCCACCGTACGACAAATGCACTTGAAGCGTGGCACAGCAAGCTTAACAAGACAATTTAATAAAAGCAGCCCAATATAATCGAGATCTTAAGAGTGCTTTATACTGACGCCTCTTAGTACAACACAAGATTACTTCAAATTCAAAATAATAAACCAATTATTATAAAACCCCATCCGACAAAGGAGGCCATGCTTCGAAAAGATTTTATTCAGGAGGCTACTACGGAGCTGGTGACCGGTCAACTAACCGTGGTAAATTTAGAAAAATGCGATAGTTCGAGTACTAACTAAATTCTAAAATTTTATTCAATATTTAGTGATTATTGATTTATTTAAGATTATTTATGTTCGAATCTGTGATTATAATAAAACATATTGATAAAAGAAAGTTATAATAAAACACATTGGAGACTGTTTGTGTATTATGACACGTACCTACCTACTTTAATTATGTTTGATTCGTAGTATTTTGGATTTGGTGATTATTATTATTACTTACTATAAAAATATTATTATTATGTTCAATTCAAAATGATCCACTTACAAGAAGTCTATTTCAGGTTAAGTTTTATGACAGAAGTTGATATCGCGTCATTCACAATAAACACTGATTATTGTTTCCTAAGTAGTTTGATTTATAAGTTCCATCCCTTTTATAGAAGCATGTAGTTAGTATTTCACAAAATACGAGGCGTATCCTCATTTCTCCCGTTACCGGGGACGATGGCACTTCATTTGTATCATCTGGCCCGGTAAATATATTACCGGGCCAGTTGAAACTTTTTCTTCCCATTTGGCCCGGCACCGGGCCAAGGCACCGGGCCAGATGGGACCATACGGACGGACGGACGGACGGACGGACGGACGGACGGACGGACGGACGGACGGACGGACGGACGGACGGACGGACGGACAGACGGACAGACAGACAGACAGGCATGACGAATCTATAAGGGTTCCGTATTTTGCCATTAGGCTACGGAACCCTAAAAAGCAAATGTTAGTACTAGTTTTGACACAAACATAATTAAAGTAACAAAAAAAAACTGTTAATGATAGTAATTAGGTACATGTATGTTGTTTTTAAAGAACCCTAAAATATGCATTTTAATACTCCATAATAGGTACTATGAAATTCGTGTTACGGAGGCATGACCACCGCTTTAGGAGCTCATAGAGCCTATCACTGAGGTACCTTAAACTCCTACCTCCGTAATAAGATAACTTTTATTGTTTTATCATCCTTATTCTGACCTATCAAAATTTTGATACATAAACAATGAAGGTAACTTAGTCGATCAACAATAGTATTTTGGCTAAAGTATGTAAGACTCAAATCAACGGCTACACAGATGACTGCTTTTTAATAAACTAAAATTCATCTTTATTTTTTGACCGTTCTAATAAATCGTCATATTACACTCGACAGTTTTTATATTTAAATAGGATTTCTAGAGGATAAATCATACCACAGAAATTGGTATTTAGTTCGTTATATTAAACATTATTTTAACTAAACATATACCTCATTAACTACATTATTATATTGAAAGTTATAAGCAAATATATGTCACACAGTAATTTTCCTAACACGGATGTTACATCCGTATTGAGACTAACCTTTGAAATTTATATCCTATTACGGCGGGGTTTTGTTTTTCATTTTTTAGATATAAAACAGTTACAAATAGAATTAAATCTAAACATTTTGTAAGTTTAATGATATACACAAGCTATAAATGACATATTCACACACTTGAATGGTAAATTAATATAAAAAAACTTAGATATAAAATATCACGGCACTTACCTAGGTCGCTCCGCGTTTGTATGAAACACCCGGCCGTATCGGCGCCGTGACACCGATTGATTGTTTTTTGTGACTTGCCTCTGTGTTACATTTTCAAGAGTCCGGTAAATTATGAAGTAAAAGACTCTGAATGGATAAACTCCATTTTGTTCTATCTATATTCACGCTATCGAGAATAACACACGAAAATAAAAATGCCTCCGTAATGGGAGTCGATTTTGACTACCTCCGTAATAGGAGCCTTTACCTTAGCATCTAATGAAAACTAATCGAATTTTAGTTTAATTTTGCATTGAAGTTGGATTTCGTTTTTTTTTTCTTCAGAGAATATGTATGTGATATTAAATGTAGCACTTGCACTAAAAGGTGTATTTTCCATATGCTACATAATATCGGTTTCACAGAGTGAAATAAAGTCTGTAATCTGCAGGCTAATCCACGCTGAAAGTAGTTATTACGGCTCCGAAGCTCACCACAAAGGTTTGTCAACGTCGCTCAAACAGCAGTAGTTTGTTGACAGCTCTGTCTCGACTTCAGTAAAATATATTTCACTAGATGCGACCTGCTGTGTAGCTTGCGGCTTAGTAGCTTTTCACGGCAATTTATTTTCGCTAAATTCTATTCATATATATTTTTTGTCAAAAGTTGAACTTCACACGATCTGAACTGTGTGCAGCCGTGTGTGTGTGCATAGCTTTCGATTATTTTTTTCGACGTCTTTGATGCGGTCTGTCTCTTCCAGTCAAACAACTGACAGATATTATAAACGTGCTTAGCAATGAGTATACAATATCCAAATGATGAAACGCTAGACACTGGCAAAATTACGGTAACATTACCGAATGGAAGCCATAAGAAAAAGTTGGAGTTTGAAGAGTATACAATACTGAGACGAACGTTAAATTAAAAAGTATTTTGTAAAAGTAGCTGTTAAGTTTTCTTAAATCGTCTAAGTTTCGGCGCAATTTTCTTTTACCTTCTACGAAGTATTAGAAAACATTATAAAAAAAAGATGAATGAAATCAGTAAAGCCGTTTTCAAGTTGTTAAAAGATCAAAAAAATAGGGGTACATTTTTTAAAATTAAGTTACTTCTAATATACATACTTACATCATATGTATGACAAGTACTTATATGAGGTGGTAGGGGTAAAACTCTTTCTACAGTATGCCTGGGGAAGTACCATACCTTCGCTAGTTATTCTAACGCCAAACAATAATGCGCAGACGTCATTCGGTTTTAAGTGCAAGGTTTCTAGAGATTAAACAGGGCATAGAGATAAAACATCTTATATCACAGGGTCACGAGCACAGTGCAGTGCTATGTAATAAATTGGACGTCTTAAGTTACAAGAGCGTGTCACTGTGCTGTCATGGCTAGCCGTATAGCTTATCATTAGCGTCATCTCCTGCTCCTTTTTTTACCCTATACTAAGATTTATTTTTTAAATCCCCCACGCCATTGCTCATATTTTAGTTCAAATATATGTTTGCAAGTAAATCATATATGCATTCATCATCACTATCAATACTCATATATCAATTATGCGTCATAGATTCCTTTTGCAGCTAACAAACGAGCTGAGACTCTTTTGTGGGTGTGTGTTATGCGTTTGTGTGTGGGAGTTTTTTTGTGGCATTCTTATCTCGAAGAAGTGAACTGTTTATTTTGTTATTTAGTCGAGAGAATTATTCGCTACGTTTCAACGAAATCGGTTCAGCCGTTTCAAAGTCAACTTTGAAACGGCTGAACCAATTTCGATGTGTGTCAAAAGACTAAACAGTTTCATTAAACTAAGTAAACAGTATCATTAAATATAGGTAATAACTAAATATTATTTTAATTGAAATTATCAACTTATAAGTTTAAATAAATTCAAGAAGGTCTGTTACGAATTTCGTTTCAAACAGTTAAAGTCCCCTGGTAACTGAGATTACTCAAAGGTTATAAGTTACGCAGTTCATAGAAAAGTTACAAAGAAACTCCTAGGTGAAGTAGTAGGCAGCTACCTATTTACTGTCCTTTTAGACGTCTTTTTGTCTTCGTTTCTGGGTTTCCTCGTTTCAAACAATAGACACGCTAGATGAACTTCCTTTGTCTGAAATTCTAAAATGGTGGTCATGGAAACAGCTTTATTGTGGATAGAATACGACAATTATATGTTGAGCGAATTTATATGAACACTTCATAACAATGTTTTAGGAATGAATAATAGCTAGAAACATTTTGATGAACACGGCCGTTCTGTATTAGGTAGTTTCCATGCATCATAAAAATGTATTTACAGTAATATATATGTATTATTGTCTGTCTTAGTTTCGTAGCGCAAGCTCTGTTGAATATGGAATTACATGGTTTTATGTAAATAAAAACCCACTAATATACATATATTTAGCTGCAAAATACTATATAGGCTATACAGGCTATAAAGACTATACAGGTACTATACAATGAGTATGAATTTCTGATAATATCACAGTCACTTATTCCTAAAATTAATTGGTATATTCTAAACTATATATTATATTCTTAATATTTTATGGTCTCTTACGTTAGCAATTTTCGCTTATAAGGTTAAAAAATGTACATTTATATCACGACTCTTTCCCACATTCAACTTGATTTATTTCTAAGATAAAAAATCTTTCTAACTACCTGGCTTTTAAAACCGACAATTAATTTCTCTCGGTCCATCTTTTTTTATCTTTTCTTTCTTTTTGAGTCTGAGCACGTCAGATAACTCCATTAGCTGAATATCTAGCGGTTTTTCTTGAATTCTTGTCTGCTTTAAGTTTTCTCATCGCCGAAGAATTTCCATTTCCGTTATAAAGGTTATGTTTTTCATTTAGTCCCGGTATTACCTTTTATCCTTTCGTTATACTCTTAGGTATTCTTTGTCCGTGCCAATCTATTGTTTGCATTGGTTGTGAAGGCGGAATAGGGTAAGATTATTTCAAATAGAACCATTACCGGTGGTATTTTGACTTCAAAATGTAGTCGGGACAATGGACGCTACGAATTAGGGAGCGTAGGGAACAGCATTTAATACGTTGCTATCTATACAAAGGAACTTTTCAATATCATTGAAATGAACTCAAGTGGCTCTTGAAGTATACATTAATTCAATTACATATCTTTATATATTTGGCCGATGCAAATCCTTTATTTTTTGTTGGATATAATAGTTTACTAAATATGGAACTTCGAGCTTTTTCCATTTATATAAGTTTTTCTACTTCTAAAGATGAGATTTGATCGTCAACGGCTTGCCGTAAGCTTGAGAGGTTCGCCAATATATTAATCTCTATAAATCTAGAAATATATACTACTCTGTGTCATTTATTGTTACTCCTAATTTTCGACTAACTCAAAAACTCTTTTTTGTTTAGTAAGTCATTGTACGATTTAAAACGTCTATCATCAAATTAATTACAATCAACAACTAACTCCAAGTTCTTAATGAAACAAATAAATATGTGCTATGCCGCTGTGAAAGATGTTGACAACTGTGGAGTGTATCCGCATCGTATCTATGCGAGACAACTTGTTGAAAACATGCAAACTAAACGGTCTAGATACAGTACTGATCCAGACCATCTTAGCGATCCCCTTTTCCGATGCTGCTTGAATGATTTATCGTGAACCTAGTTGTTTTCAGATACAACTTATAATATTGAGTTCTTAGTCATGTTAACTACAACTCTAACATAGTCAATATGAAACAATGCTCAAAATAAACCAACTTTTTCTTATTAAAACGTAGATATACATTTTTTCGTTAAACAGACACAAAAAGTCCTTGAAATATTAGAAGAGCAATGCCTCCTAATTGAGTGAATGTACATACAGCCATGCTCGTCTTCATGAGTCGAAGTCAAATAACGAGGTGTGAGCTTCAAAAAGCAATTTTCAATTAAATGTTGGGTGCACAGTTTTGACAGACATTTCATTAACCTGGTTTCGTTTTGGCGGATGTGCGGCGCCGATGTGAGGGTACACAGCACCTGACAGAATTAGGTATTAAATGTAAATGACGGTGCAAAATGGACTGTACCAATTTACAAAAAATAACAGAAGTTGCTGGTCGTTTTAAAACAATGATAATTATGACTAAACGTTAATTGTGTCATTTATCTGATTACTCAAATTTAAGTTTTTTACAATATTAATAGGTATATGTATGAAAAAACACCATAAAAACCTAGTTTCCCGTCAGCAGCGGAAATTTTAATTATTATTATTAAATCCTACTTATACTGTAAATGTCAATGTTTAGGTGTTTGTTGCTCTATCATGTTGGAACGGCTGAACGGATTAGGTAGACATTTGGAATACTGCGGTTAATATTAAAATTGATAGCTCTATGAGAATCGTAAGTAGTTATCAGATATACTTATGTAATACTCTAAGATCAAGAGGTAACGGAGGATTAAGCGCTTCTTTAGCGTCAGCAGACTCTGAGTATCAGAGGCATTAGAGGACGCCTTTTGCATAGACATTACCATAACGACATTTTAATTTTCCCGCCATTTTAGACAACCACGATCAAACCTTATTCATAAAACGAAGGCTCAAGTTGCCTTATTTGAAGTGTCAAGTCTAACAGCGAGTAAGTATACAACCTCCTTTGATGTAGCTTGCTCACAAATGTTTTGTAATGTAGGTAAAAATGTGTATTATATTTACAAAACGTTGATATTTTTTACACAAAGGACGTTTCATTTTAAGGTTGAATATTGTGTGACTGCCACGTGTACCTTTTAGAAGGTTTCGCTGAAATTTCGAAAAATACGAGTAATTCATATTTCATTTCAGACTTTTTTGTAAATATGAAAATTGAGAGCTCTTTGTACCAGTATAGGTGGCCTCGTATGTCTTTTAGGGTTTCGCAGTTTGAAGTGATAAAAGCAAACTTATTTTTTTTTTCAAAATTCAAATCTACATATATCCTTGCTGTTATAGTGTGTTGATTACCATCCGGCTAAGGTCCTCACTTTGTTGTGTACAACAAGTATGATGTAAGTATTGGCATCCCAAAAACTCCAAAGAAATGGTTTCACTCCACTTTCGTTACTCATACAGCTAAACAACAGAATATTCTGCCCGAGTGGGTCTTTCTTAATAGATATCTGGATGTTTTAAAAGACGGAGGGACTCTGTTTCTCTCCAGGTAATTGCTTTCTGTCGCGTAGTCGTTTCACAGTAAAACCCTCTATCCATGAGCTCTAAAATCGGAGGAAATTACGCAAAACTAGTGGGGAGGACCCTACATCGCACCATAAATCACCAATCATATGGTGCGATGCAGGGTCCTCCCCCACTACTTTTACATAATTTCCTCTGATTTTAGGGCTCGTGTGTAGAGGGTTTAAGTGGCATGGTAAGCAAGCGCAAGCCTATGTTTGGTTAATAATTATTTATTTATTTATTTATTTATTTATTGAATAATAGGCGAGCAGCTTTTGCTGATGTGCCTATATCTCAGTGTTGAAATAACAAATTATAGGTAATTGTCTGTTAAAATGATTTTGTCTTTTACTATCCATTTGTCAAGTTTGTTCTTAAAAGAGTTTAATGACTTTGCCGAAATAACATCCTCAGGCAACCTGTTCCAGTTGTAAACCACTCTGTTGCTGAGATTATAATTTGTTTCTCTGAAGAAAAAAAATGGACAGACTTCACTTTGAAAATGAAAACTAGCATTTTATCAAACTTGTAATCAACACAAATTTTCATCTACCTAATGATAAATTAATGTAAATATAAACTTTTGAAGATGGCAGACATTTTTTGCATATTTTTTATTGACATTACAAAAATCGCATAATAAAAAACCAATTTCAATTAAAATTATATGTGACCATTCAGATATTATATTGAACATCCTTCCAATCGAAAGTTATGAGGTAACAAGCATTGAAAGAAAAAAAGTACAGTCGAAGAACTTTTCTTTTTTCAAAGCCAGTAATAATGTTCACAGGTTAAAAAAATTTGAACATGGTGTTTAAAAATATCATCATATGTAACTATATTGTACAACCACGACAAGTAGGTAGGTATCTCGTAATTTATAACAAACACAAGTCTCGTGCATATCAATATTTATCTTAATACAATATTACATGATGTGATTTTTAGTAGATACTTTTTTTTGGTTCAGTTGAAGATTTTCTGAAAAGTTAAGTGAAAGTCCCTGAGTCCACTTAGGGAAGTTTCACACATCATTGCCAGATATTCTTCGATACTAAGAACCGAATCGGCACGCTAAGCAGTAATGTGAAAGTATTACTGTGTTCCAGTTTAAAGGGCAATGTTTTCACCAGAAAAGATGGGGCTCAGATAAATCAAGTTATACGAGTATGTCTGGGCGACAAACGCAATGCAGTATTTGGTAGAGATTTGAACCCTTTAAGTCAAATAGATGCGTGGCTATGCCATTTATGAGTAGGCATGTTGCCTACCATCAGGCGTATATATTGTTCGTCTCTTCACTCCAAAGGTATATTATACAAAAAAAAAATAGTTGAAATATAAATATCCTCCATTCCTACCTTTTGACAGAATTGACATTAACATGACTACAAAGGGTGACGTTTCCCACACAACTGCAAGTCACGCTCGTATTACACTCATAATGAGATACTGCCATCACTTAATTGAAATCCATCGATACCTTATTGACAAAGGCTAGCTTTTATCCTCTTAATGGCCCGTGAGGCCAATGACCCTTTGCTCCTACAAACATAGTAAAATAGAGCCACTACCGATGTGTGTGCGGTAAAGTCTGAAACATTTAGTTCTTTAATTAGACCGTGTGTATTTATAAGTCTGTCGAAAAAGTAACTTAGGAATAATCTGTGGTGTCCAGTCCTGGGTTACGGGCCTGGTTGGCACGTCCTCACTAGGCAAATTGACACAACCCTTAGTAAACAATTGGCAACACGTTATTTGGGATACATCGCGTCGCTTCAGGTTACGAGGGGAAGGGGAGCTGTGCAGGAATTTTCGGCTTTGGGAAAGTTGGGGCAAAATAAATAAAGTCCTTTTCAATGGCAATTTAGCTATCTCAACTTTCAGATAAAAAACATTTATACGCGGTTGAAATTTAAAAGTAGGTACAAATACTTGGAAGGTGGGAGTGATGGAAAGCTTTCTTTGTTTTTGTATTTTTTTGTATGAAGTGACGGGCCTAGCTAGTGCCTGACATGTGCCTGTAAGCAAAGCGGCTGCAACTGCTGTGCAGTTCCACACATATATGAAAATAAAAGTTACAAATCACTGCCTACATTGTGTTCGACCTTTTTTTCATAAAGAAACCAACTAATCCTAATCTTTACTATAGTACAGAAACACTATAGAGGATTTTATTAAATAAACAATCTAATCGTGAATAAAGTTACATTCTATTTAGTTAAAACCTTTTATCAATCTTTTAATACTTCATCTGCTTTAATGTCGTTCTTTTAACTGTAAAACAGTAGCACTATCTTTTATATTACTAATACTTCGTCAGACTGAATAAAAAACTGATATGTAGCTTTAGTCATTAACTCAGAAAACTTATTTCACGGCGAATAATGTTCTGTTGAGCAGCAAAATGTCAGTATTTTTAGAATCTTTTAAGGATCTCCTTAGGCTTAAACAACGTAGTTCCTACGGGTAAGAATTTTACATGTCCCATTCATTTAGAAGGGTTTACAGTCTTGCTGTGATATTAACTCATTAGCTAGGATATGAGCATACCGAGCGCGCTAGTCGGAAGTTTCATAATACATGCCTACGGCAAACAATGCGTAAAGTTAATACATAAGTCAGTAACTGTAGTAAATGGGTAGACTACGCCACATATATATAAACGTATAATGACATCAGTTTCGTAAACAAATGTTTTGTTCCGTCTTGAAGCTACTTAATTTCCGACAAACATTGAATATAAAATTACTGACCTCGTTATTTAGTTGATAGTAAGTCTGCCCGTAAAACTTGAGTTCAATTACCACCCAGGACAAAAAACGAGTATTTATGTGATAATAATAAATATTTAATAAATTAAATTTAACTACTATTTCATAATAATAGGTACCTAGATAGATAGATAGATAAACTCTTTATTGCACTTAACAAAACAAACTACTTAAAAAAAAACAATCTTAAAATATAGTAGCAAATGGCGACCTTATCGCTAAAAGCGATCTCTTCCATGCAACCATGGGGTGGGAAAAGAAGTTAAAGTATATATTGAAAGACGGGAGTAATCAAATAAAGAGTTATTTGATACCTTCATATAAAAAAATAAAATAAGTTAATTAAGATACTAATCATTGACTAAAATAGACATACATTCTAATAACAATACATGCTAATACATAAATAACCTTATTACATATACTAATACATATGCAATGAATCCAAAATACTATTTAATAAAGATCCATATATATCATCTTCAATCAGACTTCAGCAGGCCTTCGACAAATAATGTTTTTTGACTTGCACCTTAAATACGGAAAGTGACGGAGCTTGTCTTATTTCCACAGGCAAGGCATTCCACAACTGAACTGCTTGAAATGCAAAAGATTTTCCGTAGAAAGTTTCGCAACGTGCAGAGGGCATTTGCAGGGACAAATTATAAGTAGATCTAAGATGACGTGAGTGTGCGGTACTCCAGAATGTAAAGCAGTCTTTCAGATATCGTGGCGTAGTAGGGTTAAATAGAACGCTGTAAAGCAGCGAAAGGATATGAGCATTCCGACGAAAGCGAATGGGGAGCCACTTGAGCTGTACACGAAATTGAGACACATGATCATGTTTGCGCAATCCAAATATGAATCTTAAACAGTAATTTTGGAGACGCTCAAGTCTATTTAGCTGATTCTCCGTGAGATCAAGGTAGCAGGCGTCAGCATAGTCAAGGATAGGGAGAAGAAGAGATTGTGCAAGTGCAACCTTAGTGGTAGTGGGTAAGAAGTTACGGATTCGTCTTAGAAATCCACCAGATGCAAACAATTTGCAACTGATCGACTCCAAGTGAGGTTCCCAACTCAAAGTACGATCTAACATTACGTTTATTAGACGTTTATAAGCATAAAATGGCCACTTAATCATAGAGTTTAGAGATATAGATTTTATTTGGTAATACAGACACGATACAAGGAAGCAACTGCGAAGCACAATTTTTGACTGGACTTCATTCCCACGGCTGGGCCTCGAAACAATTCACCATGATAGTCAAGTGCATTTGAAAAATTACTCAGAAAAACCGATCTAAGTCGAACCAACCTCTCGTTTGTGAAATCAGACAAGGAAGCAATAAGCTGTTCAAAATAATCAAATCGCAACCAAGCTTTGCTCTGCGCTCAACACCCAAAGATTTATGGTGAAATTTTCTTGGTACAGCAATTTTGCTGCAAGCGTAGCCCTTTAACCGGAAACACAGTAATATTTCCATCTTACTGTTCAACCGCAGAATAATTGGCAAAGGAATGGTACTAACTTCTATACTTTTTTATTAAAAGGTTGTTTTCTTAGATTAATTTTAATTCATTAAGCTGTAGGTTTACTAAATTTTACAAACATATTAATTTCCTACCACTATGTTTTCATAGTTAATTTCTATTAGTATGTGTTTAATTTTTTATGTATGTCACATTTAATTATCTTAATACTGTATTTAGCACACTCCTCTCTTAAAACATTTCCATCCTAAGGTTACCTGGAAGAGATAAGATTTCAGCGATAAGACCGCTGGTTGTAATACAACTTTTACTGCTTTTCTTCTACTGAATTGTTTTGAATGTACATAAATGAGTATGTATATACATACATCTATATCTAATCAACGGTCATGACATCGCATGAAACCGTTATAACCACAAAAAAACAAATTTTGTAGTAAAATTATAACAATATCTTATTCGAGTACTATAGGTGTACATATAACTTTCTCTTCGTCTTAAAAGGGACAAAAACGCTGACCCGAAACATCCAGATAATGCAATTCAGCGTGTTCACTTACATTACAATAAAACTGCAATCAAGCCATTGGAATAATTTATTTTACGCTTTAAGGAGCTTCCTCAAAGGTCGTTACTCACCTTTACGAGGTAGGAGTCGTTTTTAAGAGAGTTAAGGCAGTACGCAATCTCGGCGTGTAACAGGGTTCCGTAGAATTATTTATGCTCTGAAACGACGGGGATTCATATCACCTCTTATATATTTCAGCTCGGTTCTTACGTGGTTTAACGGAGTTACGTAACACTTCGGGTAAGTAGTTGGCTGTAGGTGTTGTTGAATTTTTCATATCTGAAGATTTATCTGTCATCGAAAGGTAAGTGTTTGATGACAGGTGTGAAACGCAAACAGTTTTTTTGATCAATTAAGAGATATACTTCTGAAATAGGATTACTTTGATCTATTGAGACCAATTATACTTATAAAATTATATATATACAGCTTCTTTTTAAATAAATTCAAAACACGTTTGATATAGTCAATCCAAAAACAGTTCAGTGATAAACGAGTAGCGATCACGCGCGCGCACTCTGATCATAATAAGATCGCCGGACGCGATCGAAACTTGAGTCGGACTGGACTGACTATATCAAAAGTAAGCTACCCGTGTATGTATTTAAAATGTGTAATAACCACGTTAGTTTTCATACAGTAGTACTGTTTCATAAAAAACGTGACTGAAAATGTATATTTTGGAATCCTAAAGATAGGAAAGTATTATATAAGAAAATAATGCTGGTCATTCCTCATACAACACTGTCTAACCCCGAACTAAGAAAATCGGGTATTATGAGAGCCAGGTTGCTGATATAATCCTACTTCCTATTATATTCTCCTACTTATACCTATTTTAAAATGTCAAAGTTTAGATTAAAATAAAGAGCTGACAGCTGTGAAAATTTGGACACATCTTATACCTTTAAGCGACCAATTCTTGTAGGCATATATAGAATCTGAATCTCGGAAACGGCTCAAACGATTTTCATGAAATTATGTATACAGGGGGTTTCGGGGACGATAAATCGATCCAGCTAGGTTTTTTTTAAAAACATAATTTTATGCGCGTTTTTAGACAATGAAACACTCTTACAATGTCATTAGAATACGATAACTTATTTCGCCACTGTTATTTAAGTCTAAATGGCTCAGACGGAATATGCTCGCCCTCGGAGTCAACAGGCCTCGGTTCGAATCCTGATGGTTACACTCGGTTCTTTTCTTTTTGTTCTTTTTTTTCTGAGAAAATCTTTTACTTAGAACCCTTTATAAACGCATTTAAACCGAGCAAAGCTCGGTCAACCAGGTACTGAAGTCCAAAACAGACGTACCTTTTTCGAAGATGACACAGAGACATTTAATTTCAACATATTACAACAAGTACACAAATACACAGTAAGATAGTAGAGAGCTAACGAGTGTCATCAATGTATATGAAACTTATATGTGTATGTGTCTCTCCAAATTAGGAAATTCGGATGCATTAATAAATGTATTTTTCATAGTTCACGAAATAAAATCATTCTTGCAACACGTTTTCTCATAATAGTAATAATGAAAGGTCATATTTACTACATTAGTTATTACTACGCAAGTAGTTGAAATTTTCTACTATGAAACTTTAGTTGACATTTTTTTTTAACTCGACATACTTAAATTCTTACTCATCATACCGCACCTTTTGTATACATATCAGTTTTATAAGGAAGATTTTAACTGACGTTGATAACATACAGCTAGCCATTTTTTAAAATTTTCTACCGTATGAAATGGCACTCCTTAGCTCTACCCTCCATAATGCATAGACATGCATAAACGATCCCCTAAATGTTCCCATTGCTGTCTTGAGCTTTTCCACACAAGCAGAAAGTCAAGCCCATAATCCACCGCGATGGATCAGTGCAATTTGGCTGTTGATGTTGGTTGAATAGCACTTTCAACACCACTACTTGTACACATGTAGCTGACAACAATTTTTTATTAGTAAATTAAATGTAGCAAAGTGTATTTCGTATATTAATGGAAATAAAGGCGTTTTTACTTTTAAATACTTTATTTTATAAGGACTCTACCACTCTACGTAGTACAAACTTAAATCGTTTGACTATCTATTCACAGCCACACTGTGTACTGACGACCAATCATTTCACATGGTTACGTCTAAAGATAAATACATATGTTCATAAACTATGATCGATTCCCTTACACCATGTTTGTTCATGATTAATGGTAGGTGAGAGTAAACCTTTGAGGATAATTGGTCTAAGGAGTAAACAGATTATAGAATTATTCCTGAGACGCATAGGGTTGAGACTTACAAAATATCAAGGAGCACCACCACACTCTAAACATATACCTACTCAAGGTTTACAGAGCTCACAAGAACTAAAAAAAGATTCGGAAATATTTTAAATACAACTAAATTTCAAACTTTTTGTGTCTCAAAACGACAACAACACACGATTTGTTGGTTTGTTCCGTTTATTATTATTTTGTTGTGGTGGTTATATCAACGTAAATTAATGTAAATTAACCTTTAATGTTGTGACTTAATTATTGTTATTGTCTGGGTTTTAAAAAGTATTAGGTGCAATTAGCTCTGCTAGGCATATTTCATTGTGCCAATAGTTCTGATAATAATACATTTTTGAATTGTCAGCCCGCAATATTGTGATCATGTGATTTGTGACGTTTCTCGGCTTGACCATCTAGAATCTACATAGAGTTCGACGGCGATGATTGTCAACTTACGAATAATATTCACAAAATGAAATGGAGCTATTATTTCACAGTACTGCTCGCTACAATTTTCACTGGCCTGAATCTAGTAATCAGTAGAAGAAAAAAGACGATTTTTGATAACGAAGACAACGTAAATATTCTATATTCATAATCTTATAAAGAAACATAACAACTAAACTTATATACATAAAATGTAATAATGACATAATGACACCCTGGCACTGTCTCATGTCGGTAGTACTGCTCAAGCCGTTGGAGCTGCGGCCGAACAGGCACAGGTCCTTTAACAACGGAAATACTCCCAGCTCAGCGCAAATTATGATTTTTTTGCGTTGGCTGTGGAGACTATGGGTCCGTGGTCATCCGACATGAAAAGGTTCACAAAACAACTGTCGAAACGGTTGGTTCTAGCCTCAGGGGACCTCAGAGCTGGCACTTATTTCGCCCAAAAAATAAGTATCGCGATCCAAAGGGGTAACGCTGCCAACGTTCTTGGGACCCTGCCACGCGGCAGTGATCTCGACGGAGTGTTTGTTTTATAGGTTCCTTCTTTTTATATTTAATGTATATATAAATTACGGTTATGTATATAAGACAACGTTAACAAAATTGTATTATTTTTCCTTCTTAAGGCCAGGTAGTTCTGTCAAATTAGGCATTTAACGCTGTCTTGTTCTCGCGACCGTCACCGACCGCGGAATCAGTGCCACAGTGCAGAAATAACATTACAATATTTGACTATGTAATTTAAACTCATTTTTTGTTCAAGATTTGTTTATACTAGTGATAACAATTTTGTGAATAGTGATAAGAGTTTTTTTGATATATAAACGAAGAAATATTAAATTTATCTATACTCGTAGATATACAAAATTCAACCTTTTCTTTTTGGTCACACTATAAGTTGAGAACGGCTTTTCCAATTTCATGCATATTTTTAAAATGTTTCCTAATAATTCACAAGTTCGTCAAACATTAAAAAAAATGTGCTGAAACGTAATGAAAGGCCATAAAAAATAGAAGGATTTTGTTCAACTTTGCACTAAATTTCTAATCCAATTTTTTCTATGAGGTAAAGATCACTTACTGAGCATAAAATTACAAAATTCTCACAGATCCAGGTAGATCTTCAAACGCCAATTGAAAAAACTGTTTTAACCGATATTTTGGAAACTATATATTTTGACAATAATTGTAGAAAATAAAATTTTGCATCTTTTGTTGCTAGTAAACTTTTTTTGTTAAACTTACCGTTTACGATTTATAACCCATTCAATGATACGATTGCTATGATGCCGATAATAGTGGATGAAAATGATGTTGTCTCATGATGGAACTTGTTTCTCTAATAGAAACAAGCACAGTGTACCTCGTAACCCCAAGGTTCGAACCTTCGACAAAACCCACTCTGGCAATGCGTTTCACAGCTTAGTTGTTCTTATTACAAAAGTGGAGACCAAACTCCTCGTTCAACTCTTCAATCATGATGATGAACGGTGCTGTTTATTCGAGCAACGAGCAATATGATAGAATAACTTTAATATAAAACCCCGACTACAAAAAAAACTACACGTAAAAAATATTACCTACTATCTAAGGACACTTTGGCAAGCCAGACTAGTCTTAGAATATCTTAGTTACCAAAATCCATCCAGCCGTTTGGAAGATATGTGGAAATAAAAGATTTACAAACATAAAGATACGCGCGAAAAACATAACCCTTCTTCCATTCCGGTAAAAAGGGACATGTTTATGCTACTGGGAACAGAATTCACATCTTATTATTTTTACATTGTTATCATCAAATTTGACATAATAAATCGTAATCGGTAAGTTCGAAAAAAAAAGTTTACTGGCAACAAAAGATAGGAAATTTTATTTTCTACAATAATAATAGGCTTTATAACTTTTTCAGAATATCAGCCAAAACGTTTTTTCGAGCTGGCGCTTGAAGCTCCACCTGGATTTGTTATTATTTTGTGATTTTATGCTCAGGAAATGATTCTAAACCTTATATAAAAATACGAATCGGAAATTTAGTGCAGAGTTAAATTCTACGAGTAATTTTACTGCCTAAAAGGCTTCTTATCAAATTTGGTCGAGTGTCTAAATTTCTATGAACAATATTAACATTTTCATAAAAAAAAAAAAAAACCAAAAATTTTGGTGGTGTCACAAACTTGGAAAAGAAATAAAAAAATAAAAATTCTAACAAAACAATACGTGTATCTATGGAAAGGTGTTCAAAATTGTATTGAAGTTCCTAACATTTTTATTCTAAACTGAATAGTTTGCGCGAAAGTCTCTTCCAAAGTGGTAAAATCTGTATGTGAGGACTTTTCTTCCACGTACTAAGTACCTTACTACCAAAGAATTTACCTAAATGGCAGATAAATGCAAGTTAGGTATCATTTATGATACCTTACTTGCATTTATATTAGGGGATTTACGCAGGGGATTTCTCCCTCTCATTATTTCCTTATCCCGATCTCTGATTTAACGGACGAATATTTTACCGATGCTTATCTATTTTCCATTGCATCCGCATTGAATTTTTTACTGATGTGGTATCGACGTCAGTTTTTTGAGACTCCCTTATTGGTCTACAACATAAAGTAAACAGCGTACTAATTAGTATCAGCGTCTATTTGCAATACCAATGAAAACGGTATCAAAAATCAAGATCATAGCGTGCTTCACTAGTAATACCTACTGATATTGTTATACTGTGGCACTATGATCGTAATATTTAAAATTTATCGGTTGTCAAAATTGCAAAATCAAGCACAGGCCCGTCGTCCGTGAGCGCCGAAACGCGACTGATCAGGCTGGCCGAACGGCGCGCTATATATATGGTAGATATTTAAACATAGTGAATAACTGATACTTTTTATCAAGTCAAACTCTGCGAATGCATCTATAACTTTTTAGTGGCTTTCGTTGAGTACAAAATTTAGTAAAAAATTCATTAGTTTAGTCATAAACTTGAAACAACTTTTGAAAAGGGGTAACTTTGGGATTTTTTTTTTATCAAGTAAAATTCATTAAATCGTGTTACTGACTGCGAATTGCACTAGATTAGATCCTTAACTAATACATATATTTTTTTCAGAGTTTAAAACACTATTTTAAAGGTCTTAAAGTTGTTTTAAAAATTCAAAATTATGGCCCACACGCCCTTAAGGAAAGCAAAGACGTTTAACAAACTTTAGACAAATTTATGAAAAGTTTGAAATGTAATGTTATTAGAACATTTTCGTTTATTGAAATTAAAGAATAAAACAAAACTGCTCCTCAAAACGTTTCTCAATAATAAGTAAGTAATCTCAAAGTTCGTTATACATTTTAACAGTATTGTAAAAGTTCCGCTGGCCAAATATTTTGTTAGGAACTTTCGCATTTGTGTTTTACTTCGAAAAATTTACTTTTGATTACTCGTATTGATCTCAGAAGATTTCTGTAATAATATTTTAAGGATGTACCTAATGTTTTTTTGTCTATTTGACATTAATTATCTTTATGATATGATTATCTTTTAGTTCTATTGATTTTATTGACATATCAGTAATGTGTCTATTTGAAAACTACGGATTCTCAAATGAAAATGTTACTGAAATTTACTAGCGAGAACGTCCGATTTCAGATTAGTAATGCCCGAGCGACACGAGGCTAGTTTTTCAAGCTAGGATAGCAAGCTAGCAAGGTAGTATTTCTTGCTCCGTGTAGACGACGCTACGCAACGCTAGTTTTGTCTACACGAAGCTACTCGTAGCAGTACTAGCTTACTAACACTAGCTTGAACAACTAGCTTCGGGTATCTCCAGCATAAGATTCAGTACCGCTTTGTTTATTTCTAAGTACATAATGTAAACGTTTGACATTGGCACTGGTTTAAATGATGAAAGAAAATCTCGTGAGAATGTGGAATAATACTTGGAATAATTATATAACAAGGTAATAATGTATTTTTTTCAAGGTAGAAGCATTAATGAGACACGAACATGAGAAGACGGAAGTAAAAATAAGAAATGATGGAAACTCCTGTAATATTGAAAATGAACTACCTAATACTTTTAGATAAATATTCCCTACATCGACATAACCACATAATAATAACTGTACATCCTAATCATAAAAAGAAACATCATAATTTACTACATTTAAGTAAAATAGCTCCGACCAAATTATGCTCAGATCGAAGATCCCGATAACTTTCAACACGAACTTCAAAATCGCTTCGAATCCTTAGATGAGTGCGTAACGGCGGACGAAATAAACGACAGGCTAGTGGAAACTGTTCATGCTGTTGGCAGAAAGTTCTATAAGAGCCGACGCCAAAATAGAACTCAAAAGCTCTCCGATCAAACTCTAAATCTCATGGCGGTCAGACGAGATATGCGGTTACAGTCTTCGGTCGACATGACGGTATACAGACGGCTTAATAGACAGATCTCTACTTGTGTGCGACGCGACTTACGCTGCTTCAATACTTCGAGTATTGAAGAAGCGATCAAGCAGAACAAAGGCTCAAAAGTGTTCGCAAGAAATCTGTCTCTTGGGCAAAGTCAGCTGACCAAACTGAAGACCGATAGTGGTAACATCGTCTCGTCGAAGCCCGAGATTTTGGAGGAGATTGAGAGGTTCTATGAACAGTTATACACCTCTACGCAAGCACAACCTGTCGTTAGCATGGCAAAGACCCCAGAGCCAAGCTGACCCGACACTTTACCGAAGATATCCCAGAAGTCAGCCTGTATGAGATTAGGATGGCCCTCAAACAACTTAAAACAACAAAGCACCTGGCGACGACGGAATTACGACTGAGCTTCTGAGAGCTGGTGGAAAACCGGTACTTAAAGTCCTCCAGAAGCTGTTCGATTCCGTCATACTTGACGGTAGTACGCCAGAAGCGTGGAGCAGAAGTGTGGTAGTGCTCTTCTTCAAAAAAGGTGACAACACCTTGTTGAAGAACTACAGACCCATCTCACTTCTGAGCCACGTTTATAAGTTGTTTTCGAGGGTCATCACGAATCGTCTCGCACGCAGGTTTGACGACTTCCAGCCACCCGAACAAGCCGGTTTCCGAAAAGGCTATAGTACCATAGACCACATCCATGCGCTTCGGCAGATTATACAGAAAACCGAGGAGTATAATCGGCCACTATGTATAGCGTACGTGGACTATGAGAAAGCCTTCGATTCCATCGAGACCTGGGCAGTGCTTCAGTCTCTCCAGCGATGCCGCATTGACTATCGCTATATCGAAGTGTTGAAGTGTATTTACAGCAAAGCCACAATGTCTGTCCGATTACAGGACCAGTGCACAAAACATATCCAGCTACAGAAAGGCGTGAGACAGGGAGATGTTATATCTCCGAAACTGTTCACTGCCGCGCTGGAAGATGTTTTCAAGCTACTGGACTGGAACGGATATGGCATCAATATCAACGGCGAATGCATCACTCACCTTCGGTTTGCCGACGACATAGTCATTGTGGCGGAGTCGATGGAGGACCTCGGTGCTATGCTCAGGGACCTCAGTAGAGTATCCCAACAGGTAGGTTTGAGGGTGAATATGGACAAGACGAAGGTCATGTCAAATGTTCATGTCTCACCTGTACCGGTTATTGTTGGGAATACCACACTCGAAGTTGTTGACGAATACGTCTACCTGGGTCAAAAGATCCAATTAGGTAGATCCAACTTCGACAAAGAGGTCCAGCGAAGGATCCAACTCGGATGGGCAGCGTTCGGGAAACTTCGGCACATCTTTGAGTCCAAAATACCCCAATGCCTAAAGACGAAAGTCTTTAACCAGTGCGTGTTGCCAGTGATGACTTATGGAACTGAGACGTGGTCCTTCACTGTTGGTCTCATAACGAAGCTCAAAGTCACACAGCGAGCTATGGAGAGAGCTAGAAGTGGCCGACATAGCTCAAAGAGTAAGCAAGCTGAAGTGGCAATGGGCAGGCCACATCGCTCGCAGAACTGACAACCGATGGGGAAGAAAGGTTCTCGAGTGGCGACCACGAACCGGGAGACGCAGTGTTGGACGGCCTCCCACTAGATGGACAGATGACCTCACAAAGGTCGCTGGAAACCGCTGGTTGCAGGTTGCGCAGGACCGTTCGTTGTGGAAATCTAGGGGGGAGGCCTATGTTCAGCAGTGGACGTCTTGTGGCTGATGATGATGATGATGAAGTAAAATAGATTTAAAGAGATAAATGTATGCCTAACATGACATCATTCTTGCTTATAAATGCGCAATTCAAAACTTTAGGCACAAGTCCTGCGTAGTAGTGCTCACTCTGCCTAATTTCTAAACATTTATCGAAACCAAGTTACTCGATTGCCTGGAGGCAATAAACATGACCCACCGACTATATCCAAGCGCCAGTAAATTTGTTTCTTTGTTTATTGTTGTTTCTGCGTAAGTAAATATTCTCTATGATATTTTATTTATACTATGAAAGTAGCTTACGGCGTAAGATATTATTAAAACCTATAGGTAGTTTTTCTTTTAATACAGTCTTGTATTACTTTTTTTATTGAATATAAACAGTCTTTTCATTTTGTAATATTTGCTGAACATAATAAATCAATATTATTCATGGCAGCCTGTACAATGATTACGGAACAATCTGCCTCGGCGTTGGAACAACTAACCCCGTCTTGGGGCTAGTAGTGGTTGCAAGTTGGAAGACACCGGAGAAGACCGAGAAGGAATCTTCTCGTGACCACGGTGGTTGTAACGCTGTCGAAACGTCGAGGTAATTAAACAATGATTTATACCGTTCTTAAGCCCCATACAATATAAACATTATAGATCACTTATCCATATAATCACGGCAAATATGTAGTAATGATCTCATTATATAAAAATAGATTTATATAACACCATAAGAATGAGTAGATCGATAGTGCTACACTCTCACCTACAAAGAAAAACATAACGGTTTGGTACAATTAACGTTTGTTCAACTTCGTTTACTTTTTCTTACCTGTACTTTTTGTATTACGGAACTTTTCTCTCCATTAATAGTAGTTAATTAACTTAAATAACTGTTACTTCGAGCGTTTGATGTTTCCATTTAGTTTGTGTAGTTTCCATTTCTGCGTTCCAAGTTTCAGTCGAAGCAGGAACTGGGTCGAAGTAAAAGCCTCAAAGTGATGTGTGTTCGAGCCTACAGCCCCAGATAATGTGGTTAGATTCTACCTTTGGGACTAAAAGTACTTCCACGTTAAGGCGGTGCCATACTTTGTACCAAATCCGATATTATACTAAAGATATTCATAAAGATATTGGTCGGTTCAGTTATAGGGGGAATCTCCGATAATATTTGAATGACTAGTCGCGCCATGTAGGTTTACTCGCGTTCTATTTACATATTTTTCCGCGATGTCTTCCTCGCGACTCAACTTATGTAAAATCTCAGACTAAGATAAATAGATGACTCTTATTTTGTGACACAGTTAACAGAAATTTTACAGTAAAATACTTATGAACTAAATATTTATTGAAAGCATTACACCTTAGTAAGTAGATATTTATTTAAAATGCAATTCACTGTACAATATAATAAGAATCTTTACCTACGTAGGACGTTGCGATTATTGTTAAAAAAGTTATCTCACATTTTATAACTACGGTTTTGCAAACTACGATCTATCTCTGTAACGAATTTATTCCTAATATATTTAGTAGTTTCTGGATGAAAAGTAAAAAACACCCAAATGATAAGTTTAATGGGGAATAGACGCAGGTGTTTTAAACGTTTTATACAAGAAAAAAGTCAGTTTTACCCATAGATTTCGATATTTTTTTTGCTACGTGTATGTTTGGTTTCAACTGATTCCTATTTGTCGATGTGCGTTTGTTTAGACTTAATTTACTACATCGTTCGTATTTTACTATTTGAATGCGTTTTGCCTTAAATTGAAACTGATTCAATAATCTCGGAAACTTATAATAACCCCTCAATTAGGAGAGTTTACCAACTAAACCGCAATTTATTCTTGATAATTTAACTAGGGGAAACTATAGCCAATTTAATTTGTAAGTTGACGTAACTTCAAAATGATTACAAAATAATGTTAACATAACATTTTAATTTCATGTATTAGTAATTACTTACTTTACTTTTCATTTTATTTTAGTATAAAGCTGCAGCACGAACAAGGTATGCATCTGATGGTAAGCAATACACCTGCTCTATCAGTATAGTGCCTCGCAACTATTTAAAGACGGATAATCCAATTTGTACCCTCCTAGCACTTTACTGAAACATTGCCCTTCAAACCGGAACACAGTAATCCAAATAAATGTTTGCACGTTACAGCTTCATGTGGAATTGACTATGAAAATAATCCTATACTACAATTTATTATTGTGGGACTTGTGAATAAATATGTAGTGAGTCATTTTGTGGCGGCAACCATTTTATATCTATTTTTATAAAGCACAGCTAAGAACAATCCCGAATAAATCTCCTTACAAACAAAAAAAAAAAAAAACAGTTTGTCCGTTCGGGAGCTACACAGACACGTGAAATTTATGGCACTCCATTGTTTTTGCGTCTGTTAATAATAAGTTTACAACAACACATACCTTCCAAAATGACGAACTGTTTTTTTCAACTCTTTACAGATTTTGTGTTTTATAGCCTATAACTTTTATCAGCTCTAGGCTTTCTCTATTTAGTTAACGTGTGAAAGCATAACAGGGAGGTAGACAAAGCTATTTTCGCACTTAAAGTATTAGTAAACACAGGGATTTTCAGTAAATGATTTTTCAGTTAGCAATAAAGTGCCTTTCCCAATTTTTCATGAAACAAAACGTTCAAAAAAAAAAACAATTTACATACTTAATTTAAAAAACGAAATGTTATACCATATATAAGTAAATAAATAAATCGAATATTCTTTTGTCTCGTGGAATTGAAATTCAATTTCCCCGCATCCCTTGCGTCACCGTATAGGTACCCCATTTTCGCTCGGCTCTCGGTACCCTTCAAAATTGCCGTAAAGTTGTTCGCCACTTCCGCCGAGTGTCCTCTCAGTTCGTGCTCTATCAGCTACGATCGTCTGCTCCCAACCTATCGGACCCGAATATCTGTAGAGCACCATTACAACCACACTCCAAGGGCTTTGTTGATTAGGTAGAGTGCGAAAAATTTAAGGAAATTATTTTGTAGAATTGCGGTTCTTAAAGTCTGATTCAAGTGGCTTCGTAGAGGTCATTGACAATTTCTTAATAATCTATTCTATTTTTTGGCACGTAATGTATTTTTTTGCAACTAACTTTCGCTTGCAAAAGACAAATTCAGTTATAATAACAATATTTGATATTTAGAATATCTACAGAGCAAAAGTTGACTTAAGCTTAAGTTTTTGATTTATTTAAAACCGCATACAAAACCGCATACCGCGGCGAAAATGTCTAGAAATTTCTCTATTTTGCACGCACAGTTTTACCTGCACCGTTAATTAAAAGTAGCCCAAGTAGCCCAAACTAAAACTAGTATAACTGTGTTTCAAATTTCAACCCGATCCATTTACCCGTTTCAACGTGATTGAGCAACAAACAATTAAAAGTCCAAACTTTTACATTTACCCTGTTCGTGAAAGTTACATTGTTCCATTTAAAATAACGCATTTTTACCAATGACTTGTTTTCATTTGGCCGCCAATTCATCTAATGTTAAGTTAAAATGCAATCCACGACTGAGCGTGCTCACCTAGAAGAAACAGAATTACAGAATGGAGAATATTAGGTCTACAGACAACATCATTGTTTATTAGGCACGAAATATCAATGTTACTCAAAACAATTATATTATTCTGTGTTTTTCCTGTATTGTATGTCAATTGTTTGTAATTATTCATCCAGAGTTGGATATATAATGAAATTTAGTATTAAGATACTTTTGGAATAATTCGAAAAATATCACGCAACACATGAATTCCAACTTATATTTTTAATAGTTGTTCTGATTTTGATCTTACAACAAAACAAAGATTAGAAATTAGTCATTTTCTTTTTCTCATATTCCGTAAAGCTTTATCCAGAATCTTCATAATCCATGTTCTACGTGATCAAATAGCTAGCATAAACGTGACCTTTTGTTATCCAAAAAACTAGCTTAATAAAAAGTAACTAAATAGAACCGTTAACAAAGCATCGCTTTTCCTAAATGTTCCTACAAATGTATTCGACCTTCGTGTAATTGAGATATTATGCCAAATTACCCAATATTTTCTGGAGGTAGGCGTTTGAATGAAGACGTTTGCTTATTCTCTACCTTGAGAGCAATCTAGCCAAATGATCCCTTTGTAGGTCGTAGACTAAGCAAATATTACAAAGAGACAAAGCGTACCCTATTGTATGATTTAGATAAATAAAAATTATATAGATACACTGTTTGCTGAAGAGGAAAAGTAACGGTGGGAAGTTCAATTGTTGGCATACGCCTGTAACGTTTTGAAATATCTGTCAATATAATTTGAGTAAAAATGAGAGTAGGCTCCTACCGTAGGATGTTACTATCATTTTTTGATTACTTGGAATATCTATAACCAAGATATGTGTTTTATATGATTTGAACCTACCTACACAAAGTAAAGGTTGGACGATCTCTCCCTAAAGTGGTTAGGTAGAATTGTGGAATTTTGTACGTGGACGTATGTACCTAAGTATATAAGTATATAGCTAGTGTACATCGTATGGTCAATGGGATTGAAATGTATTAACGACGTACTAGGTAAATGGTCGTTACAGTGCGATGTTTGGTTTGATAGCAAGCTAAGTTTGACGTCGACACAGATATTTTAGGTACATCAGAGTGTGATTTTGTATACGGACAGATAGATAGTTTCTAATATATAGACCAAAAAGAACATTTCACAGCTAATAATAACTTTTTTTAACCATACCATTATCCTACAGCCTTAGGCTGCGTTTCCACCAGAGATGTGCGAGGATGCATAGCGAGGGATGTGTTTGTAAAGAACCAATAGGATCGCTTCATTTACCTTGCCTCGGTCAGCACAGCTCTGGTGGAAACGGCTCAGCGGACATCCTCGCACGACACATTTCCATCGCACATCTCTGGTGGAAACGCAGCCTTATAGCCGAAGATGAACTCTTCCAAGCTACTTAAACATGGAGAGGAATTTAGAGAAATAAAAAAGCAAAGTGTTTAGTTCCGGACTTTAATGTTTATTTTTATTTATTCTAAAAATAAATATACTCATTAAAGTAATTACAATACTTAAACACTTGTACTATACATCCAATATCGATTTAATACTTTATTCATAGCGTCCAGTGATTCAGCGGAATATAGAAACGCCACAGCAAACCTTTCAACAGCCCTTAAAAGCTTTCACAGTGCAGCAATTACAAAAATGTATCCAGGAACAATCGGCCTGCGCAATTACTAGTTGAGTGCAGACTTCGATGAACTAGACCAGGGGGCCATTAGTGAAATATGTTAACTGAACTGAATGTAACTACAATGGTTTTATGCTGTAATTTATAACTAAAATCAAACACAAATTTATCTCATTTAGTTTGTTTACGTTATAAACGACAAAAATTCGATGTTAATTGAATTTTCCAATGTAATTCGTTTTCTTTTTATAGTTTAGAGTGACGAGACGAGCTGTACATGTGCCTGATGGTAAGTAAGTGGTAAGACTCCAAATCATTACCACAAATCATTAGCACTGCACTGCGGTTGTCCCCCAGAGGTCTAAGATGGTATATCTCCAAGTCCTGTAATTTTCTCTGTCAACATTTCCCTTCGAACCAGAACACAGTAATGTTTGCACATTACTGCTTGGCGGTATAATAAGGTGTGGTACTTCCCCAGACGGACTCTGCTAAGAGTCCTACCACTACTAAAAAAGTCGATGTGTAAAAAAAATCTTGAAGATCACCGTGAAATTGAAAGTTTTGTGGTTTTATCAGATACATTTCGAAAAGCGTGCCGCTCATCTGCACTATCATGCAATACCACCTTGCTCTTATCTCTGTCAGACTGCTTGTTGGTCCAGAAAGCGAAATCGTTTCACCTAAGACTCGAAGAAAGGAAAGAAAGGGTTTGACTCCAGTTTGGATATGTTACTGACGACTTTTGGATCGCTAAATCATTAAGAGCCTCATTAGAACTGAGTTTACGGGCTAACAAGTTTATCTTTAAAACATAATGTAAGTAAATCCATTAATGTTTAGTAATAAAATTCACCCCAATGTACACAGTACTTTAGAGCAAAGCATCTGAAGTACTTTGGAATGTTCAATAGCGCAGAGAAACCGACAATGGCGTCGGCAGTAATGTCGACTAATAGTCGCTATTTTTATTAAAAAACTAAAAATAGTCACTAGTAGCAGGTAGAATTGTGAATTAAAACACAATTCTCAATTTCAACACCTGAATTTTCTAGTAATTCGAAAAAAAACGCACGGAATGAGCTGTATTCAGAATGAAAAAACAGTTATTAAATGATTTATTTTGTTAGTAAAACTTGAAAACCCTTATTAATCCTTATTTATCGCTAATCTACTTTTGTAAAAACGCTTCATTCAAAGAAAAATAAAAAATTAAAGCACTCTTCATCAAAGAAATAATTAAATCAAAAGAGTTTTTTTTTTAAATGTTGACGGTAAGACCTTTTTCATAGTCGATTAGGTAATAACTGAACTGAAAATCAAAACGAAACCTGTGAATAATTTCTGAAGAAGATACTAGACATAATAATAAGTAGACGACCGCTGTTTTTCTCTTAAAATATTATTAAATTGTAATGAAATATTTCACTTGACTTCCTATAATTGTAATAAAATATTTAACTAACCTAATATGCTTGACTTGTTTGACATTGAAAATATTTGTACAGATTTTAGCCACCGGAAGCTTTGAGTAAATGATTAGAGTACCTACTATTTGAAGGCTGTTAATTTACATATCTTCTTAAAAGTTATTTATTTCAAACAAAGAAGCATTGAAACGTGAGAAAATCTAACCGTAGGAAACAAAACACACTCCACCAAACTTTCAGTGAAACAGTAAACTATCTTAATTTTCTACTCAAAAATGATTCAAAACCAGTCAAGTGATAAACATATTATTTTCAAAGGTTTTCGCTTAACCACGATGATACGGTCCAAAGCGGTCCAAAATAGAGTGCATTTAGCAATACTTCTTTAGATTTTAGGACTTATATAATTTTATTAGTCACAAAATAGCAAAAAAGTAACAATTTATGACTGAGTGCTTGTTTTTCAGAATATCAAACAAACAAGTCATAATAGTCTTACGGTAAAATTAATTACAAAAAAGCCACAAAAAGTTATATTATATTACTTAGTTAGGCAGACTTAAACTTTTCGACACAAGCCGCTTTCGTGTCGTGAGATCCCAATATGTTCTTATGGTGATGACATGGCCACAAAGAGGCCGTAGGTTCTCACAAAAGTAATTATGTAGTAACGCAGGGCGGTTTAAGAGGTGCTGACCAGGATGGTATTGTTTCGTCTTAGAAAAGTTGCGAAAAGGTATAATGTCGAAGGTAGTCACGAAATAATCAAAGTTTCTTGTTTCTTTTTTGCATTTATTACATGTGCCTAATGGCAGGCCTAATTCGGGACAGAATAATGTAAATACATAGAATGTTCGAGGTCACTAAGCAGTGCCTGAGGAAAATAGACCAATAATAGAAGGACTGCAATGACAGAGGAAACTATTATCCTACTATTATAAATGTGAATGTTTGGATGTTTGTCAAAACGTCAGAACGGATCAAGCTGAACTTCGGTACATGGATAGATTATTATAGCCTGGAACTGGAAAAACGCAAAGGCTATTCACACTCAATACTTCAAGACTTTGTATATTATAAATTTTATTTAATTCATTATGAACAACCAAAAAATACTCCTTCCGTAATAATTTGAATTCTAATCTTCTAGATGCGAAAATTTGGGGGTTTGGATGTTTGTTGCTCATCATGTCGGAACGCCTGAATGTTTAGTGTTGAAATTCGGAACACAGACGGATTTTAATCTAAAATAACATATAGGTTACTTTTTATTGCGAGAAAACGACGGGAAAAGGAACTACACAGGTAAAACCGCGGGGCACTGCTAGTTAAAAATAAATTAATGTAATGTTTTCTGTATAAATACAAGGTACAATAGTAGACATAGACGTTGAGATTTATTTAAATACACTGACAATTTGACCCGCGCAGTTCCGTTCCTTTTTCTCGCTATAAAAAGTAGCCTTAATTTATTCTATAATCCGTCTGTGTTCTAAGTTTCAACCCTGTACATTCAGGCGTTCCGACATGATTTGCACATGATGGCAACAAACATTCAAACCCAACATTTTTGCTTCTAGAAGATTAGCAAAATTCAATGTATTACAGAAGGAATTTAAAGCATATTATTTTGGTTGTTCATAATCAATTAAATTGAGAGAAGCCGCCGTTACCTAAACGTTTACTCAAGGCGTGAGCCAACATTCAGCCAAATATTTGTGTCAAAGGAACTTACTTATCTTTGAAAATAAGTTTTTTTTGTACTAAGCCGGTTAAAGGAAGAACTAGCGAAGCTATGGAAGATGAACTAGTAAATTATATTACAAAGATTTCGTAACAGTATCACTAAGATTTAAATTATCTCATTTAATCTCCAAAATTCGATTAACGCGAAAAATTCTTAAACAACAATGTTCAGTAATTGTGTTAACTCAATTTACCTGACTCAATTTGGAGCCGCGACTCATTTATAAAGTAAGGATGAGGAGTCGAGTAGAGCTAATCTAATTTAAAACTCCCGTTTGCACGTAGTTTAAATTTCGAATAACTTGCACTTTTTTTAGGGTTCGTCACCGGAAATTTATTTGCACATATCACTGTAAAATTGTATTCACCGCCTGTTTCAGCATAACGCATGTAATTATACACGCACGGTAAGTTAATATCTTGACGTGGTTAGATGAAAATCTGACGGTTGCTATTACGATGACACATAATTATGTAGTTACATCAAGGTAATTAATTGAACCTCCTAAACTTGAGTTCGATACCATAACAGGCAATAATTTACTGTATTTTGCTACGAAACAGTCGGAACCATAATTTATAATCCCACATATATTGAAAATTTGAATGTTTGGATGTTTGTTGCTCAATCACGTCGAAACAACAAAACGGAATGAGTTGAAATGTGGAACACTATTAGTTTATAGTTATATAATAGCACTTTGGCTACTTTTTGTTGTGGTGAAACTATGTCAAGAGGAACTACGAGACTAAATCCGGAGGGAGCTGCTAGTAATCTCGTAAATACATGTAACGCCCTAACATTTCGAAATACGGTGAGCAAAATGGTTTCGTAGTCCACTGAACTTAAATCTATCCCATGATACGTAATGAGCTTTATTCACACATGTTCCCCTCCAACCAATGGTAAATTGTTATTCGTTAGAGTTTCAAGGAACATAATTTTAAACTGCAAATTATGACTTTTTCAAGAAAATAGCGTGACAAAAGTAGATGTATAATATTTTTTTATTTATAATAAGTATGTATTTAAAACTATAAAAGTATTATATCAGCTATCTGGCCGCCATATTACAAGCTTTGCTTAGTTTCGGGTCAGATGGTGTTGTGTGTGAATTGTCCACCAATATTTATAAAAAAATGATATTGAAATAAGATATTAGGTATACTTATAATTTGCAATACAACCGGCAAGGTGATTAAAAAAACTAGCAAGCTCATCAGTTACATTATTAAAAAATATTGCACACGTTGTTGTTTTACAAACAAATAATGACAAAGATATAGTGCCTAAAAGTTTCGAGTGACGTCACGATATGAGGCGTCATAACCCCAAGTTTGATTTCGAAAATTTCATAAATTTAGTAAATCAAATAATACGTGTTAATCAACCTAACAAATGAATCATAATTCTATATTTCTGACTCATCATCCAAATTCTACCAAGTGAGAAGTAAAATTAGTTATTTTGTATTTGCAACTTTCCTTAAATATTATTTTTCTACTAATGACAAAATGATTGTGTCATATACAGAACTCTTCACACACAGCTCGTCACTCAATTACCCACTTCTGTTTCTTTTTTTTCCGGCAATTTAGGCGTATCACGTATCTCGTAAAAAGTGTTGCCACGTAGATGTAGGCTATTATTTACCCTTAAAATTAGCCACGTGCCTGGCTCACCGCTCGGGTTTATTAGCTGGCCAAACGAGCTGAGTAGATACTTGCATTTTTTATGGCCGGTAGATACCTGAATACTTTATAAAGGCCGTGTGATGTTCCGTGGGGAATCCTCCGCTTTGGTTGAACTATAATTATTGTTAGTTGTTTAGCAAAACAATTATTGGTATGGTATCAGTAAATGATGATTATTGGTAGTACTCATTGTAGAGTCCACCTGGCGAAGTATCACACCTTTGCCAGTTATTCTACAGCCAAGCAGTAATGTGAAAACATCACGGTGTTCCGATTTGAAGCTCAAAGCATCCACTGAAATGACTGGGCATGGAGTGTAGATAAAAACCACATTAAACATCTTATATCTCTGGGTGATGAGTGCAGGGTAATGCTAGGTAATGATTTGGACTCTTCATGTTCCAATAGCTGCGTGTTACTGTGCTATTAATGGCAGGCATGCTGCTTACCATAAGGCACAAGTCGTGTTCGTCTTGTCAATTAATACTATAAAAAAAAATTGGAGAGTTTAATTTTTATTACTTTTGACCACGATTTATCTTTTTTTTAGCAACATTAGGTTAAATATCTGTAAATAGCTTTAGAAAACAGAAAACACCCAGATTGTAAGCAACAAATATAAATTGTAGCGTGCCAACTTGCAATCTTCAAACCAAAATAAATTGATAGTAATAAACAAGGTGAGTTTGATTTAAATTTAATACACTGCTATTTAGTGTAGGACTATTTCAACAAATTGTCATGCACTAAATTATTTCTACTAAAAGGTCAATTAAAGTGTGCTATTCTATTGAATAAAAAAAAATATGTATGACTTATCACGCAAGAATTTAATGTTAAACTTGTTCTTATTGTTCCACGTGCTAACAAATGTTACCTTAATGATAAAATGATAGTATCTGAAGACAGTTTCTATTCTAGAAGTTAGTATGGGTCAAATTTTAAAATGATTTGTATTACCTTATCTTACCAGTGAACAGCAATAATTATTAATAAATTGGAGCCTATACTGTCCTAATGCTGGGCAAAGGCCTCCCTACCCTCCCTCCATATGGTTCTGTCTTAAGTTAATGTTTCCCAGGCGCTTGAATAGCCATCAAGGTCATTCCGCCAGCGTTTCTTTGTCCTGCCGCATCGTCATTTGCGATCGGGTTTCCACTGAGTAGTGATTAAGATTTTTGTAATTGTATTTGATATTACGCACTATTAGGCAAGAAGTATTAACCTGAAGTTAGCTACAGTGCTTACTAAAACGTTGCCTAAGCTAGCTTCAGAGTGTAAGTTTCACGTGATTTGTCAGCGCGTATCATGAAAATTAACTCTCATATTTTTTCCCGAATGCGTCAAAAGAACTATAACTTCAAAAATTAGTTATGGAGAGCTTTGTCTATTGAGAATAGAACTACAGGATCCAGTTTACGAGTACGTTCGTGTTCACAAAGTCGTAGAGCCAGCTTATGGTGAAGTTTTGCTGAACTTCGCACAAGTAGGTAAGTACATTACAGGACATCTTGCGGTATATTGACTCCACCATTGGTTTCCGCTTTCTTCTCGTATATTTTCGCGATCGCAAACTCTTTTATTGTTTTACTCGCTCGACTTTGTTCCATTTTACTTGATTAATCGCTTTCCTATCACATATCCGGGTTGTTTACGATCAATAAACGTTATATTTACACACGGGTTTATTTATATGCAAAATGCGGACCAATAAAGTGGGATGCGAGTAAACAGTGACTTACAACCGTTGGCCTTACATCAGGGATTTGCCAAATATTCGTATTAGAGTACGAAAGGGAGCCACCAGCTACCGCCAATGAATTAGCCAATAAAAACAAATTGAACCAAATAAATTCCCTATTACCCCTGTTTTTTCTATTTACTTTAAGGTCGAGTTTCGTAAAGCATCTTCATGATGGCCGTCCGATGCTGAAAACGGAATGTTCGTCTTGAACGGATATTTGTTTCGGTTGATTTAAAATTGGAAGAAAAAGTTTTGAGTTCATTGTTATAAAGCCACGGTTCTCTAAATTAATTAAAAAGAGGAAGTGCTTATCTGAGAGCTGAAAAGGAAAGTTGGCAAGTTTCTCTGTAAAGCTGATAGCGGAGTTCTCTTTCGTGACTTCGGTGGCAGCGTCTTATTTTCAAACTACTGTGGTGCTAGTTTGATAATAATGTATAAAATCAAGTTTGTTACACACTAGTGCTTCTTCACTTCACACTTATTAATATTGTTTTTAAGCTTTCGCGATTTGAACACATAATGTTCGTGACCACGGCGGTTGTAACGCTGCCGAAACGTCGAGGTATTTAAACAGTGAATTAAATCGTGATTAAGTCCTGTACATTATAAACACTTATTAATGCTTAGCATATCTATATTTGATTGACTGGGGTTATGAAATCGCGGCTTCAAAGGTATCTAGCTACAGATGATTTGTCAAAATTATGCCATTAATTTTAACTAAACAGAACAATGAGTTCCATTTTTTAATCGGAATGTTAACTAAAAGATAGGTCGTAAAAGTGACATCGTTTCATGGTTGACACTCTAAAGACTTCGACGAGGTATTTTGACTCCATTTTCGTAATAGATACGTCTATAATGTGGAATTCGTTGCCTGATTGGATTTTTCCCGATGGTTACAATTTTGGTATCTTTTTGTCGAGTGAATCAGTTTTTTCTAGGTAGGCGCGTTCCATCGTACACTTAATCTTCGCTTAACATAAGGCGAGATGACGGTCAAGTATAAGCCTATATACTAATAGCGAAGCAAAAAAGTAGGCATGGTGCTGTTATACATAGCCGACTGAGCTGTTTGAAAATTAAGAGTCCAAATCACTATCCAGGATGTGCTCACCACTATTCTGACTTATACTTATTTAATATCTTTGTTATTTATCTCTCAGGAAATATTGGAATCGTACCAACTATACCATCGCAATTCTCAAAATTATTACAAAATGGAATGTATGTGAGTTTGTTTATGATAATTCTTCACATCCAACGGTTTCAATAATTTGAATGAAATTCGACAGGAAAATATTTGGCCTAGTTACTGTAAACATTTTATTCCAATATATAAATTATGCATAGATGGTACGATCCGAACAACTAGTAGAACATATGTAGTAAGAACATTTAATCTAGAACAAGAGCTGTCCCAACAGAAGCAGCCTTTGAATTTTAATGCGCACGCCTCGATGGGGCTTTCCATGCTTGCTTTCTTCACAGAAATAGAACGATATGCTGCAATATTCCAGATTATTATACAATTTCTCGTGCAGTAGTTTTGTATATATCTATAATACCGCAAAATTGTAAGCACCGTCAGTTTATAATGCTATTCGTAAGATTACAATCCTTTTTTTCACTGAGCACTCTGTTAATCACATTGCTCGTGGTCTTCCACAAACAAGTCCCTCAATTAGAAAATTTAGGAATTTTACTTGGCCGTTATGAATATCAGCCGAGTAACCTTCCCAAGTCTTCCAGTCTCTTTCCCTAATTTTTACATGCACTAGTTGTGTGATGTCCATGGTGTGCCTACCGCGTGGAAGTTCCCGAGCTTCACACCCCAAGATTACAATCCTACAGTAAGTTAGGTCATAATCTAGTGTCGTTGGATTGTAAACTGTGTTTACATTTTTACCGTAACAAAAAAATTTAACTACACTTCATTTGTACTTTCCTATCCTTCCTGTACTCCTATTTCCATAACTACCTATGTATCTACTCTAATTCTTAAAGCCCTCAGTTATACATGGTTACTGGTAATCGGCCTGGATCCGTTTAAGGGCATGTTCTGTATATTTCAACAAACGACTTTTGTTAAAACTCAATACATATCCCAAAAAAAGTGTATGAAATAATAATAATAAATATTGGTGGACAATTCACATACAACACCATCTGACCCCAAACTAAGCAAAGCTTGTAAGATGGCAGCCAGATAGCTGATATAATACTTACATAGTTCTAAATACATACTTATCATACATAGAACACACCCAAACAAAGTACAAATATTTGAATTCATCACACAAATATTTGCACTGGGTGGGAAACGAACTTACGACCCTCAGCTTCGCAGGCAGAGTTACTACCCACTAAACCACGAGGCCAGTCAGTGTTGTCCTCTCTAGCACTGTTTAGCAGCTGTTTAGTGTTTATTATTATTATTAGAGATACAGCTGGTATTTGAAACTAGCACCGTAGTTTCAAATGCCAGCTGTATCTTTTTGTATTTTACTCAGATGCTGGTATAACTTTCATTACCACCACTGATTTTATCGGTGAAAAAAAATCGTAGAACTGGCGTGTTCCGTATCACCTTCAACCTCACTTTCGCTTACCACCATTCAGGCGAGTTGATAAAACGACGAAACGAAATCCTTTATGTGCTAAAAAAGTAATTGATCATATATTAATACACAATTTTATTATGGCAACTTATTTTATCGCTCAGTTATAAAAGTAAACAAAAATAAAATTACGCCCCTCCTCGCATCGAATTAAAAAGAGGATGTAATAATTTCATCATAAAAACACCCAGTGTAGCTTCATCCTAAATTTAATTACAGTCACAAAATGACTCCCCCGATTGTCGTTACTCATAATTATCGTCAAGACTTGAGGTTTTCTTTACGTCCCAAGTTATATTGTGTTTTATATTTAATGTCGTTGCGTTGTTTACAAAAATAGCCTAATACTTGAGACATGTATATTTTTCTTTTTATAGTATAGTGATGAGACGAGCAGGACATGTGCCTGATGGTGAGCAACATGCCTACCACATAACAGGATAGTGACACGCTGCTATTGGAACATGAATAGTCCAAATCATTACCTAGCACTGCACTGCGCTCATCACCCAGAGATCTAAGATATTATATCTCTAAGCCCTGTAATTTCACTGGAAACATTAATTATTTTAATAACTATTTATATGCGTTCAGACATATCAAAACGTGTCTCAAATCACATTTAATTTAATTACAATTTTTTGCCGTAAATTACATAGGTTACAAAAGCATAGTCCTTCCACTAGGTTAGGCCTGTATCGCAGGGACCATACCTATTTCGATAATATGCAATAGCGATCATAGTACAAGTTTTCCACTAAGCTTAGAAATAAACTTGTTCAAGATTGATAGTTAGAAAGAATATGGAACTAGTATGGTGAGATATAAACTGCAAAATAAGGTTATTAAATAAAATGAAATCTTACTGTGTGCGTGTGTGTGGTTATTTTGGTTGATAGGGCTATGATCGATGAAACTGAACCTAAGATGGCGTATTTCATGTTGTTATACTTCTCCACTATATAGCTAACCAATAAAAGGGTTTGATTACTAATAGAATACTATACTATGACAAATTACAGATCCAAAATTGCATCCTCCACAAAGTTTGGGTTATTGAAGTGAAAAATTCTTTTGCCGCAGCACATACAGGTGATGATCCCATTGATGGTCATACTCATCGCCACGCCCTCCGGTTTCACCCGCGTATTTTCCAAAGCATGCTATAAAATTCTGAATTATAAGTTTTCACTCCTATCGCCAGTTCCTATGACTGCTATTTTTTTTAAGTTACTAATGAAATTAAATGACTAAACTTTTAAGGCTGAGCCTGAACAGGCGTAGTTTATGGAGCTATAAAACAATCAGCGTTGCCCTAAAATCTTTCATACTGAAACGTGACCTTTTTATCTAACATGACATTTAGACACATTTTTCTCTGCCGAGGTGAGAACGCAAAGAAAAGTCCTGTCGTTCGTATCGCAAATTAACTCGACAAGCGAACGAAATAAATACAGATGGAGAACGCGTAAAAAAATGGCACAGCTGGGGATAACACGTGTAAGCAATTTTTTATTTCTTACGTGATCATAAAAATGTAGGCTAACAGCTAGTTGGACGTGTGCATTGCAGTTGAGTGTTTCGATCTCTGTACTACGGTACTAACACTGACTTACCTACAATATGTACTAATATTATAAAGCTGAAAAGTTCGTTAGTTTGTTTGTTTGAACGTTAAGATCTCAGGAACTACTGGTCCAAATTGAAGGCTAAATATATGCTATGTAACTTTACGCTACTATGAATAGGTGCATGAATGAAAAAATGTAACAAAAACAACTTATTTGAACAAAAACAAGCAAAATATTCCTTTTTGAAAGCTTTTATTGCGCTCGCTGACGTGCGCCGAAGTCTGTGACAGCATGTGTCTATCTTATAAGGTCGCGTCATTTTAACCTAAGCTAACCAAATTTGTTCTAAATCTAAGTTGATACGACCAATTTTCGATAGGTGGCGTAGCAACGCGCACAAAAAAGGGTTCACTTAGTTTTGAAAATATTTCTGAGATTAAATATAATGTCTAAAGATTAACATGTAAAACAAACACTTGCTACCCTTATTTTACAAAATTTGCGTAGACGGAGGAGTATGAAATTTCCCACACTTGTAGTTTATATAGGTATAGAGAAGGAGTGGAAAATGCTAATTTAAAAAAACCTTCAAATTACATTTAAATCAATAAAAAAGATATTACATAATTATATTGCTAAACACTGCCATACATTTGTCAAACATTAATAAATACTGTTTTGTTTATTGTTATAGTATGTTAAATTCAGAGTAGTATATTAATATTGCTTTATGGGCAAGCTTCGACTATTTGGCCACCACTAGTAGTACCTACCTAATAATTTAGGTTATCGATAAATCTTAGGTATAGTAGTGTACTATTGAGCGTATTTGCAGAGTTCGCTTGAGGATGTACAATACTATTTCCATTTATTCTATAGCCAAGAAGTAAATTACAAACATTACTGAATTCTCTTTTGAAGGACAATGTTTTGGCATAAAATATGTGAATGATCTTATACATATGGATGACGAGCGTAGTGCCACGGTTGGTAGTGACGTAGCCTTTTAATGTTTAAACAGTTTCGTGGCACTACTATTTTATGGGCAAGCGTGTTACTTTTCATCAAAAACATGTACTCCTCGTCCCTTAATATTTCGTTAAAAATACGAATACACAGGTAAATTCTATCTACCTCTATTTTACAGGCTGCAATGCAAAAAAACGTGGCGTATACTCAGGTATACTAGGGAACACATTACATACCCATTCCCGATAAGAAACTTGACTAATCCCTTCAGAGTTGGTACATATTTATAAATTACCAAATTCTTCGTTAATTTAATTCTATGAAAATAGACTTAGTTTAATTCCTACAAAACTTAATTGATCAACAAACATCCAAACATTAGAACTTTGACATTAAAATTTACATTTAAATAATAATGACTTTGACATTTGAATAATATTAGTGGGAAAGCCATAACAAAAGAAATCGAAATCTAAGGGGAAAACAAAACCCAGTTACCACAAACTGAATTTCAAGATTACGTAAGTCTAGTTTCAGTAAACGAACCTTGTTCAGAGCTTTTGAATACGGATCCCTAAAAAATCTGCGAGAATTTAAACGAAACTCGTAATGCAATGATTTACGAAAATGTGATTCTCTTGTAGAGATATCACGTTTTTCATGTCGACATAAACGAGAATATTTTTTACCTCGAAACCGCAATTTGACATTACGTTTCCATTATCCGTAGCAAAAAAGCCTTTAAAGAACGTCTCCACAGTAAAACAATTACGCGGAGTAAAGATTTCACCAATAAAAACGAAATGGTCCTCAAAAGCGAAGTATGGTAAAGTTTTAAGATGAGTTTGACCCCATTTGGGCTATCGGCTGGAAGTGTTCCAATCTTCCCGAGTCTTAAAGGGAACGCCGAGTGGACACGTCCGAGAATATTTTGGAATTCTCGTATATTTTAAGAGCTGAAAAGCTGCAATGATGTTAGTCCTTTCTCGTAGATGTGAGTATTGTTGAGGGCTGAAAATAATTTGTCGAACGGTCCAAGATATTTTTTTTAGATCATCTATTATTACATATGGCTAAAGTTTATATATAAGCTACTATTATAGCTCTTGTGTAACTAAAAACATAATCGCGAATACCTATTTTGTAATTGTCAATAAAACTGGTTAAACTACTATTTTTATTAGATTGCAATTTTATCCTATCAAAATAAATAATAATGTCAATGTTTGGATGTTTGTTGTTCAATCACGTCATAACTGATCAAATTGAGTTGAAATTTGGAACATAGATAGATTATATATAGTCTGAACACATAGCCTACTTTTATCTCGGAGAACAACGGGAACTGCGCGGGTATAATCACGGAGCGCTATGGAGACTAACGGAGCGCAGTAAGAAATAAATCACTTATTTATTTTGCTAGATTTATACCTTTAATATTTCCTATCGTCTCTATTTCCTTCCCTTTGATGTCCACAATTCATAGGTCAGAAATTCAGCTCACGTCGGAAGTAGTTTGAATCCAATAGCCTTTGAACAATTACTTAAGACCTCGTTGACCCATTTCACTTGGACTGAAATAACTGTATGCTGTTTAGCCCGAGAGTAGGGGTTTAAAAAGAACGCTATTCGTTTAAACGTTAATCAAACACATTAGCTGTTTTCAAAATAGAGTTTTAGTTTTAACTAGCGGCCCGCCCCGGCTTCGCCCGTGGTACATATATATAACCTACAGCGTTCGAGGATTACGAACATATGAAAGAACGGTGAACGATTTTTTAAATCGGTCCAGTAGTTCCCGAGATTAGCGTGTTCAAACTATATATATGGCTACTTTTGATCCCCAAATTATCGTGCTGTTTACTGGGTCAGAAGTGATATGTGGCGGGGATAACTAATTAAATGACGATTGATCAGTTGTCGACCGGAGAGGAAAAATGATTAAATTACTAAAATGGCTATTAAAAAATAAGGGTTGATCGTAGAAGGGTGAAAATTGAGGATTTTATGTATTTTTGTATGTTGTATCATAAAAAAATAGAAATTAAAAATTTTGTCTAAAAAATATATTAAAAAATTTAGGGGTGGACTACCCCTAACATTTAGGGGGATGAAAAATAGATGTTGGCCGATTCTCATAGATACCGGATAAGCACAAAAAATTTCATCAAAATCGGTCAAGCCGTTTCGGAGGAGTATGGCAACGAAAACTGTGACACGAGAATTTTATATATTAGACGAGAATTTTATATATTAGATTACGAAAAGTCTGAAGCTGATGTGCATGATCTGATTACCTACTTTTCTCTTTTTATCCGCAAGCTGTTTTCTAGCTGTTACCCGCGACTTCGCCCGCGTAAAATTTTGAACGAAGCCTGTGTGGAATCAAAATGATTAAAATTTTGAGTTTTAATGATAGGTACTCAAGCAAGTTGAACCCGTAAATCTAAGCCGAGTCTTAGTGAAATGTTAATGTATGAATTTAATTGTAACACAGAAAAAATATCCAAGAACGAAAGAATCCAAATTCGGCATCAAAATCCTTTTAGCAGCAAAAACTTATTAGTACAATTTAGAATACCAGTAACGCCACCTAGTGATGAAAGAAAAAATACATACCACAATAGCAAAACAATGATTTAAATGGCCTTTAGTGCTTTTAGATTTAAACTGACATTAGCGCCATCTAATGAGAATATAATGTTGCTTGTTATTTTGATTGTGAACGCAAATCACCTGTATTATCTACGCCAAAACGGGTGCATATATTTTCATTTTGGCTTTTACCTTACCATCACATCAAGTTCCTTACGAAAATATATACTTATTATAGATTAATATGGAGTTAAACGAAAATATAGACTTAGACCCCATGTGAAATTTTAGACTGTAAACTATCTGTGTTTCGTATGCCAACCCAATTCGTTGTGCCGTTTTGACGTGATTGTTAATATTTGTTTCCTTAGGGCCCATGCTTCTTTTCAGGTTGATAGATAATACATAAATGTGGTATTTCAGACTATAAGTTATCTCTGTTTCAATTTTCTACCAAATTTGCTTAGTCTCTCCGACGTCACAGTAACCTATAAGTAACCGATTTGCTATTTCTGATTACAAACTACATGTGTTTCGAATTCCTTCCAAATATGTTCAGCCGTTCCAACGTTGTCCTGTAACTGTAAAAATTATAAATGTCAATGTTTGGATGTCTGTTACTTAATCATGGCGGAACGTATCAAGTGATCGGGCTGAAATTTGAAATACAATTAGATTATAGTCTGGAAGAACACATAGGCCAAACATTGCCTATGTATAGTTACTTATCTATATGTCCCTATGTGTTACTTAAGCTAAGCCAAGAATATGTTTCAAATTTAAACTCGATACATTCAGCCATTCCAACGTAATTGAGCAGCAAAATTTAAATATTGACATATTTATATAATATTAGGAAAGGATAGGATATTACAAAATTTTTGAAAAAATAAAACCGGTGAAATGCCAGTGGGACTCGCGTGCGAAGGGTTCTGAACCATTAGCAAATAAAATGATTTTATTGTATGGGAGCCCCCTTAAAAATTTATTTTATTTTAATTACTTACATTTAAAGAGAACATAAAACTTAATATTATGTGAATAGTGAAAGCGTCAACCTGTGACAGGTACGTTATTAGTATCGAGCAAGAAACGGTAAAAAAGTCAAGTTTGTTGTATGGAAATAAGCCCCTCTTAAATATTTATTTTAGTTTTAGTAATTTTTGTTAAAGGGGCAATAGAAATACATCGTCTGTGAAAATTTCAACTGTCTAGCTATCACCGTTCTTGAGATACAGTCTGGTGACAGACGGAAGGATGGACGGACAGCGAAGTCAGGTACGGAACCCTTACAACGGTCTGATTCGGTTACCGAAGCTTGTTGAACACTACCTTTAAATTTTAAAGAGTATTTGAATTGAAATAATACGTTAAGTTACGGCTGGTCTAGTAAGCTACAGCTGACTTAGTCGGGAGAACGCCGAATGTCGATCCAGAGACCCAGGGTTCAAAACCACGCGCACCACCTTTTCTGAGTCATGTTCGTAATGCCGGTAATTAAACGGTGAAGGAAAATATCGTGAGGAAACCGAAATGTACCTAGAATCTAAGTTCTAAGTCATATGTCATATGTCATCCACCAACCGACACTGGGCCAGCGTGGTGGATTATAGCCTTGTCTCTCTCCTTGCGAGAGAAGGCCCCGACGTCCAGCTGTGGGAACATTTAATGGGTTGTTTATGCTGCTACTTATTATGCTGATATGTTTTCTCAACTTTTCAAAAGAACAAAAATTTACTTCAATGACAGGTAATTTAATTCTGTCGTTCGACTAACTAAATACAGATAAATCTAAGCTGATATTTGTTTTTTGTCGATATTTGAAAAACTACCTCCCTGTTTTGTTTAACAAAAAAAGAATTATAAAAAATCAACTCACAATTAGCGGAGTTATTGTGTAAAATAAAACCAAATAAAAAAACATGCAACCCGATTGAGAACATCCTCCTTGTTTGAAGGAGGATATTCTCATCCTACTCCTTTTTCCACACAAAAATATATTTTTGACAATTATTTTTTCATTCAAGACGACGCGACGCGATCACGTGGGCACTTCTTGAATCTAGAATCTAGATCGTCTGTGATACACAGAATACTTAGAAGTTAGTATGTACCGAACGCGCCGTGCGTGTCGTTATTATTTAATGTTTGTGTAATTTCCGAACCACCAAACCGATAATGTTCAAATTTTTATGGGACAATATAAAAAATGTGTTCTTTCTAACAAAAAAAGAATTAATGAAATTAAACAACGCAAACATGAGTTACAACCAAATACACATTCTGACTTTCACCCCCTCCCGCAAGAAAACCGATCAGAATTTGGGGATCAAAAGTAACCTACAGCAATCTCCTTAGTTTAAACTAAAATCATGCCAAGTTTCAGCTGAATTGAATCAGTAGTTTCGGCGTGATGCGTGATCTCTATACAGAAAGACAGACAGACAGACAGACAGCCATGAAAGAAAAAAAATGTAGATTCGTCATCAGTATCGACTATGGAGTGCTCCAAAAAAAATTTTTTCAAAATATCTTCAATGTACAGAATTCGACCCGTTACAGTTTTATTATAAGTATAGATAATAATTTGACAAGTATTATTTATTGCTCTCTCTAACCAAACTGAAATACGCGTGAACTTCAAAGTTATTGGCTGGATTAGTCGTGACGAAGTCCTGGTCATATAAACAGAAAATATATATTACTCCAATCTTTCTTCTATCTTCTTTACTGGAGTAATTGAAATATTTACCTTCATGAGCACCGTGTTATGCACAACTACATCGCGATATTTTAATTTAAAATATTGCTGCTGCTTTGATTCCTAACTAGATCAACAACCAAAACGAACTGTGCTACCAGAAAGTACAGTTCGTTTTCCATTAGCACTTTTCCAGTGCAATTCCGAAACAAGTTAAACTAACTTTAGCCCCAACTTTGGCTAGCTCCTGATCTATATCAAGCGTAGAGTTATTTCAATTTGTACCGCATTCGATAGCTTTTAGTCGCAATGTTTGTGACGGTGGCGGGTGCGCGTAATGCGGATATTAGAATTCTGATTGCCAATAATTTTGGAATTTCTGCTAAAAACAACACTTTAAATTCACAGAACGTAGATGCTATTTTGTAATAATCGTATTTGACGCGGTTTAATAGTTTTGGCTACACTCTCATTACAGGGATAAGCTAGCAATTTAAACTGTTTGTAAAATTTGTGATCAAATTTATGAAAACTATCGTATATTACGACATGACCTTAAAAGTTATATCTCAATCGAAGGTATGTTTAAAAATGGGTATATTTTAACTAATTTTAAAAAGGGGATAAAACCAAGAGAATTTTATTTATTCTACTTCTATGATACAAGTAACGATATTTTCGTGATTAGCATGATTTTGATACAATCGATTCTTATCGTTCAATAGTTTTACTTAAAGATGTAGATGAATTTGAAGTGAATATACGGGTAACTCACGTGATGTACAGTCAGTGTAGTCCAACTTAAGTTTTAGACACGGCCTTTTTCAAGGAGAGTGCACACGCGCGACCGCTGCTCGTTTGGCACTGCGGACAGGTGTAGATTTTTTTGTTCTATTTTTTTTACACGATAAATCTATTCTATTCTTTTTAAACACTGCAATTTTTGATAAATGACCGTTCGTGCGTTTGAATCTATACTTACAAAACTCAGCTGTTCTACACGGACACTATCATATCCCTATAGCATTATGTATTTTATTTGCTTAGGTTAGAGGCAACGTGAAGCCAAATTCATCAAAATATTAACATTTAATTTACCGGTATTGTTCAAAGGCGTAAGTGTTCTTGCCACGGGCAGCCGGCAGCGTTTATTTACTGCTAACCGTCCGTTTGCGTTTACTGCGGCCATATCTTAAACGCCGTTTATTTTGGTCCAATTTGCAACAAGTACGGTACGTTTCGGTACTTACTTAGAGTTACGGCTAGGAGTTCGATAGGAATGTACGCGTCGTCGCGGCAAGTGGGGTTTATTGGCCCTACCTGTTTTATTTCGCGTTGGCTATTGAGTGAAAAAGAGTTATAAAAGTAAATGAACGATGTATTTTTAATACGTGATAAATATTTTGATTTCTATTGTGCAATGACTGTGGCTGTGAATGAGATAATTCCTTGGGTTTTGTTTTTAATCAAATAAATTTTTGATGATGGTTACGTTTTAAGTATTGATTGATTGATGTATGCATTTGGTTATTGACTATAAACATTTCCAATGATACCACATGATATACGTGACAATGTGTTTGGTGGCGTGTCTTATCGGTTTAAAACATAATACAAAAAATCGGGTTGAGTAAAATATTATGGGAGAGGCATGGACGTATTAAACGTCCATGGGGAGAGGCCAATGTTCAGCTTTATAAACCGTAGTGTCTAGACAGTAGTTAGTGTCATAAACTCTAGATCGTGTGGTCACAATCATGAGGTCGTAGGTTTGATTCCCGCCTCTGAGTATTTTTCCCAGCACAAATGTACATGTTTGTCATCACATCTGGTTCTCACGGTGAAGCTAAACATCGTGAGAAAACCGCGATGGCCTATATAATCTTTCGGGGTCATGCAACCTACACTAGGCCCAGGTGGTGGGTTATGTGGCCTTGATTATCTCCTTCTGAGAGAAGGCCCGACTCCCAGAAGTATGATTATATTTTAATGTCTGCATTTTTAAAACTAATAAACTATCGGGTGCAAATAATCGACGCTAACTTAAATTTTATCCATAGGTTAAACAAAGCAGTCAAAAGCTAGTTCAAAATAAGTAGGTCAGCGGCCAGACTCACCCCGGAGAGGGCATCACACGTCGCTGCTTTTCGCTTTTTTTAGCCGCCAAGTGACGTGGGTAAAGTTCTTGATATGGCCGAATTGGGGCGTGAATAATTAACTGCCAGAATTTTTAATTTGATGAAGCTGTTTTGGCTCGAACCGTGCCATTATTTTGGGTATAAAGACTTAATTAAACAGCTGGGATGATATTTGATGTTAAAAAGTGTTTTAATTTGCAAAGTTTTATTGTTATTTGATTAAATACAAATGTGTTTATCATTTATTATTGTTTAATCATCTATTCTAATAGTAATTGCAAAGTGGAAAAGTTTAATTGCTTGAACGTGCTAATCTCAGGAACTACGTACTGGACTGGTTTCAAAACTTATTTCACCGTTGGATCTGTTCGTGATTCTAGAGTGATATAGGCTATATTTTATATGGATCAGGGGCAAGACGGGGGTGTCCACCAGTGTACATACATTAATATAATAATAATAAATTTTATTACCTCTTAACAGTTTGCCCTTATTATGAATTACTTAAAGAAACTAGCATGCATATAACTAACTAGATGTCCGCCCCGGCTTCGCCCGTTGTACTCATCACATCTATATATAGATATAGCTCATCGGGATCCCGTACATATCCAACGGTGAAAGAATGACTGAAATCGGTTAAGTCATTCCTGATAATATCGCTTTCAAACAAAAAACCTCTTCAGCTACCTGCTATCCCACCTTTCGGAAATTGGTCGTACCAACTCAGATTTAGAAACAAATTGCATTAGCAAAGGTTTATATTCAATGACGCAATCTTGGACATTGGCGAAATTACGGTGACATTACCGAATGGAAGCCAAAATAAAAATTTGAAGTTGAAGTTGACGTAATCGCTGTCATGTCAAGTGTATCTATCTCTCTACTTAGTCTGTGGTCAAAGCACGCTACGAAAACTCTTACTCTCTTCTCAATATTTTTTTCCCGTTGTTGTTACATTCTTGATTCATGCTCCGCTTCTATTGATAGTAGCGTTATGTTCTATAGCCTATAGCCTTCCTCGATAAATGGACTATCTAATAGAAAAATAATCTTTCAATTTGGTCCAGTACTTCCCGAGATCTTAGCGTTCAAACAAACAAACTCTTCAGCTTTATAATATTAGTATAGATTAAACTAACTATTTAACTAAGTGGCGACCAAATTGTTCAACAATTTTATGTAATAATGAGTCCTAAGTCTCACACTAGGCTAACACACTAAGCCTGTGTTCTGAGCCTTAGTGCTTTTATCTTCTGACTATAGCGTTTTAAGTACACTAACTAAACAAATAAATGAATAAAAACTAGGATAATGAGATATGCAATTTTTTGCTTTGAAAATGATCTAAAAGATAATCCTGCTATGCACTTTGATGAAATGTGAGTAGTGAGTAATAAATGTAATATTACAATATAAATGTTAAAGAGATAAAATTGGCATTGTGTTTTTTAACAATATCGGCTATTTACGATAGCATTATTAATTACGAAATATCATGTAACCACAGTGAATAAATCTTTGTTAACAACTAGCAACGCCCCACGGTTTCGCTCGTGTAGTTTCCGTTACTGTCCTTTTGTTGCCTTATGTGTTGAAACTACCGGTTTGAAAGGCTATTATTGCCCTTCAACACAACACTATTTCACATAACTGCTTGACGATAAGCCTGACACGTAACAGCACAGTGACACACAGCTATTGGAACATGAAGAGTCCAAATCATTACCTAGCACTGCACTGCGCTCGTCACCCAGAGATCTAAGATCTTATATCTCTAAGCCCTGTAATTTCTCTGGAAACATTGTCCTTCAAACCGGAACACAGTAATGTTTGCACATTACTGCTTGGCGGTAGAATAACTGGCAAAGGTGTGGTACTTCCCCAGGCGGACTCTGCCAAGAGTCCTACCACTACTAATAAATGGCATATGTGGGGTACTTCCGCAGGCTGAATCTGCAAAAAGTCCTACCACTACAAAATATACAACCAAACGTCTTTAATTAAGATTGCGTTTTGTGGACGGATTAAACACTACATATCTTTCATTTAACTTCGCCCAGGCCAATTTAAAACATTGACTAAACAAAGGAACTGAATTACAAATATTTTAATTATTCTCTACTAAATTCTGATCTGGTTATTTCAGTGAAGTTACATGTCGTTCTTACTATGACTAATGTGGTCATAACTTATGTGTTTGCTGACTAACGACAACAACTGATGGTTATTAATTAAAATGCCTTTTTTAACGTTTTATCTGATGATTGATCTAACAGACCAGAAAATTTCAAAGCTAAAATATTGAGGATATTTTTTATCCTTCTAAATGAGAGTGTAAGATACCTAGCCCAGTGACTTCAAGGACTATTAACCTTCAGGAGAGATCATTAGGTAGAGAATCTATAGATATGAAAGGTCTCCATTGTACGCGAGTGTCTATAGTTACCATTCAATCGCATTCTAGGACCGTCCTAATACCTTTCCTATTTCATTCGAACGCCAATTGATGTACCCAATTAATTCTGAACAGAGGAACCACTTCAAGGTTTTACAACGAGTACAAAACAGCTACAAGAGTAATTATAGACAATTACGTCCCGGCATAAGGCTCCTCGGCATGATTAATGGTCCCTTCATTTCGTGGACCACCAGTTCAGGACTTTGGCGATATTGTAGGAAAGATACTAACGGTATTAATAGACTAATTTATTACAGCTGAGTTGTTTTTTGCCTGAAATTAGTGAATTCTAAAAATGTTGGCTTATTTTTAAAGATACCTCCTACCTATGTAATCTTCATTGAGTGACATAGTTTTGAGGAGTAATTAGGCTGCGAGTGTTTTTTACGGAACAAAAGATACTCAGCCGCGTTTGTTTTTTATTGATCGCAAATTACTGTCACATTGGATAGGGAGCTTAGATGTTAGACCTTGTTCGTTTAAAGTAATAGATATTGTTGCTTGATTGCTGTCCGTATTTCGATCAAAAAGCAATTCAATTGAAAGAGTTTTAATGCATAAAGTAGATACGCGTTTTACTATAATCTCATCGGTATATCTCACCATGTCTCACAATCACAACGGTAAGCGATGGTGCGGTCGAAGATGATGCATACTGACGTAAATACAGAATCATACTCGAAATACTGTTTTGACAATTAATACCACGTAATAGTTCAAGCATATTTTACGCTTTTACTAGCAAATAGTAAATGGTATTCACTAGCTAAACAATAAAAGGGAATAAAGATGAATTAAGTAATTCAAGCCGTAGAATTAATGTATGAATTGGGTCCACAACCAGCAGCCTAGACTTACAAATCAGAGAGCTAACTCAAAACCTAGTTCAATCATTCATACGAGATTTCATATAGTTTTGTATAAAGCTAAGTGCACTATATTACCGACTAGAAACTTGCTCTCAAAATCTTGTTAACAAATTGGAATCTATTCGTCGTACTAACCTAACTAAATAACCATCAAAGGAAGTTTAGCGATATTCAGCTTGCCTGCCAACATGTCTATAACGTATCACACATCGCTACAGCGCCAGCCCGGCGCGACGTAGCAGAGCTACGACGTAGGCAACTTTTTTACAGTTTGCAAGGCTGGTTTTTATTCCGTTCCCAGTTTTCTAATACAACCACAGACTGCATGAAGATAGTGGTAAAATAAATGAATAAATGTACATATATTGGTAATACATTCGAGCGCCCACCCCCGAACAGAGCGGTCATAACAGTAAGCGCGCTACGTTTGAAAATGTCGAAATCAACCCTGGAATCGTTGGAGAAGCTCCTGGCTAAGTTCGTAGCTCCAATTGAACAAAAGATGAACCTAATCCTGGAGGAAGTTAAACTACTGCGAGACAAGGTAGAAAAAATTGACGCAAAAAATTCCTATAAATCTGACAAGGGGGTAGACCCCGCAATTAAACTGACCGGCACGGCAACGGTCGCCGCGCCTGCCACCCGCCGCGCGCCCGGGCCCCGGCCCGGCGCGCCGGCCGGCGAGCGCAACGCGCCGCGGCCGGCGACTCCGCCGTCTCTCGCCGCCGCGCCCGCGCCCGACCCGGCGCGCGCCAGTCCCCAGCCGCCTGCGCCGCGGTCGGACGCCTCTAGTGATGCCCTCCCTAGCACTAGCGGGACCCCTCGCCGAGTCAGAGACGACGACACCCACGACACTGCGGCGTCCACTGGGAACTCCGACAGGGACGGGTGGAAAAAGGTCTCATATCTGCGACCGAAGAAAAATCAAGGCCCGAAGAAACGAATAGTGGTCAAGGGTAGCGGAACAAGTGACGATGAATTGAAACTGTAGGACGCGCTAGAAAATTCACGCCTGCTTCTTCGCACCGGACACGACTGCGGACACTATTTTGCGTTACATGACAAAAAAAAAGAAACAGTGCGATAATTACCATGTAGATAAATTAAAACTCACACACAGTAATTATTCATCTTTCGCCTTATTAGTACCGGAAGATAATTTTGAATTTTTTATGTGCGCGGAGAATTGGCCGGCTAATACGGAGGTCAGTGAGTGGTTTCGAGCGGGCGGCGGCCGGCGGCCCCGGCGCGGCCCGGCCCGCGCCGCGCGCCGCCGCCGCCGCCGGTCGCGAGCCCCTCCTGCCTAACCGTAATCAAACAATTACATTTTGTCATCAGAATATTAGATGTATTACTAATAAGACGAAAGAATTAGAAGTTTTTTGACAGGGAATTAACCTGCGACATACTTATACTTTCGAGCACTGGCTCCGTAAGCACCAAATAGTATCCGTTACACTATGTAACTACAGTCTGATATCTTTCAGTTGTAGGGAACAAATAGCTCACGGCGGGAGTTGCGTCTACGCGCGCTCGGAGATACGGGTAGTTAATAGACAAGATTACTGTGACCTATCGCGTGATCAAATTTTCGACGTATGCGCCGTCCAAATGTTGGATAACAACATCCTAGTAGTGGGTATCTACCACTCTAACTTGACCGACCACTCGGACTACCTTAAACTTTTCGAGAATCTCCTCACGAAAGTAACGAGTGAAGGCACGAACTGTATTATCATGGGGGATGTAAACATAGATCTGTTAGGTAACTCCAGTGCCAAAAGGCAGCTATTAGATATTTTAGCGAGCCACAATTTCGTCCAAATCGTGACATTCGCTACGAGAGTGGAGGGGGGAAGTAGCACGCTCTTAGACCATATCTATATAAACTTTCCCGCTGACCGCGTCACCAGCGTGACCGGGGTAGACACGAGGCTCAGCGACCACGCCGCACAGCGGCTCGTCGTCGCGAGGGCCGCGGCGCCGGCGCCGGCGCATCGAGCCGCCCGCAGCTACTCGGCGTCGAATTTAACTAATTTCACTGCCTGCCTTGACTCGATTGACTGGACCGAAATCGTTGATAAGGAGATTGTTGTTCTTTGGCGGATGTTATTATGAATATTTTGATGGATAAGCATAACGCCTGCTTCCCGTTTAAGATGCAACCGACCAATCGGGACCGACATTGGGTCGACTCAGAAATTCATAATTTCAAACATTTGCTACACGAAACTATACGTTTAAAATACACCTTTCCGAATAACGAAGAGCTGCATAGTAAATGTGAACAGCTCTCGAGTAAATACCGTTCGTTACTAAAGGAAAAGCGCGTACAGTACTACTCCAAAATAATTGAAGGGAACCCCAGATGCATGTGGCGAGTCATCAATTCTGAGCTGGGTAGGAAAACTCGCGAGAGAATGGATTTTACGGACGTATTGCGCGATAAATACGGTCAGGCGTTCGCAACAAAAAAGGGAGGCGGTGCAAGCACTTAATCAGGTATTCGTCTCGGCCGCGAGTGGGTGCGGAGCCCCCCGCGGCGGACTGCTCCCGTGCGGTGGCTGCGCTGCGAAGCGAGACTCCTCCGAGTGACATGTCTCTCCGACTGGAGCCTTTCACACCTGCCGAGATATTCACAACAACGAACAAGCGTATCGCGGCTAAAAGAAGCACCGATATATACGACGTATCGGCGCTGTTACTTAGAACCGCAATTATATCTCTGGCCCCTGTGATCAGTTGTTTGTTCAACACGAGTATCCGTGAGGGTCTCTACCCTGTGGCACTCAAAAGGTAAAGATTAGCCCCGTCTACAAAGGAAAAGGTATGAAATCTGATCCAGAATCGTATCGCCCGATATCGATGGTGCCTGCGATCAGTAAAATATTTGAAGTTAGTCTAAACCGACGGTTACTAAATTTTATAGTGGAACGAGGCTTTCTGTCGGAGAGACAATACGCGTACCGCGCCGGGCACGCGACCACCGACCTGGTGCGGGAGGTGATCCGGCGCGTGCTGGACGCGCGCGAGGCGGGCCGGCACGTAGCCCTGCTCTGCTGCGACCTCTCGCGCGCGTTCGACACCGCCGATCACACACTCATCGCAAACAAACTAGAACACTACGGGATCCGCGGCCCGGCTCAATCTTTGCTGACCTCCTTTATGTTGCACAGGACGCAGGTCGTGGTGGGAGATAGGGGCCGTGCCGTCTCTTCCGAGTTGACGAGTGTTCTGGGCGTTCCACAGGGCTCCTGCTTGTCTAATACGTTATTCAGCATTCTCTTGAATGACTTACCTAGCGCTATCAAAAATGCGGAAATATTCATGTACGCGGATGACGTCGCCGCGGTGATCTCTGCACCAACCAGAGGAGGATTAGAGGAACTACTAAATGAAGTGGCTAATGACCTCAACCGATGGTTTGGGATCAATGGGATGGTTCTGAATCTGCACAAGACCTGTTTTTTGACATTCAACTTAAACGGCAAATCAGCCAACCAATTGTCAGTGATAATAGGCAGTACCGCACTCCAGCAGGTTCAGAGTACGAAACTCCTAGGATTCCACATCGACGGCGCGTTGACGTGGGAGAAGCACATCGACGAGCTGTGCGGGAAGCTGGGCCGCTCGTGCTTCGCGCTACGGCGGCTCGCGGCCACCGCCACCCGCGACGTCGTGCGCTCCTGCTACTTCGCGACCGTCCACTCCAACATCACGTACGGGCTGGAGCTGTGGGGCCGCGCTGCTGACTATAAAAGAGTGTTTGTAATGCAGAAGAGAGCCATAAGGGCTATGGTCGGAGCCACCAATGAGACATCATGTGTGCAGTTCTTTAATGAACTTCATATTTTGCCACTACCCTGTGAATTCATTCTACAAACAGGCATTTTCGTGCATAGAAACATAGGTACATTTCAGAGGAGGGGCATTAACCCGAATTTCAATTTAAGGAGTAACATAAAACATAATCAACTAGTGACTCCGCCCCACAAGCTGAGTAAGTCTGAGAGGTCGGTCTATGTCGGAGGGCCCGCAATATACAACCGGCTGCCGTCGGTCGTACGGGACGCACCTTCCGCTATGAGTTTTAAACGGAACCTGAAAGCTTGGCTGCACGATCAGATTTTTTATTCTCTGGACGACTTAATGAAGTTGCCAGACTTCTAAAAAGTTGTTTTTAATTATTATTTTTATTTTTATTTCGTAATAGGTACGTAAAATGTAAAGAGCAATTTATGAAATTGTAATTGTTTTATTAATTCTTTTTTTTTGTGCTTGTGTATAAGCGACAATATTATTATTCAATTTTATGACTTGTAACTCACCATTACCAATAAATGATTTGTATTTGTATTTGTATTTACGAGCTAAACATTTCTTCAGGGAATTTTCGTTACTCTAGATGTGTTTTGTTGACTGGAAGTAAGTTTTGTAAGTACAGAGTGACGAAACGAGCAGGACAAGTGCCTGATGGTAAGCAGCATACCTGCCCATAACAGCACAGTGATACGCAGGAGTCCAAATCATTACCTAGCACTGCAAAGCGCTTGTTACCCAGAGATATGAAATGTTGTATCTCTATGCCCTGTAATTTCACTGAAAACATTGCACTTTTAACCGCTATACACACACACACACACACACACACACACACACACACACACACACACACATCACACTTTCCAATTATAACATTAAAAAGATTACCTACAATACAGAGAGAAAAACAAGTTCAACAACTCGGATTTAGCTCACAAGATTACGAACATGCAGAAAGTTTTAACAATCGCCAGTATCTCGACAGGCGTATCATTGAATGTGGTAAGATAGACTGTAAGACGGTTATATCAAGGGCTAATAATAGACAGATAAGGTAGCAATCAGATACATACATTGTCAGTTGGATCTACTTTTAATATTTGCGCCAGCAATGTTTTCGACACTTAAAACTTAATTTTGTTGCCACCGGCTTAGATAAGTTCATAGTTTCTATGTATGTATAGTTTTTTTATACATAAAGAGTGACGAGACGAGCAAGGCATGTTCCGATAGTAAGAGACATGCCTGCGACATAACAGCAGTGACATGCAGCTATTGGAATATGAAGAGTCCAAATCATTACCTAGCACTGCACTGCACTGCGGTCGTCACCCATAGATCTAAGATGTTTTATCTCTAAGCCCTGTTATTTCTCTGGAAACATTGCCTTTCAAACCGGGACACAAAGAAGAAGAAGAACAAGCAGTAATGTTTGTACATTACTGCTTGGCGGTAGAATACCTGGCAAAGGTAACATAAGTTACGGCTGTTCTTGTCGGGAGAACGGCAACTCCCGATCCGGAGACACCGGGTTCAAAGCCACAATAACCACTGCCTTTTCCAAGTCATGTGTCATCCACGAACCAGCACTGGGCCAGCGTGGTGGATTATGGCCTTGACTCTCTCCTTGCGAGAGAAGTCCCCGAGTCCCAGCAGTTGGAACATTTAGCGGGTTATTTATGTTTGTATATATACTATATAGTTAATAGTATCTGTTTATAATGAATAGTATCTTTAAATAATTAATACCAATATTTTTACAGATAAATTATGAAAAGACAGAAAATATTTTGATACCCAAATTGTGTAACATGTTATACCCTAGCTACTATTTAGTAAAGCGCGCGAATAGCTTTAATTTGGCGAGTAAACGCAAACCATTCACGGCCGAACGCGCCCCGACTGAAGAGAGGTGGCGCGACCAAACCGGGCAGCATAGAATACATCAGGACCGTTTAAAACCAAGCCTGCAAACTATAACACGGCCCGCGGACAAACTTTAAATGTCACGTATGAGTAAGTTCCTGCTAAATTAAAAACGTGCCGCATGCCAAAATACCAGTTAAAGTTGACCAGACGAACATATTTTTTGTGTTATGTTGAATTAACCACCCATTATTTTGTATCGTAGGTAAAAAGCTAAAAAGTTACCCCATGTAAGTCAGTCAGGAAAGAAATTGCAACTTTTTTTTATAGTTCAGAGAGACGAGACGAGCAAGAGTTGTCATGGTAAGCAACAGCATGCCTATAACAGCACAGTGTTATGCAGCTATTGGAACATGAACAGTCCAAATCATTACCACTGCGCTCGTCACCCAGAAATATAATGTGGTTTGTCTCTATGCCATGTAATTTCACTGAAAACATTGCTTTTTAAACCGGAACACAGTGATGATTTCACATTACTGCTTAGTGGTAGAATAACTGGCAAAGGTACGGTACTCTACAAAGAATCCTACCACTACAACCATGTACTACTAAAGTTACGTTGAACTTCAACCACCCATTGTTTTTTATCGTAAAAAGTACCCCCCCATGTAAATATGGCATCAATGAAACAACAACTTCCACAAAAAAGAGTGCAACCAGGTAAATGTAGAAAATTACACCGTTGAATATTGCTTAAAAATATGATGATGATGTCTTCCAGCCGATTTCGACTAGCCTCCACTCAGAACGATTCTCAGCTTTGCTTTCCCAACGAGAAGGATCGATCTTGGAATTCTTCATGTGTCTCTTCTGAACGTCCTTAAAACGTAGATACTGTCCCCCTGGTTTCCGCTTGCCATCCTGAAGTTTGAAGTAGAAAATGCGCTTTGCCACTCTTTCGTTAGGCATCATCGACACGTTTCAAAATGTACAAGAAACATAAGGTATTATATTTCGAGCGTGCGCCTATACACGTAGAAACGACATCTCGAAATCACACTGCGTGCTCACTTCAAATATGATTTAAATGCAACATTTTCCAAGTAATTTGCCCGAGAGAGATGCTAATTAGCCTGCCAATTACGCAAACGTCGCCGTATTCCGGCACTTGATTAATATGCGACTTCGAAACGCGTATCCGTTTGCGAACGTTTGCGTTCGCGAACTTACTCGCTGTTTGATAAATACGGCTTCCACGAAGTTGTCGTGTTAATCCTGCTTTGAAGAAAACATTCAAACGAACAATGGTTTGATTAAATATTCGAAAGGGGTTTGAAAAGTCCAATTATTCTTAAGATTTGTGAAGTATTTTTACTTTAGAGGTACTCTTAAAGACATTTAAGTTTTAGTTTATCTCCAACTCCGTTGCTATGGAATTTAGTAAATGCAGAAAAAAAATTAATCCTTTATAATTACTGCATTTTTCTGTAATCTATCGTATACGTATGATTCTTTAGGTGTCGCCAGCTTGATTGAGCAACAGAAGTCTACCTATGTATCTTTGACATTAGTAGATAACTTTTTTACTAAATTCACATGACACAGTATTATTTTGATGCTTTTTACAATAATTTATATCTAAAAATAATTTTAATAATTACAAATTTAGACCTGGCCTAGGGGATGTATCGACTTTTCAGGCGTTAGAGTTCGAGTCCCTTATAGAAATATTCAATGTTTTACAATTGATCTAAGAATAATAATTACATAAAACAATAATACTAAGTAATATTACTAAAATTACTGTAGTTGTAGTTAGTAAGTAAGTAAGCAGTAGTTAGTAAGCAGTATCTCCACTGCAGTAACTTAACCATTTATTTTACCAACATGCAGTATTGAGCTCTAGTATCTGTGTTCTGGCATGAAGGACAATAATGTTTCAAGAGAAATTACAGTGCAAATAGATAAACCATCTTATCTCTCCGTGTGACACTGTGCTGTCATGGACAGGCGTGTTGTTTAACATCAGGGGCACGTCTTGTTCCTGTCATTTCTTACGTGCAATGAAATTTATTTGAATCTGTTTATACCAGTGTATTTTTGTTCATGAAATCAATCTATTCTTGTTGACGAATAGTATGATCTTATGTACTTAATGTCTATCTATTCTAATACTATTATAAAGCTGAAGAGTTTGTTTGTTTGCTTGAACGCTAGGATCTCGGGAAGTACTGGTCCGAATTGAAAGATTCTTTTTCTATTGGACAGTTCATTTATCGAGGAAGGTTTTAGGCTACAGAAAATAACTCTACTATGAATTGAAGCGGAGCATGAAACAAGAATGTAACAAAATCGGGAAAAAATATTCCCCTTTTGAGAGTTTTCGTACGTTTCGTGCTTTGACATGACACATGACATCATGTGTCAAAGATTGCGTCATTAAATTTCAGTAATCTGTGCCTTGAATATAAACCTTTGCTAATTTTTTTTTCTAAATCTGAGTTGGTACGACCAATTTCCGACAGGTAGCGTAGCAGGTTGCTGAAGAGGTTTTTTGTTTGAAATCGATATTCTCAGGAATGACTGAACCGATTTCAGTCATTCTTTCACCGTTGGATATGTACGGGATCCCGATGAGTGCTATATAATATACCACGGGCGAATCCGGGGCGGGCATCTAGTTAGGTTATAAAAGCCAAGTAGTGGTGTGTATGCTCTATTTGCTGTATTACTTACTGTATTTTTGCTTTTGAGGTTAAAACTTCTTTGGCAACTTTGAGTACCTCTACATAGGAAAAATCTTACAGATTCACTAGTGCTGTATCGTTCTTCTGAATGAGTGAAATCTAGTGAGCTCCAACAGGTGAAATAGCGGTGTAACTGTAGCTGTAGTTAACGCAATGTGCGTTAACGTTTACCACTAAAATTCTGAGTTTTATTTCACTTCTATCGGCACTCCCTATGACGGCTATTTGTTCCTAGTAGACTTTAACACAATTTTGTAGAGCACCAGGTTGAATATATTTTAACTCATCGTCATCATCAGTTCATCGCAAGACGTCACTAAGTCAACTAATATTCACGAAATTTTGCGTTTTTGGGTAATTTGGTCCAACTTGAGATATAGGATAGTTTTTATTTTGATTAATGGTCTTTACATTATGACAATATTCGAGCGAAGGCAGAACGGGTCGCTAGTTTTTTTAAATAAATTTTTGGCTCAGTTTAATTACAATGACCATTAAATTGCGTTAAAGATAAAATGCGGGCGTTGGTGCAGGAATGCGGGCAAATGGCGAGCTCCACGCAATATTGGACATTCCGAACCCACCTGATGCCGACCTCTTTATTTTTAATCGCAATATTTAGAATAGCGCGCGTGACTGCGCAACCTAGGTATGTTTTCATGCCCTATATCTTATTATCTTATTATTATTATTGTCTTATTATATCTTACTTGCTGCATCCCGCGGTCCTCCATTCCTGTTATTTTCCCGGCATAAAAAGTAGCCTATGTATTCTCCCAGGGTTTTTTTCCTCATTTACTTTGTCATAATGTAACTTTTGCATAATTGTTTTTTGGCGTAAAGTGTTTCAAGCAAAACAATCTATTGTACTACAGTAGTATTGTACTATTGTACTACGCACGCGCTGCCGACTGGGAGCGTGCTTTCCGCGCCCAAAAACGTGCCATACGCGCCATCGTGGGCGTGTCGCAATGCACATCCGTCAGGCCATATTTCAAAGAGCTTGGCATACTTACGTTGCCTTCAATCTTGATCTACCAAGTAGCTGTGTATGTCAGAAATAACTTAGACTCATACGACACGCGAGGAGAGAGACATTCGCGCAATATACGTAACGCTGACAAGCTGGATAGTATACCTCACTCTCTCGCGAGATCGGAAAAACTGACTCACATTATGGGACCGGAAGTTTATAACACTCTTCCTAAAATAGTTAAATTAGCACCGAGCTCGGGTAGCTTCAAAAACCGATTAAAAAGCTGGCTTATCGATCAAACTTTTTATAGTTACAGCGAGTTTTTATATAGTGATGGCAAACTCACAATAAAGTTGTAAAAAATTGACATTGTTCATTACAATTGTAATAAGTACATATATTTTAAGTTTTGACACTTATTTGTACGATACCTTTATCGTACAATAGGTAAATAGTTCAATTTAAACTTTAAAAATGTATACTCTTTGTATACTCTTGTTTTGTTTTTTTATAAAATTGACGTGTAAATTGTACATTTATCAATAAAGAACTTTGACTTTGACTTTGACTTTAGTACAATGGTGTAGCGGACCCCAGGCGGACCAGGCGGACTCTGCTAAGAGTCCTACCACTACTATCACAGTTACCATTAGACGCATGCTTTGCTCGTCTCGACAATCTAGACTAGAGGTATATTAAAAAAAATTAAGCCAAAGTTTTATTTTTATAGATAGATAGATACTCTGTATTGTACACACCAAAAACAAAAAAAAACACTTATAAAGGAGAGAAGAACAATACATACCTACTAGTGTTACAATCGGCGCTCTTATCGTTTATAGCATTGGCAGTTTTCTGTTTCTAGTTTTCTCTACAAAAAACTCTTTTTCTACAAAAAAGTTTTACTTTTTTGTTATTAGAAAACTGACAATCTGAACCTTCTACCTCTACATTAAAAACGAAATAATATTCCAACTGTTATATCAAAAAAACACGCCCATTATTACTGCTTGACGTAGAGACCTATTCAAGTTACTTAATCAAGCGACTCAAACCGAAGAAATAATTTTACTTTTATGGCTATTTTCAATGACAGGAACATAAAACTTTCCGTCGCTATTTTCACGAATTATTCTGCCAACAAACTTCAACGTCTGGCCGCTGAATAATACAATAGCCTAAATATTCTCGTTACCCAGAATGATTCTTAAAGATATGAGAGCCGTACAATATACGGACACAATAATGGCAAAAGCGTATTGGCTCAAATGGCTTAAAGCCATCCATGCGTAATAATAACATTCCCGTACGCAATTTCTTCGCTACTCCGGGCGAGGAAAATTATATCATAACAATTATGGACCAAAATATGTACTAAAAGAATAAAGAGTAATGACATAACTTCTGCTGAATAAAAACGTTTGAGTAGGTAAGATAGTGATAGATAGATCAGTGTCCTATAATTTCTGTAGAAAAAATGTACTTCAAACCAAACCACAGTAATACGTGTATTTATATGACATGGCGTAAGAACAACTGGTAAAAGTGTGGTTCCCAAGTAAACTCCGCAGAGTCCTACCACTATTAAAGCCATGCATACCAATTTTATTTTTTATTTTCTTTTTTTTATTTTATTTCTTATTTATTTTTTACAATGTGTCAAAGTTTTCATAACAATCCATAATTGGTATAACTAACATATACTTTAAAAATGTTTGGTATGCATGGCTTTAATAGTGTTAGGACTCTGCGGAGTTTGCTTGGGAACCATACTTTTACCATTTATGTTAAAAGTTATGAAAACTATCAAATTTCTTTTAAGCTTTCCTAAAAACTCTACATTGGTCAATAGTCCAGTCGGGGCAGACATAAAACTAGCCTGAAATAGAAAAATTCCGGGCCGATTTTTTTTAACGTCGGTTGTGGTGGTTGGGCCTATAAATCTCGATTTTCTAACTAATCCCGGTAGAGGATTTGCCGCCATCTTGTTTTAAAGTTTTTCTTTTTTTGTTTTAAAGTTTAACTTTTTCGTGTTTCGGAAATAACTCGTTAATTGTTAACTTTAGAGCAAAAATGGTAGCATCCAAAGTTGTTGGAAATTTAATTTCTCATAAGATTGGTTAAAATTAATTTTACGCTAGGATCAATATTTGCAGAGTTATTCTATCAAGTTTATCAAAAAAATCGTAATGGGTGGAATTTTGTGGCTTACCATCAGGCACATGTACTGCTCGTCTCATCACTCGTTATTTAAAAATAAAATACTAAAACTACAAGTGCCAGACCCACTTATAACATTAGTAGCAAATATGGATAGCAAGAGAAATAACAGTAGGTGTAGATACAAAGAGCAGCTTCACAGCATTAATACATTCCACAGCTTAAGCACTCGCTTCCGTTCGGCTTGCGACACTATTCGCCCTTAATCCGGTATGCAGGAGGAATACCAACTAGTAGGTCTGCTCTGTCGAAGCAATCTATTCACTTATCGCTGTTTTCCTGTTCTTATTCTTACTTAAGGAAAGGGTTTACTGATCAATGGATTACTCGAACTAATTCCTACACAAATAATTACCTACCCGAATATTAACGATAAATAACTTTTGCCAATTTTATCTTTAAAAATAAAAGCTCCGCTTAGCAATTTGAGAAAGGCACTAAGAAAGTATTTTGTCATATTATTTAACGCACCTAAAAATGAAGATGTTTTTAAAACTACATATTATAAATATACTTACTCGTAATTATATTAAACACAATTTATTGGATAACTTAACGATAACATAAATAATCCTTTTAGTATTACTTTATTATCCCATATTACTCGTATTTACTGAAAAATGTTCTCTGTCTCCTATTACTCACGCTGAAATATTACAAATAAATGATAATTTGATTTCCACAGAAAATAGAGTACATAAACATTGTTAAATATTATCTATTCTATCGTTAAATGCAACAAAGTATATAATGTTTGTAAATAATATTCTAAAAATTCTCAAGGAGTCTCAGAAGTCAAGACAAAATAAATGTAGACTCTAATGGTACAATCCATCACATAATTATTTCTAGAAGCACCATCCCGGCGGCTATTGTACCGCTAATGAGCGACCTGAGACGACACTTGACCCTTTTAATTAACAGACTTGAATTGTTTATTGAATCCGAATGTTTATTTTTTATTTATCAAATTCTGTCTTTACTGACGAAAGGATCGAAACTTTGAATAGGTAATAGCTCTAAGTGATTGACGTTTACACGAAGCTATAAGTACTAGCTTGCTAACACTAGTTTGCTATCCTAGCTTTAAAAACTGGCCTCATCTCGCTCGGGCATTAAGCATATGTAGTTATATAGTTATGTTAATAATTAATATGATAAATGTCATGTTGGAAGTTTGGATACTTATTAACGTCGTTACGTACGAATGTATTCGGCTGAAATTTGGAATAAAAATGGATTAATTGTAGCCTACTAACGCAAACTATTCACCCAGAGAATCCTGCTCGTCCCATTACTTCACACTATAAAATCTAAGCTTGAATCATGGGAACCAAATAGTTGATAAATGTAATACTTACTGCTGTAATTGTAAATATGCGTACTAGCAGCGCCTTGCGGTTTTACCCGATTGGTACCCGTCCTCGTCGTTTTCCGTATTTTCGCGGGATAAAAAGTAATCAATGTGCCGGTCCGGTTGCCTGGAAGAGATCGCTCTTAGCGATAAGGCCGCCATTTGTTTCACTAGATTTAGGAATTTGTCTTTTTGTTTATTCATTTTTTGTTTTGTGTTGTGAACAATAAAGTGTTTCTATCTATCTATCTATCTATCAATGTGCTATTTCAGGCTATAGGCACAACCTGTATTAACGAATCTTAATTGCAATGAGAAATACACTACGCCACATACAAAGAACTACTTACACTAAGCACATCTGAATTATCCATAGCCAAATGAAGGTCTAAAGCTAATCAAGATGATCAATGCTACTACCAGCCGGAAGCCTTTTACCACGTTGGATAGCAATGTTTATACGTTGGACCAAAAAACGCCATAAATAATCTTTGTTCCACATTTTAACCCGATCCTTCATACGTTCCAACGTGATTTAACAACAAAACATTCAAACTTTCTTATTTATAATATTACTAGGTTTTCCATTGTTTTGCCGTTAAAACAATATTTGTTTCGTGCATATAAAATGTCAATAACAACGGCGCGGCGTAGCGCCAAGATGCCATAGCTCCATCATGTCTAGATAAATCAGGCTGTCTCGGCGCCCCCTCGCCGTATTGTGCTGCGATCCATTGTCCCACTAATGAGCAATCAGGCTGACTTCACGCAACTCGCTCGCAATCAGCTTTAAAAAGGTGTTTTATAAGGGACCCTGATTATGCTTAGACTCCGAACCCTAAAGGAATATATTTACAATTTTGTTGGAAAGCCCTATTTACGATAATATGGATTTTTGTGACGGCGATGTAGTCTTACTGAATTGCATATTATGTTACAGAAAATTTATAGCGGTGGCTTCTTAAACGACGGAATTACTGGAATTACTAGAATTATTTCTGGGGAAACAGCACAAAAAAAGAAGCAGCTTTCAAAGCACAAAAAAATGTGTCCGGGCTATATGCAAGCTTAAACAAACTGATAGCTGTAGATCACATTTTATAAGTTTATGCATACTAACGCTTCCTTGTCTGTACATTTATGAATGTGCGGTGTTTGTGCGCAGTAATTTAGACCTGTATTCTAATGTTCTAAGTAAAAGGAACAAACATAAAGTAAATATTCCCAAAAAACCAAACTACCCTGCTTAACAGTAGTGTTGTTTGTATGGCTCCTATTATCTATAATCATCTACCTAAGTATTTGCTTGACATAAATGTAGAACACGCTTTCAAAAACAAGCTTAAATATTATCTCGTGGAGAAGGCTTACTATAGTGTTGAAGAATACTTAAATGATAAATCTTATAAACTTATCATATCTTGACATGGAATGATTATACATATTTACCTACACATATTGACATGTTTTAATACTGAACGTTACTTTTATGAAAAACAATTTATAATTCTGACATACAAAATATATTGTGAATCTTGACATTAATTGAAAATCACCTTGACAAATATGCCTATTTTTAATTGTATAATATCTCTTTCAAATAATTTCAAGTTGTTTTATGCAAGTTAATGTATTTAGTGTTTAAGCATGCCGAAAGGCAGAATGTGGAGCTCTTTTTTTCTGTATCCTATCACCTCTAATGTATACCCATATGCGCAAATAAAGAATTTTTTTTTATTTTTTACTTTAAATTACATTTTTTATTGTAAATAAATAAGGTTGCAGAGTTTTTCACACAAAATTATTCAGCCCTAAATTAAACGAAGCTTTCACTTTTCGTTGTATAAATGTTTTTCGTTGGTGAGAACTAAACCCACGACCCAATGAGCAGATACACTACCGACTAAGCCTGATATGTTATAAAATAAATTATTGAAATCAATAAGCTGATACGTCGTTTTGGGTTTAGTTTGATGTCAGAAATGAGGAATTACATCTTTGTCTGTGAACTATCAAAAAAGTTGAATGTTGAACCTACAATGTTGAGTTTTCAGTGTACACTAACATGGTATACAAGATAAATAGTAAAAACGAAATACAGGGGTTATTTTTTAGTAAATTTCCAGTTCTTTAGATTTGGAAATAGGTTTTTGAATTTTAATAGCTCAAGTTTATCAGAAGCTTAACTTAATACGTTGACGTTTAGACGCTACGTTTTAGTTACTTGCATGAGCGCATCCTAATTACCCCGAGATAAAATTAGCCTATGTGTTATTCTATACTAAAATCATTTATTTCTGTAACAAATTTTATACAAATCTACAAATTCGTTTTTTCATGAAAAAGTAACAAACATCTACAAATAGCATATATACAACTTTCATAATTGTGAGTCCAAATAAATAAATATTGGAGGACATTTCTCAAACAACCCCATTTTAGCCCCAAACTAAGTCAAATAATAATAATAACGCCTCCAATTGTAGCATTAATAGTATGGAGGAGGAGAATTTGTGTTACATAGTCAGTTCTAATAAAATAAGATTTGGGCCAGAATGTTCTACCAAACATTTCTTCTAATTCATTTGCGTGATGTATCGTCGTGGAAAAGTCATTCATATAAATAAAACATATCGATGATATACTTCCCAAATACTGCCTCGACCAAAACAAACGTGGCCTAAGCGTTATCCTCAATCAAGCAATGTTGTTTATATAACTGATCGAAGCAGCGCAATCAGCAAATCCTTCGTTCAAATAAATAAATGAAATTAAAATGGACGGGGAAGCTCACTGTTTTGTATTTTCGTTAAAGCGAAATTTCAAAAGTCCATTTGTAAAATAATGAGATACTAAATAGGTGATTGAATGTTTTTTCATGGCAATTTAAATTAATGTCAACAGAAACGATCCTGAAAAAGATAAATTAAGATGTTCGTAGGCAGCATTATCTAGAATTATTAAGAACTATTTGAGTTAAGCGTAAAAACCATTGTATTGTTGACTATGTATTATTTAACTGTAATATTTCTCGCAATATTAGAATTTTACATATCATAGATTAAAACGCCTAGATCGATAATCTTCAAACAAACGCTTCATCTTAAGTGAGGAAAAACGCAGATTAATTTCGACTTAAGCATTACGAGTATGTGCTGAAGTTCGCCAAACAAAACTTTAATGTCGTAGAGTACGTACAGTGAAGGACCACACAAACTATCATAACGTTTTTAGTTGTCGGAGACGCGTGCACGAGCGCTTGACCTCGCCAATAGTCCAAAATCCCAGAGCTGCGAGACTTCACGTATTTTCTAATGAGCGAAATGTGATCGATTGAGTAAAGTTAGTACGTACTAAGAACATAATATGCTTACTCGCTAAGTTGCTCAGATGGCCATTTTCGAGATATAGGGTAATGAAGGTACATAAAAACATTACTTACTTCACGTATTTTCTAATAACTGATTTATACGTATGCTATCTATACTAATATTATAAAGAGGAAAGATTTGTATTTTTGTATTTTTGTATGCTACGAATAAACTCAAAAACTACTGTACCGATTTCAAAAATTCTTTTACCAATAGAAAGCTACATTATCACTGAGTAACATAGGCTATGTTTATTACGAAAAACAATGAGATATCCATGGAAATTTTTTGCTAAAACCAACGCAAGGTATAAAAACAACAGTCATAAAATGGCTTTCATCGCATACGCTGCGGAAAGCACTAATGATAGACCAAAACAATGTTCTACAATATTATAGAGCGTATTAAAATCTACAAAAAACCTCGCGAGACCATATGTCTAACTACAGTAATTACGTCGCTACAGCTACTTTTTTACATTTTAAAAGTAGGTAAAAATGCCTACCAAATTCAGACCATGTTATCAACACATTTGTATTAATTCTTATCCAAATAAATTATTTCTTATTCAAGACTTTTTTAATACCTATTGATTACTTTTTGAATTATTGAAGTGGGACATTCCATTCAAAAGATATAACGAAATCAAAAATATCAATCCTATCAAAATGCGGCGCCGCGCGGCGTAACACCGATAGAGGGGACACCGAGGCACGGGGGAGAGGTGTTCGCAGCTATGAAATAGGTAAGTACGAGTAGCCGCGCGCGCGTCTACTAATTCGCGTGTTCGCCTCGCTACCACAGAACATATACTCACGGAGAAGAATGCCAACTCCATACTTCATGAAAAAGTAGCGCCATCTATCGTTTGCCCCCCTTAAAACTTTTTCCAGGCTCAAGGCGGGAAATTTTAAAATCAAAAATTTGCGTAGGCGGGAAATTTCGAAATGTATTGTTTGCATAGGCGGAAAAATTTCAAATTTTGTTGGAATATAATAGGTAGTTTACGTACCACAAGGAACTACAGCCCAAATATAAACGAAACTTGTCTTGTTTATATTTATGGCCCGTAGCTCCATGTGGACCTGAACAAAAACATGCGTTAAGTTTTAGTAAATTTATTTCAATTCATTTATTTTTACAATTTATAAAGGTATTTGGACAATATGGCCATTAGCAAAATATAAATAATTTTAAAAAGTTCCCTCAAAGAATATCTAGTTTTTAAGTATGTAAACGGCATGACTTTCTTATATAAAATATCAAAAATGTTCCATAAGCCCATAAAATAGTTGCACATCTTACTGGGCAAAAAAGAGCAAAAAAAAGTGAATTCTGACATTAAAATGTGATGTTTACACCTTAATGAGACTTATCAGCCCGAGTCGCAGTCGCTTTTATGTTATTTTCTTCAAACTCTGCCTTCTTCGATGGTCCTCTTTCTTGTTTGAAAAGGCTCAGCATCTGAAAGTTAATTAACATCAGCATTATAGATTTCATCATCACTTAGTTGAAAGTAATACATTTAATTGTTGGTATTGCAATGCAAGGCTTTAAGGGTCAATGTATCCAGATAATTTTACATGGCAGTGATATGTATCGCTCCTGTTATGGACAAGCATATTGCTCACTATATCACTATCAGGCACAAGCCCCGCTCATCCCACCACTTAACTATTATAAATAAAAAGCCATGGATAGCATGTAATGAGATATTTATAGTGTTATTCAATAAGCACAATAGTTAAATGTTGAGATAATGAAACCTACACTAAATTCTAACACAATTACATTGTTATTTTTCCTGATTAGTGTTTTATTTTTAAAGTGCTTCAGTATACCAACCTCATATTTTTTTGATGCATTCTAGTAGTCATTTGCTTTATGTCAGCGGTCGAATTGTCATTTGTTTTGCGGATGGACCTGCATCATTTTCAGTTGTAGTAACCACTACCAGTATTTAAAATGATGCGTTTTCTACTAGCAGCGACTGTCTGCTTTGTAGATGGCCTTGCTTCAGGTTCAGTGCTGTTTAGCATCTAAAATGAAACAGATTAAAAACTATTTTACCAAGCATAATAAGGACTATATACATATATTATATCATGTTATCCTTTGAATATGATTAATATATTTATTTTATCTTATGATTCACATATTTACCTTATCACAGTTTTCATCTGATCCAGCAGATCTTATGAGTTGTTTTCTATCATAAACAACATTAAGATGTTTTTGTACAGCTGTTCTTGAAATGGGTTTGAAAACAATTCTTCTTAAGATAGCAATACATCGCCCCTCAACTCGCAACTGAAAACATAATTAAAAATGAACCCATATGTTTTAGTTTACACCAGGCGCTCTTACTATGTGATTATGAAAAAAATCGCAATTTGGCCCTACGTAGAATTTTTATTAACTAGGTACTTAGGTACCACATGCTTACCGTAGAGAATTCCTATTTCCAAGTCTAGGAGGCGATCTGCCACATTTTCTTTTCTCTTTCATAATGAAAAACATCAGGAATACTTCGTTTAAAACAAAAATAAAGAAAGATGCAAACTTTTTACAACACAAAACCAAGAAGCCATTTTTTGTTTTTTGTGACGATTTTAGAGATGAGTATTTAAGTAATGATAAAATAATCGATAGTTCTGTTTATTCGCTACGCAGGTAGTGGACGCAAATGATACTAAATATTAAGGCCAGGTAGTTCTGTCAAATTAGGCATTTAACGCTGTCTTGCTCTCGCGACCGTCACCGACCGCGGAATCGGTGCCACAGTGCAGAAATAACATTAAAATATTGGACTTTGTAATTTAAACTCATTTTTTGTTCAAGATTGGTTTATACTGTTTATACTAGTTATAACAATTTTGTGAATTGTGAAGTGAAACGAAGAAATATTAAATTTATCTATACTCGTAGATATACAAAACTCAAACTTTTCTTTTTGGTCACACTATAAGCTGAGAACGGCTTTTCCAATTTCATGCATCTTTTTAAAATGTTTCCTAATAATTCACAAGTTCGTCAAAAATTTTTAAAATTGTGCTGAAACGTAATGAAAGGCCAGTAAAATAAAAGGTTTTTGGTCAACTTTGCACTAAATATCTAGACCAATTTTTTCTATGAGGTAAAATCACTTACTGAGCATAAAATTACAAAATGCTCACAGATCCAGGTAGAGCTTCAAACGCCAATTGAAAAAACTGTTTTAGCCGATATATTTGAAACTATATATTTTGACAATAATTGTAGAAAATAAAATTTTGCATCTTTTGTTGATAGTAAACTTTTTTTTTTTGTAAAACTTACCGTTTACGATTTATAGCCCATTTAATGATACGATTGCGATGATGCCGATAATAGTGGATGTAAATGATGTGGTCTACGATGGAACTTGTTTCTCTAATAGAAACAAGCACAGTGTACCTCGTAACCCCAAGGTTCGAACCTTCGACAAAAACCCACTCTGGCAATGCGTTTCACAGCTTAGTTGTTCTTATTACAAAAGTGGAGACCAAACTCTTCGTTCAACTCTTCAATCATGATGATGAACGGTGCTGTTTTTTCGAGCAACGAGCAATATGATAGAATAACTTTAATTTAAAAACCACGACTACAAAAAAATCTACACGTAAAAAAATATTACCTACTATCTAAGGACACTTTGGCGAGTCAGACTAGTCTCAGAATATCTTTGTTACCAAAATCCATCCAGCCGTTTGGAAGTTATGTGGAAATAAAAGATTTACAAACATAAAAGATACGTGCGAAAAACATAACCCTTCTTCCATTCCGGTAAAAAGGGACACGTTTATGCTACTGGGAACATAATAAATCGTAATCGGTAAGTTCGAAAAAAAAGTTTACTGGCAACAAAAGATGGGAAATTTTATTTTCTACAATAATAATAGGCTTTATAACTTTTCAGAATATCAGCCAAAATATTTTTTCGAGCTGGCGCTTGAAGCTCCACCTGGATTTGTTATTATTTTGTGATTTTATGCTCAGGAAATGATTCTAAACCTTATATGAAAAATACGAATCGGAAATTTAGTGCAGAGTTAAATTCTACAAGTAATATCAAATTTGGTCGAGTGTCTAAATTTCTATGAATAATATTAACATTTTCAAAAAAAAAAAGAAAAAACAATAAATTTTGTTGGTGTCACAAACTTGGAAAAGAAATAAAAAAATAAAAATTCTAACAAAACCATACGTGTATCTATGGAAAGGTGTTCAAATTTTTCAATTTCAATTTCAAGTTCAATTGTATTGAAGTTCTAACATTTTTTTCTAAACTGAATAGTTTGCGCGAAAGTCTCTTCCAAAGTGGTAAAATCTGAATGTGAGGACTTTTCTTCCAAGTACTAAGTACCTTACTACCAAAGAATTTACCTAAATGGCATATAAATGCAAGTTATCATTTATGATATCTAACTTGCATTTATATTAGGGGATTTACGCAGGGGATTTCTCCCCTCTCTTTATTTCTTTATCCTGATCTCTGATTTAACGAACGAATATATTACCGATACTTATCTATTTTCCATTGCATCCGCATTGAATTTTTTAGTGATGTGGTATCGACGTTAGTTTTTTGAGACTCCCCTTTTGGTCTACAACATAAAGTAAACAGCGTACTAATTAGTATCAGCGTCTATTTGCAATTCCAATGAAAACGGTATCAAAAAATTAAGATCATAGCGTGCTTCACTAGTAATACCTACTGATATTGTTATACTGTGGCACTATGATCGTAATATTTAAAATTTATCGGTTGTCAAAATTGCAAAATCAAGCACAGGCCCGTCGTCCGTGAGCGCCGAAGCGCGACTGATCAGGCTTGCCGAATGGCGCGCTATATATATGGTAGATATTAAAACATAGTGAATAACTGATACTTTTTATCAAGTCAAACTCTACGAATGCATCTATAACTTTTTAGTGGCTTTCGTTGAGTACAAAAATTTAGTAAAAAAAATCATTAGTTTAGTCATAAACTTGTAAAAACTTTTTGAAAAGGGGTAACTTTGGGATTTTTTTCTATCAAGTAAAATTCATTAAATCGTGTTATTGACTGCGAATTGCACTAGATTAGATCCTTAACTGTTACATATATTTTTTTAGAATTGAATAACACTATTTTAAAGGTCTTAAAGTTGTTTTAAAAATTCAAAATTACGGCCCACACGCCCTTAAACATTTTTTCGTTTATGTTCCTATCAAAATGCTCTTTTCAGAACTACTTTTGTATAAGTTTATTCTACCTTTACTGTTATTGTTCAAGTTTTCTCGCACAGTCTACACAGTATTATATTAAATTTATTCCATTTCTGTTTCCTCACGATGTTTTCTTTCACCGTTTTAAATTGGAGGCATTACGGATATGACTTCGAAAAAACAGTGATATACGTGTAATTTGAGCTGGGGGGATAGGATACGATATAGGTCATCCCCAAAGGTCCCCTTTATCCTACTTACTAAATTAGAATAAAACGAGCATTAAGGACTACGATGATGAGACGATCAGAAATCTAGCTGTGTCAATAGATTCAATAAGCAGCCCACTAAATATTCCTACTACTGGGACTCGGGGCCCTCTCTCGCAAGGAGAGAGTCAAGTCCATAATCCACCACGCTGGCCCAGTGCGGGTTGGTGGATGACATATGACCTCAAAAGATTCTAAGTACATGGCGATTTCTTCACGATGTTTTCCTTCGCCGTTTTAAGTTTTGCGGTATTACGCATATTACTCCGAAAAGACAGCGGTGCCTGGTGCATGTGGGATTTAAAACCGGGGCTCCAGATCGGCCGCCGCCGTTCTCCCGAGTAGACCAGCCGTAACTATTTAGTACGTATTTAGAACTAATAGACTTTAGTAGTTACATAAAACATTGCACAACCATAAACTACGTCGTAGGTGGCATTAGCAGATTTTTAACACTAAATTACAACCATTAAATATTTACTGATTTAATTTTTTATTTGATGCATAAAAGTAAAAGGGGGAATAACAACGACGCCAGACACGTTTTTAACGTTTTTAGAACTAATGATAATATACCATAACAACTAACGCATAACAGTTTTCGCATAATTTTTGCTACCGTATATAGCATAAACATAACTTAGTATAATGTTTAAAGGCACATATTGAGAGAAGCATAACAATACCTAAGCATAACAATTGGTCCTATTATGGTCTATCACTGAAGTTCGACTCCGGGTGAGCTCCCGGAGCCAGAAGCTCTATGTCATTGAGTGTAACCTCTCGCTACGGCGGCGACCTCGCTTGGCTCGCTCCTCTCAGGACCTCCCTTGTGATTCTGGCTCCCGCATTTTTTTAATAAAGTAAAATAGGCAAAAAAACATGCGTTTTAAATGATAAACAGATGATTGGGATTGTTTGTTTTGTCTTGGTCGTATGTACTAAAATTTCTAAGTCTAATAATTTTGTTTTATACTTATTTTCCATAATACCCGTGCGAAGCCGGGGCGGGCTGCTAGTAGACAATATCCTTAAAAATTTGGCCCCAATACTCCCAGACACTTTCCGTCGGGCGTTTTGCTTAACAGACGCTTTAAAACTCCCAAAACAATGACTTAACTATAATGGTCGTCAGGCAACTATTTTAAAGCCTTTTCCAAAAAGACAGACTGATCTAAGAGGTCAATCATCCCCTAAACTCAATTTCAATGCCGCTATGGGTAAGAGTGTGAGACTGAGTGAGACATGTATTAGGAAATATTGACTTAAATTGAGTATGTTTTTCCTTTAAAAATATTAAATAAGTCAGAGGGACTCAGCAGAAAGCAGGGATTAAGTGTGATTACCGTTTCGCGAGACGTAGTTGAATGGAGGTAATCAGAACTGTGGTATTTGCTAGGGCATTGCACTGGATTATGTACCCCCGCGTTATTTACGCGATTATACACTCCGCGTAATCTACGTTCTTACTGAATAAAATAATACATTACCATCTTAAACGCTTTGCGCCTGAAAATATACAAAAAATCCTAGTTCCGGCGATTTTCACACGACGAAAAGTAACTTATGATCGATCATATCTCCTAAATGCCAACCCGATTCGTTCAGGCGTTCCAATATAAAATATAACTAGCGACCCGGTCATAGATAGCCCATTTATCGAAATAAAAACTAACCTTTCAATCTTTAACTCCTCCAACTTAAAATCTTTCAAGTTGGATCAAACTGCATACATGTGCAAATTTTATTAAAATCGGTTAAGTAGTTTAGGAGTCCATCGCGGACAAACAAATTGACGCGTAATGTATATACTAAGAAAGATATCTAGTGGAATTATGAAATTTTCTACTCTGAAATTAAATATTCCTAGACATGAAACATAAACGATTTTTCAACAAAAAATACGTAATATTTTGTCATCTATACCTCCGCACAACGAACGCATAGTCCTTGTAGAACTTACCGTACCGTGGGAAACTAATATACCTAAAGACCACGCGATGAAACAAAATAAGTATTACGACCTCCTAAACGAATTAACAAAAAACGGCTATGTAGTTAGTTTATACGCTGTAGAAGTGCGAGCGAGAGGTATACCAGCAAAATCTCTCTATAACCTACTGAAAGACCTTGGCTTATCCAGAAGTGCAGTAAGTTCTCTACTAGAACGAGTATCTAAAGCTGCACTAGTAGGCTCATATCAGATTTGGCTGGGCAGGGAGAGAAAAACGAGTAGTGAAGGTGAGTGTTGATGTACGTCAGAAAGGGGCCCCTTAAACCTACGCCCGAGTCACAAGTCTCGGGAACTACTCGAATTTTTCTCTCTCTGCCACACGATGGACCCGGCACCCGCACGGTGAATCCATGGAATGCTAAGAAGATCGTCTCTTTCAATATTTTTGAAAATTTCGACTCCACTTTAATTTCTTTAAAAACATTTAGTTATATTTTTTAATTGCATATTGATGAAAATTTTCATTTATTTGAAGTTATTGGAGTTGTTGTAGCCACATATGTACATTGTGTACATAATTTAAATTTCAGCGAACTTTGTAGCCATTTGTTATTTTATACATAAATTTGCAGTCATTGTAGCCGACTTCTTTGACTTATAATTAGTAGTACATATAATTATAAGTTAAAATCATAACATCACAAAATGGGAATAAGCCGAACGAATGAGCCACCGACCTCGATACGGAAAAGTTCGCCGTCACGTCGTCGATCTTCGAGCAACAGGAAAATAGACAAGATGACGCGAACTCGGAGTCTGTCGTACGCCGTACAATTTCCATGGACCGTACCATGAATGCATTTATTTATTTATTCAACGAGCACACAAAACAGAATGTAATATAAACACAAACTACAACATAAGAGTATACTGTACAGAACTGTATTACATTCCAAACTATGTGGGCCTAGAAACAACATTTGTTTAAATACAGTGGTTTGATAATAATATTAAATGAGAGATTATACATAAAAAAAATTAGGCCAACAGCTCTGAACTTACATTCTTACGTTTGTTTCATTGGATAATGATTTCGTTGGGTAAAGTCCGCCTGGGGAAGCGCGACATATGTATTTGCCAGTCATTCTACCGCCCAGTAGTAATGTGAAAACATTGCATGAATGATTGCAATATGTTCACAAAAATTATCGGTAGGTACTTTTATATTCTAATAACTGTGGGCAGGCGTGTTGCTCATCATCTGGCGTTCCTATAACTCGTTACTCTTGTCAAAACAGTAGGTAGGTAATTAAGTTTGTTAAGATTTTACAATAGTTTTTGTAAAAAGGTCTTGCCAGACAGGAAGACGGACAACAAAGTTATCCTATAAAGGTTTCGTTATTTTCCTTTTAAGGGCTCCGTCCCTAAAAACTAAATCATTTGTTTGGTGAAAATGTGCGTAATTTTTTTCTTTCTCATTCCAAACACGTCAAAGTCACTGGTTCGACAACAGAACAGTTTTAATCTAGTACACTTTCTTCTTCATCATTGTCTCAATACTATAAGCAACTGACGATATGACATTGCTCTATACCGTGATTGGATTCGAAATATGATCTCAAAACGAGTTCGTGGTAGGAACCCATGTGTTTCCGCTCCGACATAATTATTTCGCCATTCCGACACGCGTCGCCGCTAGTTTCCGCTTCAATTCATCTATTATGAACATGGTAGGAAATAGACGTAAATCGTTACTAATAACGTCGCCCCGTAACTCCTTTAGTTGCAGGAAACTATTACTGAAGTTAGTATTTACGTAGACATACCTCTCGTATTTCTCTCTTCTATTCTGGTCTAGGATAGAAAACTTGAAACAGAGAACGTAGGTGTGTCGTGCTGTTGTAACAAAACCAACCCACTAATGTCTTTGAAAACAAAAAAAATATGAATATCTACAGGAAATATGTATTTTCCAACCCATCGATCGGAGTCTCTTTTTTAGCCGGCTTTAAAAAAGGTTCTTAATTCACCTATACCGGAGTTCCTCAGGGGTCGGTACTCTCTGCGACGCTCTTCCTGCTACATATCAACGATCTGTTGAAGCCCGGTATTTTTGGGTACGCAGATGATAGCACCGTCGTAGAGAGTTACATATCTAGCGCAAGAGCCAGTGGGCAACAAACTCAGCTACTGAGAGAGAATATGATCGAGCGTTTGAACTTGGCCCTTCAGGCAGTCTCTAAATGGGGTGATGCCAATTTGGCCAGGTTCAACGAAGGAAAGACACAGGCGTGTTTGTTCTCCGCTAAAAGGAGTCCGTTCCAACTGGCTCCTATAATTTTCGAGGCGTATCCGTGCCGGTCACTGACATCTTGAGGTTTTGGGCGTTTCTTTGTCATCGACGCTTAACTTTGGAACGTATATTGAGTCTAAGGCTAAATTAGTCGCAAAAAAACTTGGTGTCCTCTCAAAGGTGCGAAGATACTTCAATTCTGAACAGTTGCTCACGTTATACAAAGCACAGATTCACTCCTGTGTGGTGTACTGTTCGCACCTTTGGGATGGATCGGCTAAGTATCAGCTGGAGACTCTGGAATCGATTGAGAGACGCGCCAAAAGACTCATAGGCAATGACACTCTTGTGCGTAAAAGACTTCAAAGTCTTGATCATCGCCGCAAAATTGCTAGCTTATCGGTATTTTATCGGATACACTTCGGAGAGTGTGCAACTGATCTGCATGAGCTAATTCCACCTTGCCCTTTCTTCTATCGGACTTCTCGTTCCACAAAAGGGCGACATCGTTTCATGGTTGATGTTCCAAAAACACGAACGAAGCGATTTGACTCCACGTTTGTGATAAGAACGTCTAGGTTGTGGAATGCGTTGCCTGAGTGGGTTTTCCCCGATGGTAACAATCTTGGTGTCTTCAAATCAAGAGTGAATCGGTTTCTTTTAGATAAGCACGCTCTATCGTAGATCGCATCATCGCTTAACATCAGGCGAGATGGTGGTCAAGTGTGAACCTATTCTAGTTTAAAAAAAAAAATATTTTCAGCATGTATGTCACGCGATAAGTCCGCCAATGGGGCGTTTTCCAGAAGCAAAAAGGCCTATCAAAGACAGTTCCCAATTTCACCATGGATGACGCCCATGTTTTAGTTTGTTAGAGAAATTCCACAAAAACCAACAGTGTTGTCCCACTTGGCAATTTTTAGAACTCTTTTTGACAAGTCAATTTGTATCTGGAAAACGCCTCATTAGAATGGATTTTTTTATTGTTATTCTTTTGTTTGTTAGATTGTGTTTAGAGATACCTATCTGAAAAATTGGGTATAGGTGTTCTGTTAGCAATTCTGTTCTCCATTACCAAAAAGGCACAATGTTTCAATTTATTTTACATCTAAACATACTTCAACAAATTTTTCTTGTTATGTTAACAGTCAAAGTCTTTTTTCCAACTTTTGTATTTAAGAGACGATTTTCTTAGCATTCCATGGATTCACCGTGCGGTTGCCGGGTCCATCGTGTGGCAGAGAGAGAAAAACTCGAGTAGTTCCCGAGACTTGTGACTCGGGCGTAGGTTTAAGGGCGTGTGGGCCATAATTTTGTATTTTTAAAACAACTTTAAGACCTTTAAAATAGTGTATTAAACTCTGAAAAAAATATATGTAATAGTTAAGGATCTAATCTAGTGCAATTCGCAGTCAGTAACACGATTTAATGAATTTTACTTGATGGAAAAAAATCCCAAAGTTACCCCTTTTCAAAAAGTTATTTCAAGTTTATGACTAAACTAATAAATTTTTTTACTAAATTTTTGTACTCAACGAAAGCCACTAAAAAGTTATAGATGCATTCGCAGAGTTTGACTTGATAAAAGTATCAGTTATTCACTATGTTTTAATATCTACCATATATATAGCGCGCCGTTCGGCAAGCCTGATCAGTCGCGTTTTGGCGCTCACGGACGACGGGCCTGTGCTTGATTTTACAATTATGACAACCGATAGATTTTAAATATTACGATCATAGTGCCACAGTATAACAATATCAGTAGGTATTACTAGTGAAGCACGCTATGATCTTGATTTTTGATACCGTTTTCATTGAATTGCAAATAGACGCTGATACTAATTAGTACGCTGTTTACTTTATGTTGTAGACCAAAAGGGGAGTCTCAAAAAACTGACGTCGATAACACATCAGTAAAAAATTCAATGCGGATGCAATGGAAAATAGATAAGTATCAGTAAAATATTCGTCCGTTAAATCAGAGATATCGGGATAAAGAAATAATGAGAGGGGAGAAATCCACTGCGTAAATCCCCTATTTTTTTATGCCATTTAGGTAAATTCTTTGGTAGTAAGGTACTTAGTGCTTGGAAAATGTTTATATTGTTCATAGAAATTTAGACACTCGACCAAATTTGATAAGAAGCCTTTTAGGTAGTAAAATTACTCGTAGAATTTAACTCTGCACTAAATTTCCGATTCGTATTTTTAATATAAGGTTTAGAATCATTCCCTGAGCATAAAATCACAAAATGATAACAAATCCAGGTGGAGCTTCAAGCGCCAGCTCGAAGGTTCGAACCTTGGGGTTACGAGGTACACTGTGTTTGTTTCTATTAGAGAAGCAAGTTCCATCGTATACCACATCATTTTCATCCGCTATTATCGGCATCATCGCAATCGTATCATTAAATGGGTTATAAATCGTAAACGGTAAGTTTTACAAAAAAAGTTTACTAGCAACAAAAGATGCAAATTTTTTTTTTTCTACAATTATTGTCAAAATATATAGTTTCCAAAATATCGGCTAAAACATTTTTTTTCAATTGGCGTTTGAAGCTCTACCTGGATCTGTGAGCATTTTGTAATTTTATGCTCAGTAAGTGATCTTTACCTCATAGAAAAAAATTGGAATAGAAATTTAGTGCAAAGTTGACCAAAAAACCTTCTATTTTTACTGGCCTTTCATTACGTTTCAGCACATTTTTTTTCAATATTTGACGAACTTGTGAATTATTAGGAAACATTTTAAAAAGATGCATGGAAATTGGAAAAGCCGTTCTCAACTTATAGTGTGACCAAAAAGAAAAGGTTGAATTTTGTATATCTACGAGTATAGATAGATTTAATATTTCTTCGTAAAAACTCTTATCACTTCACAATTCACAAAATTGTAATCACTAGTATAAACAAATCTTGAACAAAAATGAGTTTAAATTACATAGTCCAATATTTTAATGTTATTTCTGCACTGTGGCACCGATTCCGCGGTCGGTGACGGTCGCGAGAACAATACAGCGGTAAATGCCTAATTTGACAGAACTACCTGGCCTTAAGGGGCCCCTTTCTGACGTACATCAACACTCACCTTCACCACTCGTTTTTCTCTCCCCTGCCCAGCCAAATCTGATATGAGCCTACTAGTGCAGCTTTAGATACACGTTCTAGTATAGAACTTACTGCACTTCTGGATAAGCCAAGGTCTTTCAGTAGGTTATAGAGAGATTTTGCTGGTATACCTCTCGCTCCCACTTCTACAGCGTATAAACTAACTACATAGCCGTTTTTTGTTAATTCGTTTAGGAGGTCGTAATACTTATTTTGTTTCATCGCGTGGTCTTTAGGTACATTAGTTTCCCACGGTACGGGAAGTTCTACAAGGACTATGCGTTTCGTAGCTCTAGAAAAAAGGAAAATGTCCGGTCTGGATGACGAAACACCCACATCCTCTGGGATTTTGTAGTGCTTTTCATACGTGTCCATTAAAATAGTCCAATCAGGTGCTGTACCCAGGATTGAGTAAGGCTTGTTCCTGGAGTTTGAAGTTGAGCCTTCTTTACAAAGTTAATTTGTCTGTTGTTTGTCGTCAATCCCTTTTGGGCTCTAGCTACTGAAAGGCTCATGGCTTCACGTATGATTTCAAGTACTCTGTCATGACGCCGTGAGTAATGACCCCCATTAAGGAGCACCTTGCATCCCACCAATATGTGCCTTGCTGTACATATCGCCTCTCCACAAGTATAGCAACATTTTTCAGAGGCTTTTCCCCACCTTACCAAGTTACTCTGGTCAGGGAGGGTCATTTGGAATGCATTTAGATAAAATTTTAATAAGGCAGGGGACCAGTCATAGATCAAGGTGCGCCATTTTAGAGCTAATGGGATACAGAACTCACCTATGGTTAACCACTCACTTTGCATTTCTAAATTCATAGCGTGCACTTTGTAACCGTCATTTTTTGTCTTGTTGTAGAAAGGTTTTTACCATGTCTCGGTCTTCCCCTTTTTTTTCGCACCCAACCCAGCAGTATTTACTTGTGCACCAGCCATATATATAAATTGTTTATGGAATTGAAGTCTAGATTCCAGGTCTGAAGCAGTTTTGTCTTTTGGGAGAGATGTAATTAATTCGTCTTGCGACTTTCCCAAAACATGCTTTATTACAAAATATTACGTGAACTAAATCCTTGAATTTTAAACGAAAACGTAGGATTGATAGTGCTTTTCCTCACAGGTATGTTTCAATAGTTGCACAAGATGAGACAGCGAGCGAACGGTTGTCGCGAAATTAAACGGAAATCGAACTCTGCGGCTTGCGGTCCCGACGAGCCGCCATCCTACCATCTGCCTCCACCTAATTTGACCCTTGTTTGCTGAGGTTTCTATTTTGTCATCCATATATGCAATTTTACAGACTAAAAAAATTTACTTACCTCTGTAAATATTATGTAATCTGATATAGGTAAGCTCGATCTTGTCTCTCAGATTTTGTTCGATGTCAGAAATGTCAAAAATATCAATAACGCTTGCTTGATTTTGCACAAAAATTTACAGTCATTTGTTCAAGTAAGTCTTGTACAATTGTTTGTAAACAGTGGTTTGTGTATATTAATACTTACGTTCTGACAAATGAGGTCAAGCACATTTAGCACCTTTGTTCTAGAGAACACAGTCATAGATGAGTACGAGTATTTTTTAGAGAAAAATAGTCATAGATGACTATTTTTCTTAAAATTTGAAAAATGTTCTTTTCCTCTCCTATATGGAACTAAAAAAAATGTTTAGGTGTGTAAGAATGGGCTGTTTCCACCTAACTACGACATTTGATTTTTAGAAATACCTACATTTTACATTGTGGATATCGCTTGGTTTTAGGCAGAGATTTCGACATTTTTGGTTTTAGGTTTAACCGATGATTGGTGTTTAAATTGCTTAAATTGAACTAGTATTTAAATGCAATCGATCAGCTCTTGAAAACAGTGAACCAGCCTAATATGCTAACAGGTTACAATGTTTATGTCTCATCATTACTTGTATATGGAAATTTGGAATTAAGTTTTTGGATAATTTTAACCGACATAAATTTACCCACTGTACCCAAAAACTTCAAAAAATCTGCTTGGGGTATCTGAAGTTAACTAAAGAGTTTCGATTGAGTGACTAATTCAGCTTTTGCAACGTGATTATGCAACTTAAACTTTCACATTTAAATTTATTTTTATGACCCGCACCCGGACCCGCACGGTGAATCCATGGAATGCTAAGAAAATCGTCTAGCACAATGTGAATATAATATTATTCAAATGTATTGTATTCGTTAACTAAATTCAATTTGGGATGTTAATAAGTCAACCTATTTCATACGAAATAACTACAGAAAAACATTCTACAAAAATAAGAATACAGGCTTAAAATATGGGTTTGTAAATGAACCTTTGTTTTAAAAGGGTTAAAAATTACTCTGCAAATTGGTTTAGCAAATTGGCGCAGTATTTGGTATCTGATTTTCCATTTCATTAACCTGATTCGGAATTTCATTGGTGAACATTATTTATTGGCTGTGAACTATGTTGGTGCTGATAAAATTGTGACGGTACAGTAATCAGTTTAGTGTAAAAATTGTAGAGACCACGGATGTCGGGTAGAGACAGACAAATGCTTTAAGCAATACCTATTTGTACGTCTGGTGTAATATCTCTTTTTTTTTAACAAATTTTATAATTACAATTTTTTTTTGTCCAGAAGTATCTTTAGCAAAAATCTACAACTTCTACCCCCTCAATAATAATCAATTTCAATACTGATATGTGAGATCGCGTCTGTAATTTGTGATAATTTTCGGCTGTGTTTCAAATCTGAAAAAGAAACACTTAACTCAGTGAAAAGGATTAATTTTAAATTCAAAAAATGGAACAAGTGATCTATGTGTTAGCATAGCTAAAGACCCCAGAGCCAAGCTGACCCGACACTTTACCGAAAATATCCCGGAAGTCAGCCTGTATGAGATTAGGATGGCCCTCAAACAACTTAAAAACAACAAGGCACCTGGCGACGACGGAATTACGACTGAGCTTCTGAGAGCGGATGGAAAACCGGTACTTAAAGTCCTCCAGAAGCTGTTCGACTCCGTCATACTTAACGGTAATACGCCAGAAGCGTGGAGCAGAAGTGTGGTAGTGCTCTTCTTCAAAAAAGGTGACAACACCTTGTTGAAGAACTACAGACCCATCTCACTTCTGAGCCACGTTTATAAGTTGTTTTCGAGGGTAATCACGAATCGTCTCGCACGCAGGTTTGACGACTTCCAGCCACCCGAACAAGCCGGTTTCCGAAAAGGCTATAGTATCATAGACCACATCCATACGCTTCGGCAGATTATACAGAAAACCGAGGAGCATAATCGGCCACTATGTATAGCGTATGTGGACTATAATGAGAAAGCCTTCGATTCCATCGAGACCTGGGCAGTGCTTCAGTCTCTCCAGCGATGCCGCATTGACTATCGCTATATCGAAGTGTTGAAGTGTATCTACAGTAAAGCCACAATGTCTGTCCGATTACAGGACCAGTGCACAAAACATATCCAGCTACAGAAAGGCGTGAGACAGGGAGATGTTATATCTCCGAAACTGTTCACTGCCGCGTTGGAAGATGTTTTCAAGCTACTGGACTTGAACGGATATGGCATCAATATCAACGGCGAATGCATCACTCACATTTGGTTTGCCGACGACATAGTCATTGTAGCGGAGTCGCTGGAGGACCTCGGTGCTATGCTCAGGGACCTCAGTAGAGTATCCCAACAGGATGAATATGGACAAGACGAAGGTCATGTCAAATGTTCATGTCTCACCTGTACCGGTTATTGTTGGGAATACCACACTCGAAGTTGTTGACGGATACGTCTACCTGGGTCAAAAGATCCAATTAAGTAGATCCAACTTCGACAAAGAGGTCCAGCGAAGGATCCAACTCGGATGGGCAGCGTTCGGGAAACTTCGGCACATCTTTGAGTCCAGAATACCCCAATGCCTAAAGACGAAAGTCTTTAACCAGAGCGTGTTGCCAGTGATGGCTTGTGGAACTGAGACGTGGTCCTTAACTGTGGGCCTCATAACGAAGCTCAAAGTCACACAGCGAGTTATGGAGAGGGCTATGCTAGGAGTCTCTTTGCGCGACAGAATCCGTAATGAAGATATTCGCAAAAGAACGAAAGTGGCCGACAAGCTCAAAGAGTAAGCAAGCTGAAGTGGCAATGGGCAGGCCACATTGCTCGCAGAACTGACAACCGATGGGGAAGAAAGGTTCTCGAGTGGCGACCACGAACCGGAAGACGCAGTGTTAGACGGCCTCCCACTAGATGGACAGATGACCTCATAAAGGTTGCTGGAAACCGCTGGTTGCAGGTCGCAGGATCGTTCGTTGTGGAAATCTAGGGGGGGGAGGCCTATGTTCAGCAGTGGACGTCTTGCGGCTGATGATGATGATGATGATGATCTATGTGTTAAATTCGTGGAGCGTAAAAATAGATCTAGCCATGGAAAAAGACTTCATTCATTTCTATTCAGATATATTTTGTAAAGTAAGAAAGTAAAATAAAAACTCACTTTGCCACACTTAAGAAATATTATGCTAAAATATGACTAAAACACTAATGCAAAATAAAATATTTGCCTAAAACCATCGATATAATTAAAGAAACGAAGATGAGATACAATACAAAAAAATGATGATGAGATATGCTATAATCTAAATACAACATAACGTGGCGAAAATTTGTTTGAAAATTGAATTGTCAGCGAACGTACACAATAATTGTAGACTGCAGGCCCGTGAACAAAATTTATGGGTCAAATGAGCCAGTATGAGTCCTATGTAGGATTATAGATGGGTATAAAATAATAAGATTGAGCACTATGCCGTCACTTGTAAGCTGTCCAACTGAGTGCAGATGAGCATTCAAAAGCGCAAGTAGAGTGGTAAATTTTGGTCATTTGTTTTTGTACGGCATTCTTACCATCAAATAGATCCATGGAAAATAATGAGAAAACGCGTAGTGCCGTACAAAAATAGTGGTCCACCAAATCGGAAACATGTTTGATATTTCGGAAATTTTCAGGGAAATTTTGGTCATTTGATACTGTACGGCATTGGTTCCATACAGTTGCAATAGCTCGTCTAACCCATTATTCCGCAACGCCGTACAAAAATAATGCGACAAGAAGAAAATATCGAGAGATCAATCTCCTCTTTTCAGTAATCCAAGGAGGTGATTTGATACAGTACGGCATCGGTTCCAAAACATTGTCTAGCAGTCAAACGTACATTTAAAAATAATGCCGTACAAAAATGACTGTTCATTTAAATGTTTATCGATAATTACCTTAATTTCAACGTGTACTTTATTTATAAAGGTGATATGGTGGTCATTTGATACTGTACGGCACCTTATTTTTATAAATGACATTGCTAAAAACTATTGTTGTATAGTAACGCCGTACAAAAAAAAGTGTTCTAAAAAAAATTACAGAGGAATACAAAACATATTATCGTTGCTATTTTTAACATATTATCGTTGCTTTAAATAGTATTCAGGTAAATAAATTGGAAAAAATAATGCCGTACATTTTAACCCTTAATCGAACAAAATGTGTATCACTTAGAAACTCGAAAACTATGTACGTACTTCAGGGCAAAAATTATGGATCTCATTATTGTCGAAAATAGTATTTTACACTTTTTTGTTGTCAAAAAACTTTTTTGTGAAACGTACCGTTTACGATTTACGGCTCATTTAATGAAACAGTTTTTCTATCGCGGTCGATAACTTTTGAAATATTAGGTAAATCAATAGAACGCATCCGTTAATTTTTAAAGATCAGTTTATTTTCTATAACTTTTACCTTCACCTTTTTTTTCTAAAGTCCATACGTTTTGATTTATAAGACGTTTAAATTCTGTTATTCTGCCAAAAAAATAATTAAGAATTGTATTAAAATAAACAATTTTTTTGTTTGTGGTGGGTTATTAGACGATGAAAACTCTGTATTTGTAAGACAAAAAAACGAAAACTTGTTAGACACGCCTGTCGTGTCCTCCGCAACGAATCGGTTAATGAAATATAGGAATTTTCAACATATTATCGTTGCTTTCAATAGTATTCAGGTGAATAAATAATGCCGTATATTTTAACCCTCAATCAAACAAAATATGGACACCTAGTTAGGGACTATAGGCTCATGTACGAAATTGATGGGTTATTTAAACCACTAACATACCTATGTAGGTCAAAGACAAAAGGGCACCTGTAAAATAATAAGATTCAGCACTATGCCGTCACTTGTTACCTGGCCAACTGAGTGCATGCAGGTGAAGAGAGGGTGTTGCAACCCTTTATCTGTTCTTCTTGTCGTATGATTTTTATACGGCGTTTCGGAATAAAGGATTAAAACAGGTATTTAAACTGTATGGAACCGATACCAAAAAATTCAACAGTAAAAATAATTAAAATTTACAACTTTTACAATATCAATACATTTTCTAATCAATTATTTCGCAATGCCGTACAAAAATCATGCAATATGGGGAAAAGCCCGAGGGTTGCAACATTCTTTCTTCACCTGCACTCAGTTGGACAAACAAAAAAAAACAAAGTAAGCCAGTATTAGATGAGACGAGAGTGAATATGAAAGCATGTTAAAAGAGTTGAAAACTAACTTACTCGGAGACTACTAACTTACAGAAGGGATTTCGATGAAACTTAGTGCATAGATAGATCATGGTCTGTAATAATACATCAGCTACTTTTAAGAATAATAATTTTACCATGCGTGTCTTGAAATTTTCAACGTTACGCCCAGTAGTCCAACATTAATTTTCATGTAACTCAAAAAGTATAGTCATTACAAAAAAAATAGGTAAAATTTGTAAAGAATAAACTGTTCTTTAAAAATGGCTTGACGTGTTTTATTGATTAATTTAATATTTCAAGAGTTATCGGCCGCGATAAAAAAAAACCGGTTCATCAAATGGGCCTTAAATCGTAAATGGTACGTTTCACAAAAAAGTTTTAGGCAACAAAAGGTGTAAATTTTTATTTTCTACACTAATTACTTTAATAATTTTAGCCCTAAAGTACATAGTTTCCGAGATATTGGCCAAAAACATTTTTTCAAGATGGAGCTCCTCTTGAATCTGTCAGCATTTTGTGGTTTTATGATCAGTAAGTGATCCTACACCTCATAAAAAAGAAATTTGTATCGGAAATTTATGGCAAAGTTAAATTATAATCTTTACTGGCATATGATATGAACTTTCAGATTTTTACAGCATTGACTTTTCTTAGACATGTTTGTATTAAATTCAAATAAATTATCTGAATGCCGTTTAAAAAATCGTACTATATATCACCCTAAAGTAAATTTCGTCACATGGTATTTTCTGGAGTTTTTTGGTATTTACTGACTCTTGGATTAACAAAAATGTACGGCACGTATAAAATTTTTATCTTTGCACAAAATGCTTTCGGAATAAATTAATTTTACGTTGTATCAAATCACCTCCCTGGATCACTGAAAAGAGGATATTGATCCCTCAATATATTCTTCTTGTCGCATTATTTTTGTACGGCGTTGCGGAATAATGGGTTAGACGAGCTATTGCAACTGTATGGAACCAATGCCGTACAGTATCAAATGACCAAATTTTCCCTGAAAATTTCCGAAATATCAAACATGTTTCCGATTTGGTGGAACACTATTTTTGTACGGCACTACGCGTTTTCTCATTATTTTCCATGGATCTATTTGATGGTAAGAATGCCGTACAAAAACAAATGACCAAAATTTACCACTCTACTTGCGCTTTTGAATGCTCATCTGCACTCAGTTGGACAGCTTACAAGTGACGGCATAGTGCTGAATCTTATTATTTTATACCCATCTATCATCCTACATAGGTCTCATGCTGGCTCATTTGACCCATCAATTTTGTTCACGGGCCTGCAGTCTATTGTCAGCGAACGTACACAACTCCTTGTTGCGACTGAGACTGAATCTGGAGACGTCACCTGATTTTGCATCGCCATAGTAGAAGCGCGTTTGCCGCTTCTGCCGTTTTTAAAGTTCGATGCCTAAAACAATTACTCTTGGAATGGAACCAAAACAAACGACTTCTCCAAAAATAGGAAAACCACATTGGCGCTTACAATCAAGGATCAAGATTTGCGTAAATGCGGTCAAAGAGTAACCAACCAGCCCATGAGATTATAATGGGGCGCGGGTGACCCGTAAATAAGAACCTACAAACCAAAGACGTGACGTAAACTTGACGTGTTATATTTCACTGCGACGTCCAAAACAAAAAAGTAGTCGAGAAAAAAGTTAAATGAAACAAAAACGTTTCTTTATACTAGACCCACACATAGAATGAAGTAGATTAAAAACGAATATGTTAACACTTCGAAATTAATTTTGTATTTTAATGTCTTTCAACAGCTCAATATATTATTTTAACAAACTGCCAAACTACAAAAAGCTATACTCTAAGAGAGTCTTATTTAAGATATTTTTGTTTAATTCAACACACATGAAGGTCACATACGTCGTACAAAGAAGAACCTTTTATCAAATGTAATTTAATTCCCTTAGAAAACGAATTTCAAATAATCCTTTCTAATGCTTAACAACGCTGTAGAGAGAAGTTTTAGCCCAATTTCTAAATAAGGATTTAGCTTGTCCATTAGTTTCAGATAGAATTTTACAAATATTAGATACTAGCAGTTTAACGGCGTACTTCGTGTTCCCGTTATTCTTCCGTGATAAAAGTAGCCTATGTGTTATACCAGACTGTAATGTTAATAGTTATTGTGTTCTAAATTTCAATGCGACTCGTTTAGACGTCCTACTTGATTGAACAACGAACAGCCAATCATTTAAACATCCAAACTTTCGCATTTATCCTATCCTACTTATATTATAACTGTCACTGTTTGGATGTTTGTTGCTCAATCACGTCGTAACGTATGAACGGATCGGGGTGATTTTGAATACAAGTAGATTAATAATTATGGAAGAATAGATACGCTTTTTATCTCGGCAAAATTACGGGAACGAGAACTACGCGAGTAACACCGCGGGGCGCGGTTAGTGATGTACTATATATAGCTAAATATATATATCTAAAATACATATTAGTAGAATGAACCGATCAAATTGAATACTCACTTCAAAACCGTTCAGGAATAAAAGGATAAATCTAATTCTCTATAACTTTGTTCGTTGTAGGTACTTTTACATCGTTATTACTAACACGTGCGAATTGAAACCTAAATAAAACACCCAAAAAGCTTTCGTGTTGATTGTGAAACTTTTACCTATAGTTTTTCATGCTTTAATTCTCATTGAATTTGAACACAAGCAAACTCGATCAAAGAGGTAATACAATTTGGATGCACGTCCTTAAATTAAAGGCTTTTTTAAAGAAAAAAAATCGAAAGCTTTTATGATGGCTAGATGCACTAAGTGGAAGCGGCTTGCTTGATATGCGTCGTAACAAAAGAGAGTGTAGCTTTAACTAGTCTGTGGTAACAAGATTCCCCGTAACAAGAATTATTTCCCCGAGATATAATAAGAGTAACATAATAATTAAGTAGGTACCTACGAATTATATTTACAGTAACCGACGCAAATATAAATACGTAGATCCATTGATTATTGTCGCAACATTACATTTTGCTGATCGAAATCCAAGTAAATATATAAAAATAAGTAAATAAACTAGCAGCGCCCCGCGGTTTTTCCCGCGTAGTTCCCGTTCACGTTATTTTCCCGGCATAAAAAGAGTCTGTTTGTTCTTCCAGACTATGATCTAACTGTGTTCCAAGTTCAGCTCGATTCGTTAATGTATTACGACGTGATTGAGCAATAAATATCCATACATTGAAATATATAATATTAGATAGATAGATAGATAGAGACACTTTATTGAACACACCAAATAAAAATAATTTACAAGAATATAACATTTTATACTAATAAAACTAGTGCGACAATCGGCGGCCTTAAAATTAATATTAGTAGAGTTTAATATTAGTAGAATAGTAGGATATAAATAATGTTGATGGACATTCGTCACATAACACTTACTAGATCCAAATCCAAAAAAAAAAGTGTAAGTAATTATGATGATGAATGATAACATTGAACAACACTGAATTAGAATGATAACATTGTTAAAAGAAATTTCACCTTGAAAAGTTGTTGTAATCTGCCGAAATTGTTGTGTATATATCACAGTCACATTCCAAAGTACCAAAAATCACAGTACCTACCTAAGAGTTAACAATAAGAGTTCAATGTAAAATGGCGATGTTTGTTGCAGCAGTGCGCGCGTCTCCCGAGCCACGCCGACTGCCAGTCATACAAGAGCCACCACACCACATTGAATTCTCCAACGACACGGGTCTTCTACTGAGTTGCAGCACCAGAGGACAATACCAGGTAAGAATCATCATCAGTTTGTTACTGGACATAAGACAAAAGTTTTTAAAAATTATAATCAACTATCCACATTTCGCTGTGACACATTGTGATGCAAAAATTAGATAAAAACAATACTTGATGCGGATTATAGAAATATGATTCTAAAATTCAGCTCGATCGGTGCTTTTTGAGTTTTTGAAGCGTAATCAAACCAACATACATTTTTATATAAAAACTAGCGGCCCGCCCCGGCTTCGCGAGTGGTACATATACTCGTATATAACCTACAGCATTCAAGGATTACGTACATATGAAAGAACGGTCAACGATTTTTTTAAATCGATTCAGTAGTTCTCGAGATTAGCATGTTCAAACTATATATATGCTATAGACTACTTTTGATCCCCAAATTATCGTGCTGTTTACTGGGTCAGAAGTGACACCTGTAGACAACTGGCGGGGATAACTAATTAAATGACGATTGATCAGTTATCGACCGGGGATGAAAAATGATTAAATTACTAAAATGGCTATTAAAAAATAGGGGTTGAACGTAGAAGGGTGAAAATTGAGAATCGTATGTATTTTGTATGTTGTATCATAAAAAATAGAAATTAAAAACTTTGTCTAAAAAATAAAAAAAATAATTTTGGGGTGAACTACTCCTAACATTTAGGGGAATGAAAAATAGATGTTGGCCACTCATAGATACCGGATAAGCACAAAAATTTCATCAAAATCGGTCAAGCCGTTTCGGAGGACTATGGCAACGAAAACTGTGACACGAGAATTTTATATATTAGAAGACTAGCGACCCGCCCGGCCTTGCACGGGTGCAATGCTAATACTAACTATGAGTACTAATAAAAATGGTTATTGTGGGTTATTCCTAAAAGATAGACATATAGGTACTATTGCAGACTTTTTTGTAGACCTTTTGAAGGGGTACAATATTGCCATACATTATTTTGATCTACGCGTAGATCATAGGGTTCAGTCAGCGCAGCGTTTGCAGTGTAAACGCAAAAAATTTGTTTATTTATGACATTACATTAGAAACCTTTAAAATTATCCGTGTTTCTCTGCTATTTTATGCATGTATTATACATATAAACCTTCCTTGAAGCTTCCTTCCTTGAAATCTATGTGTTGAAAAAACCGTCATCAAAAATTGTTTGTTGGTTTTAATGATCTAACTATATAATATACATATACTCGTAGGAACAGACAGACGTGGGAAGTGACTTTGTTTTATACTACATAGTACAGTGATATTGAAAACATTGCACAGGACTTATATAGATAGATTGATATGCTCTTCACACACTAAATAATATAAAACAAGAAAAAAAGAACAGAAAAAGAAAAGAAAATACATTTTAAAGTAGTGCGACAGTCGGCGGCTTATTCAAATTATTATTTGATTACCTAGAGCCAACGTTCCGGCAACGTTACAATGTCTGTGGTCACGAGAAAACCACGTCTTCGTCGAGGTAATTAAGTAATGATTTAATCGCAATCAAGTAATATTGTCAATAGATATACAATTCACTCAAACGGAACTATTAACACTTTATGTCAATCTTTAGCTATTCGCTTTCAACTATTCAATGACATCAAAGTGGGTGGAGGCTCAGTTTTACCAGATGTCAAATAAAATTGGAACTCGGTCGAGTAAAACGCTCCACACACGAGTCCTAAAATCAGAGGAAATGACGTAAAAGTAGTGGGGAGGAACCTACATCGCACCATATGATTGCTGATTTATGGTGCGATGTAGGGTCCTCCCCACTAGTTTTACGTAATTTTCTCTGATTTTAGGACTCGTGTGTGGAGCGTTTTAGGATGACATTTGCCTACCTTGACCTACCCGTTTGCGGTCCTTCTTAGGTATGACCTAGAAAGTTCTAAAGAATATTTGATATAGTGTGAGATATATAGTGAAAACAAACAAGCTCGCGTGCGTGTCTGTGTCTCAAAAGTACACAAATTTACAAACGTGAAGATAATAATATATCAGAGAACCAAAGTTACCGCAATAGCTCGGTTTAACTGTAGATCTACTACGAGTATCTTACCATAATTATCCTACAACGAGTAATATTATAAGCGCAAAAATTATTTAACACACAGGCTATGTTTTATCTCAGGCTTTATTAGATTTATTTATACCGGGATTAAATTAGGATCGGGAACTACGCAAGTGAAACCGTGGGACGGTGCTAGTCGCATATGAAATTAAATAAGCTAATGTAGTAAATAATAATATTTGAGGTGTGGAAATGAAGACAGAAATGGATTACGAGAAGATGAATAATAATGTACGCTATTTCGCAATGAATAGTAATACCTACATACATGATAAATTATTTGATATATGAGATGCCTCACATTCTCGCATCCTATTACCGTATTGCTGCTCTCGGAAATTTCAGAATGTCGCGACGAATAAAGGCATGCTAGGTAAAAGAACCTGTTAGTCATAACCTCTGTGCGAGATATAAAATGTTTTTAGCTTTACACATCGAAAAAATAGAATTGCGTCCTCTAAAAAACGCAACCCCAAATGTAACTCTTCAATGGACTATTATTCTGTGGTAGTAGGTAAGGTTTTGGGTTCAAATCCCAGCCAGAACAAATATTTTCACTGCGGATACATTTTTTTTACCTTTTATAGGTTTAAAAATTTGAGTATTATATGCACATAAATAAATCAGTCAACATATAAATCAGTTTGCCGAAAAATGGCAAGGATACTACTTAGTCCGACATATAATTTGAACTGTTTGAAACATTTTTGGAAAACGAGACATAGATAATTATGAGATTTTGTTTAAAAATTTTTGCATTTTTTTTTTGTGAGTAATCTTTAACTTCATGAGGGCCCCAAACAAAATATACGGGCCCCGCTAAAGTACGCTACGCCTCTGAAGGACCAGTCGAAATTTAAAAACTTAGACAAATTATAATTTGGAATAGAGCATCTATTACTTAAGTACGTACTCGCGAAGGTAGTACTAGATCTCCAAAGAAAAGTATTTTTCTAAATTTTACGGCATCGCGGGATAATATGTTATAATACATGGCTATGACGGTTCCAATTAGTTAAAAGCGACAAAACGCCCGCACAATCTGAAACGTCCTTTAAAAATATATCTCTCTACTTCATTCCACTCTCCATTTCCCTGACGAAAAATGGATCACGGCCCTCAAATTACTTTATAGCGTTCGAGCGGACCCCTATTTATTACAGTTTGACAAGACTTGCGATTCGATAACCCATAATGGTACCTTGTGAAGCTAATTTAGCAAAGATGGGGAAAACGATAATTTGAACCTGTTTAAAACGACCCGTTAAAGGTTTTATCTACGTGAGCTGGACCTTTATTAGAAGTTTGTTAAAAAATATTCAACGGTATAAGAAATTGCACCCATTAACGAATAAGGAATAAAAAAAGATGTGGTGTCATGGGATACCATAGATAATCTTATTATATATAAATCTCCTGTCACGATGTTTGTCCGCGATGGACTCCTAAACTACTTAGCTGATTTTAATCAAATTTGGACACCGTGTGTAGATTTATCCAACTTAAAAGATAGGATAGTTTTTACTTCGATTAATGGGCTTTATGTGACAATATTCGGGCGAAGCCGGAACGGGCCGCCAGTATAATATAGAAGGAAAACACAATTTGCAAAAAATAAAATATTCCTAAATTTTATTATTTACTAGCTGCCCGTTCTGACTTCGCTCGGATGATAACCTAAATCAGACCATCCGACGGGCTGGTTTATGAATCTAGACCACCCAGAGCGTCACCCAAACCTATACAAAAAAGATCATTCAAATCAGTCCAGCCGTTTAGGACGAGTTCAGAGGAGTACTATGCGTTTATGCGAGGACGTGTTGCTTACCTTCATGCTCCGTCTTTCCGTCTGAGAAAGTTTGTTAACAGATTTTCATTAATTAAATTTGTCTCATGACTGAAATAGAAAGATAAATAAATAACGCTGAAATAATATTATTATTGCAGGAAAAATACAACCTGACTACGTTAGCAATAATTGTGCTTAAAATTATGATACAATTCTAAGGTACGTTCAGAAAATCAAAATCAGTTTTGAAAAAGAAAATAAAACCGCAAACTTACCTCGTGACTCAGCCGGTAGCGCGTCTGATGATACTGATCCGTGATAGGTCGGGGGTTCGATTTCCACCCAGGACAAACATTTGTGTGATGAATATGGATGTTTGTTCTATAAATCTGGGTGTTCCAATGTATCATGCTATCTGCCCACCATAGTACAAGCTTTACTTAGTTTGATGTTGTGTGTGAATCACACACCAATATTTATATACTTACTAGCGGCCCGTTCCGGCTTCGCTTGGATATTGTCACATGTCACATAAAGCCCATTAATCGAAATATAAACTATACTATCTTTTAAGTTGGATCAATCTACACACGGTGTCCAAATTTGATTAAAATCGGTTAAGTAGTTTAGGAGTCCATCGCGGACAAACATCGTGACAGGAGATTTATATACATTAAGATTTTGATTAATGGTAGGGATGGATTTAAAATTGTTACATATCATACATATCAACTATCCGGCTTCCATAGAACATGCATTGCTTAGTTTGGGGTTATACGGCGTTGTGTGAAAACGTGTCAAGTAAAATACTTATACATGCATATATTTTTTTTATATTTCTAAATAAATATGTGTTGTGAAAGTTCCATGATAATAGTCGCTATATCGCTAGTCGTTGCGTCAGGATTATCTGTGTCGCGACAACTAGTGCTCTTCAAGGTGCGGATTTACAATGATTAATCAGTCATAGTGAATTATCCAAAAATCGAAACATATAAAACAAACAACAACAAACACAAGGTTTTTATAGCATAAAGGCATAAAGTCAGTAAAACGATACAAGAGTTTTATCAAATTGTGATCCAAACCAAACTGGCAAAATTTTTGTCTCTAATATTGTGGTTTAGGTCTTTTGCCCTCCAACCCTACAAAATATTGTTGTGCCATTTTCTATGCCTGTTTTGGCCATTATTGGGGAAATTAGTCAGGCAACATTTCCGTTCCCTTTTCCTACCCTCTAATATCAATCGTCCTCCCCTCATTCAAAAATATTAACATAAAAGGTGGTGTCATCCAGTGACTCTTGCCATTCTATTCAGATCAGTAACAGAGTTAACAAGAAACTAAAAAGTGTCATCGTATCACTGCCGGCCGGCAGGTATAGGAGCTCCATCAGCACGTAAGTCCCTCCCTTTCCCTTTTGGTTGCCTAATTTTATGTGTACTTCTTGAATTTTATTGAAACAGCGCATACAATGCCTAAAAAACTTTATCGCAAAAGCACTCTTATCCTTCTTTAGAATCTACAGAAACAATGTTGTACCAAAAATACTACAGAAATAATTTTCTTGTACAATTTTATGAAATCAAACGCTTTTACATATTTATTCACAAAAGTTGAATAAGTTACAGCGGGCCTCATTCATCAAAAGTCATAAAGTCAGTAGGCCACAAAGCGAATTAACTTTTCCGTACCAAATGGCAAGGGCTGTAACTTTTCCTATTGATATTTTGTGAAAAGCTAAAGAAGAAGAGTTTGTAAATAGTAACTAAGTTTCCTTTTTTTAATATTACAGGGTTACACTTGACAGCCATCCCGACTGACGTTAAAAGACGATGCGGTCTACGATTAATCGTGCTTCCATAGAAAAAACTAATTTACTCTCAACTTGAAGACTCCATGATTAACTATTGGGGAAAACCCACTCAGACAATCCATTCTAATGCCAAGGATTTCTTTTCACAAAAGTGAAATCTCGTTTTAGTCACTGGAACGTCAACCAAGAAAGTATTTTTTCGAGCTACGCTTAGCCCGATTGAAAATTCCTTCCTTTATCCGTAACAATAAAATCGTAAAACTGAGAGACTAGTAAGTTTTCTTAGGTATAGGATTTAGTTGTAATGTTTTTAGTAGCTACAGATTTAGAAGTAATGCTTGTATGTATTGTATAATGTTTATATTGTACAGGGCTTAATTGTATTGTACCTGTTATTAAGAAAAGATTTTGTTGAAATCACCACCAATCAAAGTAAGTAAATATTTGTCCTTCGTGCGTACAATGCATATGATGCAAAAACAGCAAAGGCAAAAATTTAATGGATTGCTCATGACGATCGCCAAGGTTTGATAGCTTATCAAAATGCAGTATTTTAAGGTAAGTACCAAACTTGGCAACACCGACTGAAACTAATGGAGTGAACCGCGGTAACAAATCGTAGACATTGCCAGGGCTAAACGGTATATTTCCCAATTTGTTTCCTCCTCCGTAATTCTTATTCGGGAATAAACAAATCCTCGCCGAGATATTCTATCGCCGCACCCGCCGACATCTTCATATTATTTTGATGTTGACCTACTTGCTTGTCGTCTATTTCGGGAAGGATTTGACTTGGAATTTATTAACTTGGAATACTCTTTCTTTCCCGCATTTCACAGCATTTTGTCGTGGGCGTTGTATTTAAATCGCGAGAAAATTAAATTAGATTTGAGATAAATCATTTTAGATTAATTCCGGTGCAAAAACCCTGTATCATTTTATCCAGTTTTCTTACAATTTATTGTTTAGAAAATGTATAATTTATACATATATTTGCAAATATTCAGTATCTATGTCATTATTCAAACAAGTTTTTGATGAGTATGACAGTTTACTCTTACAGTTCAGTGAATAATTGAATGTATGTTATTCTACAAACATTTCTATTTTCTATATTATCTTCTCGTAATGTTTTCAGGTGTACTTAATGTTTGATGTGTTTGTTTTGGGGTAACTCAAACATCAAAGGGTTGGACAAATTTAATAAAAACTTTCCTGTTTCAAACTTTAGGGTCTGATTTTGCAAATTGACCGCATCGGTAAGTGTATTAAGCGGTTAAATAGATTACGTAACACCTATTGCAATATTTTTTTAAACAAGATGTTTAAATTATTGTTGCTTTTTTGTTTGTTTTTTTTTCCTCTACTTAAAGAGTCCCAGAGTTTTGAATTACCTGCATATATTATTGTCTTTGACAACTTCGATTTTAAAAGAAACTTGCACATGCAATTATTTGTGATGAAATATATGCAACCAAATAATATGGAAAGATATGGGAAGGTCAACTCAACGCTGTTCAAAGATTTTTGATGATTTTTCAAAGTACGAAATGTAAGTGAGACTACCTGTAACGCTTATTCTATTAAACAATAAAATAATAGTTTATGATATTTGCTCCGACATTTTTGTAATCAGTAGCCATACATAAAAATTATGAATTGTAGTTGGTTTCACGTGATTACTCAAATTACCTAAGTTGGTATACCTCTACTAAGCCGAAGCATTTTAGCGTTGTGGTTGCTCATTTAAATCGGGTAGAAATTAAAAACATTGATAGTGTATTGTCTGGAAAAGCAAATAAGATAGTTTTCATTGCGGGAAAATTACTGGAGCCAGAACTACGCGGGTAAAATCACGGGATACTAGTAAAAATATATTATATGGTAGGTACTCAATCTAACCGAAGTTGAGTGAGAGAAGCCGCTAGTAACATATAAATACAACATTTAGTTAAAAGAGAATCAGATCTCCTTCATCTCCGTACAGGTGTCTTGTATAACCCTATTTATGGTAAGGTTGGAGTAAAGTTTCACATTATGATAAAGTACCTACTAAAAAAAATCAATTAAATTTAGTGATGAATTTATAGTTCAAAGTTTTAGAAATATTTTGTTTGGTTTCATTTCTTGGTCTTTGAATAAGGTACTTACTAGTAGCACTTCGATGTTTTCACGTAGACTCCGTTCTCGTAAAAGTCACGCAATAAAAAGTAACATATTTATTACATAGTAACATAGTACTATAATTAAAATGTGATTCAAATTTCAAACCAATCGGTTCAGCCATTCTGACGTAGCTGAGCAATAAACCAACTTCGTCATGATTAATATTAGCTGTAAATCAGTAACTATAACGCAACATTTTATATCCGCTTTTTATGATTCCCAGGAAGTTTTATGACAAATTACTTAAACTCGAAAATCCCCATGTGTCCAAAACAGAAGCAAGATGCCTCAACGCATGCATATAAACAAACATATTTTACAGGAAAGTTATATCATATTTCAACACCTGCGTAAGTTTTGACTTCGACTGAATAACAGACGTAAAATATTGTTGTTCAGGAGAGAGGCGCTCGATCTGATTTAGTATTCACAAACCGGCTTCCCTGACTCAAATATAAATAAAGTTTTTCCATTCGGCAGAGTTCCGTCCAAAGTTTACGGTCGCGGGACCCTTTGGGGAAATAAAGATATGCACACTGGTCACAGTGTTTCAAGCGGTATGGAAATTCTGGAACGGCGATCGACCCATGAACGAGTTCTCAAAGAATATTTTAAAGTTTTTACATTTCGACATCTTTCAAGACTCTAACATATTTTAAAAAGTTTTTATTACTATACGCAATTCTATTTGAATATTGAAGTGAAATTACAGGGCTTAGAGACAAAACATATTTTATCGGTGACGACTCCAGTTCAACGCTAGGTAATGATTTGGATTGGATTCCAATAATGCCTGCTTGTCACTGTGATATTGCTTATATATATACATTTCAAAATAGTTAAAAGTCTACTATAACTGCAATAATAACTGTTATTCTCAAAGTATTGTTCAAATTAGATCGAAGAAAAATGCATAAATCATAAAAATAGGTCAAAAAAAGGTTTTTTCGCATTTTTTTCTTTTATGTTTAATAAGGTCTCGTTCTATCTCAATGTGTAGATATTGCAAACTACATAAAGGTATTTATAATATCCATACTGCCAAATGAAAATAGATTTTACTAGTATGAAAATAGGCTTTTCCGTCATCTTCTTAGCCTTGCCTCACATATTTGAGGTCGATACAATATGGGCGTCTTTTCTACGATTTTATCACACTAACTTCAGCAGACATGCGTAGATAACTATTTTAGTTACTACATTTTGAAAATGCGTGATTTAAATTCACAAGTCAGACAGCTACATCGTTTTATGAGTGCCGTTCCGAAGAGTCAAATGAACAATTTTGACACCACTTTCATTAAAAGAAAGTAAACTGTTTGAGAACTGAGCAGGCATTCCCTTATGAAGAGAATCGGGTGTATTCAAGTTTATAATGAATCATCTAGAGTGACTTTTCTAGATGCGCTCTATTATAGACTGCCGACGCAGACGTATCTCGTCTGATGATAAGCGTTATCGCTTATCATCAGACGAGATACGTAAACTGAACTATTCCAAGTTCCAGTCACCTTCTTTGTCTTAATTTCGAAAAAAAAAACAGAAATGAATGCTTTGGAACTATTGTGTTGTAAAGCACTACCTTGTTTGTAGATTTCGAACGATATTTCGCAAAGCAATTAATTTAACGTACCTAACACAGTCAGAAATCATTCTACTGGGTAATTTAACTGTACCCCGGCGTCCCATTCATAAATATGAAGATAAGTATGGAGATATGTATCTAGTGTGGCTTAGCAGACTCATTACGCAGTACTCATTAACTTAATGGCTCGGATTTACCGCAATTTTGGCCACCAAACTCCAGACGGGTAGTGAAATACGTTAAGGTTTCAAATAGAGTAATGTAAAATGAGGGTTACTCGTCGGCATGTGCGGACAATTTTACGGAGTAAAGATTTATACTTGTAATAATATTTACCGCACTTTACATTTATTTCAACAACGTCTAACTATTTGGCCTAATGTTTCGTATGTCATGCCTGGGGGTTCCAAATGAACAATATCTTTTCGGGATTTAGAATTGATGAAATGTCTGAAATGTCTAAACCATCCTTGTCTGACGACTAAAACGGTACGGTTATCTCTTTAATTGTTGTATTGGGAACGAAAACTACAACCGAAGCTTTATAACGAGTTGTGTAAATTAAGTAAAACTACCAGCTGCCCTCGTTTTAACTCATGCATGTACTTTTTCCACGATAAAAAGTAGTCTAATAAGTATAATCTAGCTGTGTTCCAAACATCAATCCGACCCATTTAGCCGTTCCAATGTGATTGCGTGACAAACATCCAAACTTTCGCATTAATAATATGAGTGGGACTATATCTACTGACACAATACATATTTAAATACAGGTTCTATATTGTTTGTCACATAATTGAAAAAGAACAAATCTGAATACATTGTTCCCTAGCTAAGTTCGTTTAAAAACTGTACCACAACAAAAAAAAATTGTACCTACCTTTAGCTGCCAGCTCATCAACATTCCAACTTTATGTCATATGACAAAAACTTTACCTTCATAAATTCATATCGATAAAATACCTATTTTAGCTTAGGTAAGTTTAAAAAAGTGATGATGTCTACGTTACATAAAATCGAGTCACATCTTAAAAAAATATTTCTTATTTCACTTGTTCTCCCAAACTGATATAAGATGATAGCGATGGCTCCAGGAGCCTCCCTGAAAATGTACGGCAATTTATTTAATCCGGTCCCGAAAATACGCTTCGACTGTGCCTTAATAAAATCTCTGTTTCGACGAAAGACTTTCATAAGACTATAATAATGCGGATTAAAGAAAAAGTGTACATAGTTGCGAGTCGAAAATCGAGATGTTTCAGGAAAGTCGAGATGTTTCGAGAAAGTCGAGATATTTCGGAAAAGTTTTCGTATTCCGAACGAGCCGCATTCGTAAAGAATTCTCGGGGGATCAGTGTTACCTGCTCCGGTATAACCGAATTTTCACGATTAATTTCATAACTTTGCATAGGATATTTCATTTAGAATTCGCTTTTGGGGTTTGTGTATTCTGTAACTTCTAATGATATGGGACTGATTTTTATTTGTTATTTTGTGTACATTTCTGTTATCGTGATACGAAATTGCTTTTTAAGATAAATATGAGAGGAATTTAAAATTGTGTGCATATTACCTATAATAGGTCATTCTTAGTATAGGTATACTTAGAATGAAATTATAGTTCAAGTGTTTTATTACCTACGTCTAATTTATTTTTGTTACATTTTTCAAAATGTATAATACGTATTTGAAGAAGAAGAAGACTTGGAAGGGTATTTCGTATGCAAAGTTCAATTTTCCGTGCATTGTCAAGTAGGATTGTATTTCCGTTGGTGCTAGGTAAATATTTTCCGTGATGGGAAAGTTTGTTTAATATTTTGTGACATCCGGTATTCAGTGCCACTCTGTGTTTGTTATTCGAAAAAAACGTATTTGGAAATTCGAAAATGTAAGCTTACATTGTAACAGCGAGACAGCGTTTTCAACTGATTTGCAAAAGGAACAAATTAATCAATTCGATAGCCACATTTTTTACATACGCGCTCCGATTTCTTGAGAACACCCGAACCGATTTTAATAATTATGCCTGCCCGATAATTTTTTTATCGATATTTTTGTAGCCGTTTTCTAACAGCAATAAAAACTTAAATTCAATTATAATTAGTGAACTGTGTTAGTTTGCAGTCAATTGTTTATTTTTTCATGGAAAAACAAATATATTACGATTATGAATAAACAAGTAACAATTCAACGTTACAAACTCTTGATTTTGAGAGTATCAACAGGCTGAACATGAAGGTTGATTACGCTACGCCTTATGTCAAATGTTATTTTGTCCAATCATGTCCAATAAAAAGAAATAGGTATACTCCACAGACTAAATAGAGAGATACACTGTATACTCTAATAGGTACAAAATAATGTAACATAAAGGTTGCATTACAAGACGAAACGATAACAAAACGTATTTCAAAAGCAAGACTGTTTTTATTTTTCTCCGAAAGCCAAGCCGGCGACAAAAATTTACCAAAAAATCTGAAAACAAAAGCTTACGTTAAATCTGTATGTATATTCCACTTTATTAATGAAGTGAATGTAGCGAGAGAAAAGTTTTTTTTGCGATTTCGAATCTAAAAACAAGGCGATAGAGTTGGATTTCAAAGACGAGGTTTTAGTTGAAGGCTCTGTATAAGCCATGGTATGCAGGGCAAAAGTCGCGGCGCAAACAATCGCAGAATGCGGGTCGCAAGCTCGGGGTAAAACTAATGAAGTGCCACAAGGGAGCTTTTAAGAAATTGGATATTACTACTGGAAAACTCGGGAATGAAAATTGGGTGATAAATATTGCAAATACGCGTAAATACTCGTGTTTGCGGATTTTGTTACCCTTTCAAACAGCTTAACTCTATATGGCCGAAATGGGTGTTCGTGAATTGAAATAGTAAAACTAGTGGGCTTAAAATGCTATTTTGTTTTACCAACGTTTTAGTTATTTTGGGAACTCTACATTGTCATCTAAAAAGTCTTTGGCGAATTATATAATGCCTGCATCTCTGCCTTACCAAGTACGAGTACAGATGTACCAGTTTGTCTTCACCACTGACTTTAACGAAGGAAAATGAATGAATGATAACTCTTTATTGTTCACACATTAAAATAGTACATTCAATATAGGAACATAATAAAACTAGTGAAACAACTGGCGGCCTTATCGCTGAAAGCGATTTCTTCCAGGCAACCTTGGGGTGGACAAAAAAATAGGAGACCTTAAAGCGTGCTGCGCAACAACCAAAACATAGTGAAGAAACCATACTGTTCTAAGAAAGACAACATTCGAAGACTTGCGTCACCCCTTAACCTGTTTAGGCTAGCGTGGTGGATTATGTCCATGATTATCTACTTGTCAGAGAAGGCCGAGATCTCCGCAGTGGTAACATAAAGTGTGCTGCTAGTACTGTGTATTTGCGTAGCTGTTTGCGGTATCCTAGCTTATACAGAATGACTATAATACGTTTTTTCGTTTATAAACTTGCTTTGATCGATTGCGTCCGTAGTCATAACTCATGTGGAGGCCTTCTGTTAAAAATAATTTGTGCTAGTCGCTAATATAAATGTCAACCTTTGGATGATTGTTGATCAATCACGGCGTAACGTCTTAACGGATCTGTTTTACATTTGCAACACAGTTAAATTATAATCTAGAAGATCACATAAGCTGCTAAAGTTACGTGAATAGGAAATACACTGGTAAAACCGCGGCGTACTGCTAATGTTCTATAGATCTATAGGTACGTGAATAGTTCATCACAAGATTGCCAAGAAAGTTAGCAGTCGTAGCGGAAGTATCGTCAGCCTACCCTTCTAGCGTCTAACTAAATCGGCTATGGCTCTGCTATTGCTGTCTTTATCATTTCAAGCGAAAAGAAAAGAGAGAGCAATATCGAAGCTAAGATAGTTTAAAACGCTCCGCACACGAGTCCTAAAATCAGAGAAAATTACGTAAAAGTAGTGGGGAGAAGCCTACATCGCACCATATGATTGGTGATTATGGTGCGATGTAGGGTCCTCCCCACTAGTATTACGTAATTTCCTCTGATATTAGGGCTCGTGTGTAGAGGGTTTTAGTTAGGCGGTAGACCCTGCGGTGAGATCCGAGAGAGAACATTGCACTACGCTAGTCACCCTGAGACATAAAATGATTTATCTCTTTTCGCTGTAATGTCTCTGGAAACATGGACCTTCAAACCAGAACACATTAATGTTTGCACGTTTACTGCTTGACGGTAGAATAATTAGCTAATGTGTCTGAGAAATTTTACAGTCGGACTCTACAAAGAATCCTACCGAAAGACTTTGACAGTACGCAATGGTTATGTTTTAGAGATTTTGAGGTACGTACAGTCAAAAAGTTGAACGAAACCTTTTTGGCAGTATATATAGATTTCTGTATAACTCTATAAATGAATTCCATAAGACGTAACGATTATAATTTTCTCTTTCTTAGAGTAAGAAAGTTTCAGTATTAATTTCAAAACAGACTCATAAAGACTAAGTTTGATACATGAGCAACAGATTTCACGAATTTCTCGACACAGGTATAGATTCCGAGAAGCTTGCTTAGCAACTTTGTATTCCATGTGAGTCTCTGAATAAATACGATTAATTAAACTTTCACAAACACACACAGCCAGTGTTAATTGAAAAAGTTGAAGTCCTATCTAGAAGTCTACAATTGCGAAAATGCAAACATGTTCGTGCACACATTATTTGTTTAAGTAAGGTAATTCAATAGTGATTTTAACAAGATTGACTTTAAAAAATGGTTACTGTTAAAATTAGTAAAGCTAAACTGGACTGAATGATGACTTATTAAAAATTATAGATTGGTACGAGTGATAAATATAATGGAATAAAAAAATGTGGCAGATGGTATTGATGTTTATGAAATTCCAGATGGAAAATTAAACATCAACACCACATTTGACAAATTTGAGGACGATTTCGCAATTACATCGCAAGAAAAAAACATCGCTGAAAAAAAATTGAAACGTTAACGTAGACAGTTAGAAAATATAATACTCCTCAAAGAATATCCCTTTTCAAAACTCCTCGCAGATGTAATACACATATATATATTTCATCACTTACACGATTTTTGTACATGGATGTGTTCGATCGTGATTATGGTGTACAGTTACTTTTGATGTGGCAACGTCTAATAAATGATGAACGCCGCATGTACGAAAAAGTGTCCCGTTACGCTCATTGTACGCTTGCGCTGCATCTATCAATGTTTTGTAATGACTTTGGCTAAGCCAACCAACTTTTACTTACAACCAATTTTTTGTATTTATCTTTGTACCTACGTTCGGTGTACTTTTTGGCAGATTAATCTTATGGAGTTTTTCAATTTTACTATAACGCTAATCAAACACATTCTATATAAAATACATGTTCAGTTCGTAGGCTGTGTCAACAAATTTACGTATATCATCGTATCTCTATGTTATGTCTATAGTGCAATGCTACGAGTATATATACATTGATTTGAACTCTTCTTTTACCAAGTATACTAGTATATTTTATACCAAAAAACGTAAGTATCACACGATTTATAAATCCTAACTCTTGATAACTAATATACGCCATCATATTCGATACAACGAAGCCTGATGATGATGCGTTTCCAATATAAGGAACGCGTTATCTCCCCATTCTGGCGCGAAAAATCTAAAAAAGATCCTCGGGTGCGTGGTAAATAAACTATTGAACGTACCCTTGTGACCTCGTTCGCGATCGTAGGGAGCGAATGGGATTTCATCTCAAATGATACAAAGAAGGCAGTTCCTTTATTATGATCTGTAATTGTTAGGGTTAGATTTTTTACGATAACACATTTAAGCTTTAAAAAAATCTGAACGGTTGAATGGTTGAATCGTTTGAGATATCCAGCGAGGAAAAGATAACGTTTTTTTATATATTAAGTAACGTGACGAGAAGGATATATGCCTAGGTAGGATAGGTGGTAAGCAACACGCCTGCCCACAATACTACACTGTCACACAGCTATTGGAATACGAAGAATATCAATCACTAGATGTCCGCCGCAACTTCGCCCGTGGTACATATATAGCACTCATCGAGATCCCGTACATATCCAACGGTGAAAGAATGTTTGAAATCGGTTCAGTCATTCCTGAGAATATCGCTTTCAAACAAAAAACCTCTTCAGCAACCTGCTACGCCACCTGTCGGAAATTGGTCGTACTATCTCAGATTTATAAACATTGATTAGCAAAGGTTTATATTCAAGAGGTATGTAATCTATTATATTCGATGACGCAATCTTAGACACACGCTGTCATGTGTCATGTCAAAGCACGAAACGTACGAAATCTTTCAAAAAGGAATATTTTTTCCCGATTTTGTTACATTCTTGATTCATGCTCCGCTTCTATTTATAGTAACGTTTTCTATAACCTATAGCCTTCCTCGAGAAATGGACTATCTAATAGAAAAAGAATCTTTCAATTCGGACCAGTACTTCCCGAGATCCTAGCGTTGAAACAAACAAACAAACACTTCAGCTTTATAATATTAGCATAGATATAGATTACCAAACACTACACTACGATCGTCACCCAGATACATTTTCTATGTTCTGTGATTTCACTAGAAATACTGCCCTATTTTCACATTTTCACAACACAGTCATATTTGCGCATTACTGCTTAGCGATAGAGTAACTGGCATTGTTATGGCACTTCCCCAGGCAGACTGCAAAAAGTCCCACCAGAACTGGAGATATGTTGACGCTTGACCACTATCGCACTACACAGATGTTAAACGATGAATTTCCAAATATTTTCCGATTTCAATCAACGAAGAGTTTTTTGTGAAAGTCTCAATATCAGTTTGTTTCAATTGCTATGGAAACTTTAGGTAGTAGAGATATCGAGTCTAGGACTTTGGTGACTGAGTTGGGACGTAGCCACCACCGTATCAGCCATATCAATAATACCGGAGATTCTAGGCTGCAGAAGCCTCTAATGTGTGTTAGCGTTAATAAGTGAATGTTATCCACAATCTTTACCCTTCATAGCCCGCAACATATTTTGGTACAGGGAACTCCTCCAAAGCACGCTAAGCCACCGGCGTAGGCTCAGGGAAATCTCAGATGACTCCTGCTCTGTCTCGTATTTGCTACAAAAGTTGGCTATAGCTATCCAGCCTGCAACGCAGCCAGTGTAATCTCTGCGCCGCGCCGGGTGGTCCGAGTACGCCGGGTGCCGTACAGTACGTTATTGGTTGTTGACGAGCATATCTGAGAGTTGTAATTTCTCATTTTTCATATCTTATCCTACTAATACTATAAATGTGATAGGTTTGAATGGTCGTTGCTCTATCACGTCGAAATGGCTAAATGGATCGTTTTGTATCTTTTGGAACGCAGCTGAACTGTAGTCATGCGTCACGTGATAGGCTATTTTTATCATGATAAAATTGCGAGTTCAGGAAGGACGTGAGTAAAACTATGAGGCATTCTCGGTATGTAATATAATTGTACTTTGACTTTAGAAAATATTTGTGTTAAATTAAAGCAGTAAGTGATTAATAATTCAGTGTGTTATTTCATATTTTTATGAACGAAATTCTAAACCAAACTCTGTTGAAAATTAAGTGAAAACTCAACTATCAAATACTGAAAATACTCACTCGACAGTAACTTACGAGGGCTAATACAACTCCACTTAGATCACACACCAAACTTCTAATAGAAATTCATTGGAAATCACTCGACAAGTTTGATATTTGATCGGTAGAGGTCACCGAAGGTCTGCTATTGATCAGACGACCGTTCTTAGAGCTGAAGTATCCTCCAGTAGGTACTATTTGCCAAATGTTCGCCGTCTCTATGCAAATAGAGAACTTATTCCAATATATCTTTCATTTCAATATTCCATCTGTGGTTTATTCTACAATATCCGTTCGCGTTGTAGATACGACAGGCCTTTTAGCGTTTCATGTGAAATAGAATATTTGTGAAGCATTTTAGGCGTGTTTGGTACAAGTAAGTGCTTTAGACTTTCGAGAAATTTCTGTGAGTATTTTTTTCAGTATAAACTAAAATAGAAAACGTTATTGGCTGAATAAACTGAAACATTAATTACAAATCTAACAGTTGGTGTTCGTGTGACAAAGCGCTAGTTTTGGTGGACATTTCACAAACAACGCCATCCAGCCCCAAACTAAGCAAGCTTGTATACTATGGGAGCCAGATAGCTCGATAGCTGATATTATACGTATATATTTTTAAATATATACTTAACACCCAGGCACACTACAAATATTTGTATTCATCACACAATCATTTGCACTGGGTGGGGATCGAACCCACGGCTTCACAGGCAGACTCACTACCAAGACACCAGGCTAGCTAATTACAGTTACATACCACCTTAATAACTCATTTTTTATGTTAAACAAAAGTCGGAACTAAAATGTATATTAGGTTGTTCATAATTTGTTTCTCAGCTATCATAAGGCTCTATTAATCGACTGAACAAATAAATTAGTTCCCTGTCCATACTGGCCACTACGACAAAACCACTATCGCTCTGTGGAGGTTCCTCTTCAAACCGCATCCTGTGTCGAAGGATTCTACAACTCAGCAACCGTTCTTAGCAAACAAAGACTAGCTCCCATCAAAGATCCAAGTACAAAAGAAAAATATAAAACTTGTAAGTTTCAAAGGGATGATCCCTTTTTGTTCCGTTGAAATGGAATACCCGCCATGAATTATTGTGCTGGTTTTGTTATCTAAACAAAATATTATGGAAATACGCGGGGTTTTCACATTTCATGCAACGTAAATTTTAGTAAGGCAATATTTATACTCGTAGTTAAATAAAATATAATACTTTTAATACTTAAATTAACAAAATTAATATTTGTTATACTTCGAGAGTAATAGTAAACCAATTACAATAATGTAAGAATTTAGCTTGACCACTGATGGACCTTTCCGTTACAAATTTTCAAAAGGAATTGCCAGTCGCCGGCTTAGCTCCATGTACTATGTAATTATTATGGACTCCGCATTTCTTACTCTTATGGCTTATTGAACTGAGACGTAGTCCTTAACTGTAGGCCTCATAACGAAACTTAAAGTTACACAGCGAGCTGAGCTATGCTCGCAGTCTCTTTGCGCAACAGAATCCATAATGAGGATATTCGTAAAAGAACGAAAGTGGCCGACATAACTCAAAGACGATACGACGATAATGATGATGATGATGATGAATGCTTACTCTACATACTCTACAAGTTCAAAGCAAAAAAGTAGTTGAAAACTAAATCAGACACGTGACAATCCCTACTCGATGTAGAGGTACCTAACCCCTTATTCTCAGTTAATACTAGACAAGACCCCACGTCGAGGAGCCAATTATTCACAGACAGTCAGCGACTACCTTCACTTACAACCGAATGCAATTGTACCCGTCTGTATAGACCACCCAATTTATCTATCAGCCCCGCTTAAGGTTACTACCGCAAATTGTCTTCGCGTTGTTCGCACGTTTCAATAGTGGCGCTCACACTCAATTTTGCGAATAAGTTGGGCGTGTCCCGTCCCTTTGCAAATAAAAGGAGATTAGATTTATCACCTCTCCGTATCCTCTATACGCTCGCGGGTGAAACGGCACGCCTTTTGTGAGTAGCTCAGTATGGAACTACCCACATTTTATAAAAACGTTTGCGCTAAGAGAATCCCAGGAGATTGATGGTGATACTGATTGATAAATGAATGAAGATAAAGAAATACAAACAAACGCAACTAATGCAGCGAAGAATACGTACGAGTTAACCTATTCGTAGGTGAAGAAAGGTTGTGTCATTTTGTGTATGACCACTGTTTATTAAAAAAATCAGAGTTTGAATTAAGATTTTCTAGAATATGGAAAGCTTTGTTCTCGTATCGTTTTGCTGATCATATCATTATCAGTATAAATAATTTCTTCAAAAATTTTGCTATTTTGTCCCATTTAGATGTAAAATTCCAATATTAATTTTAATTAGAATGAAGTCCTCTTCATTCTTCATTCTTAGGACTTCATTCTAAATCTTGCTTCTCTCTAAATAATAGACAGCACGATATAGAGTTTTCTGAAATATACCTTAGATGATTGAAAAACATAAAACACAAACTCGGCGTAGTTGTTTTTATTTTAGTATAAATAAACTGAGTAAAAAATCCAAATCGCGAAAATAGATTTCCAACAAAACAAGCCGACACCCAGAGACATCTTTGTTCAGAGATTTCCCGCCCTGTCCCATCGCACTAACTCATGCGAAAAGCAACACATTCATCTAAGCAAAGTGGAAGGAAATACATTTCCTCTTATAAAAATTGAAAACGGATGTGTCGTGTATCGATGTTCGCTGTCAAAAGAAGGGGAACAATTCGGTGATATAGGGGTGAGCGAAACTTTAAACAATACATCGCGTTTGATGTCAAAATACGTTTTAGATGGCATTCACATTATAGTAGTTCCACATTTATAAACGGCTATATACTCTACAATCTGATTTGAAACTGCCAACGTCGAACTTTCAGGAACGAAAGAAAGGTATGTGAAGCGGTCGAATATAACATCTTAATTTTATCACTACAGTACTCTCGATTTAACTAATGTAAGAAAAAACCTTACTGTCATATTACAAATATTTCATTTAAGCTTGCTAGAAACAAAAAAGTTTATTTTTAACCGACTTCCAAAAAAGGAAGAGGTTATATATTCGATCCACCGACTTCAAATAGATGAGTGAGTAGCGCTTATAATAATGATTTTATTTCAAAGCAATAGATACTAACTAAATGTACCAAGTTTAAATAAAGATATAAGCTACTAAATCACACAATTAAATGATTTTAGTTTATTTTTCGCTTTTGAGTGCCTATTTGTGGTTTTGAAGTCGGTTTAATTTTTTTATACGAAAATAGTTTATTAGTACAAACAAATCGATACATGATTTTAAAATATTACGTCAACTGAACTCAAAGAGATAACATTGACCTTATTCAGGTTACGTAACACGTTGATTGATTTTATTCTATTCCGTAAATTTAATATCTCATATATGTTTAATCCAAAAATGTGAAGTCGTAAGTAATCGACAAACCCGGAAAAAAACATTTCGATCATTTGATTGAAACATCAAATTACACATAGTAAATTAGGCACTTGTTCAAAGTACTGGACATTATTTGTGAAATATTTATTGTTAAATATATTATTTGACAAATTACATATTTTATTAATCTTGACACGGTAAATCATCTTGAAACATAGCCTATGATTTGAAATTGGGAAAAAATTTAAAAGCATTTTCAATGTACATATTCAGTGTTTAGTATAACGAAAGGCGGAACGGAGGAATCAGGTGCTTATTTTTAACTGATTTCCAAAAAGGATAAGGTTACCAATACGACCACCATTTTTTTTTGTGTTCTTGCTCATGTACCTAAGTACCTATCTCCTTATATGAGCAAATACAAAAATATTATTAGTGTTACATTCTTTATCATAGAAACTCATTTTTTCATTAAAAATTAAATTAATTTCGAATACACTTTTAGTATGCTTCATAATTTGAAAAATCTTTCTAAGAGTAAAAAATATATTCCAGCGCTACGACATATAGTTCACGTTCATTATAAGTTTTAGAGGTAGAACTCAATTTAAAAAAGGTATACGTAATAACAACACGTAGGACAAATATATTTACATTTTTCATGAAACAAGAATTACGGTTCAGAAATGTAAGACGCTATTAGGCTTGTAGGTTATATCTAAGTTGCCACATCGGTACTTAAGCCGAAATAAATTGGGAAACCTGAAGAAATAAGCTTCAACCTTTGCTTCACCTAGATGATCTTTAACATAATATACTAAAATGACAATACGTAAAGATTATTTTTAAAAAACGTTTTCTTTTCAATAATCGTGCACGTAGTCTAGACATGTAAAATGTTGAAGCAATCAAAATATTACAGCGAATATTTGTGAATTACATGAGGTCGTAGGTTCAAATCTGAGTGCACGGCCTGGTGTTAGTTGGTAGTATGTCTTCCTGCGAAGTCGTGGGTTCCTTCCCCACCCGAGATTGGTGTATTCATCTCACAAATATTTGCACTGTGTCTGGGCGATTTCCATGTATAATACGAGTAAATAAATATGTATTTAAAAATATATAAGTATTGTATCACCTATCTGTTCCCATAGTACAAGCTTTGCTTAGTTTAGGGCTTAGATGATGTTGTGTGACATGTCTACCAATATTTATTAAAAAAGTTTTTAAGTACAGATTTACCAGTTTTTTGATGTGAAACATCTATAGTTGCACGTAAAACCGATTTCTGGCGTGGCGACGCATGCCGTGGCGACGCATGCCGTGGCGACGCATGCCGTGGCGACGCATGCCGTGGCGACGCATGCCGTAGCGACGCATGCCGTGGCGACGCGTCGCCACGCTATACGATGGTATATATAAATAAAGTCTATATGCAGTAGTGTGTACGGTGTGTCGACGCGTCGCCATGCGCAATCGAATTAAGTAGTCACGATTTGAAATAAATTCGTAAATTTTTGTTTTTAATGAAAATAAATGTTTATTCAATAAATAGTCATCGTTATCTGGAAAATAAAACGTAATATTTTATTTAATCATTATGACATATTTAATTCCTATCACAATATGTTCTTTTCTGCATATTACTTTTACAACAATTTCGATGTTTCACATCTGCGAGGCGTCCCGTGACGGCTCACATTTTTTTGTCGTCGCCACTGGCTTTAACGGTGAAAGACATCGTGAGGAAAAGGGCATGTCACTAGAAAGAAATCGTTTGAGGATATGCGTCATCCACACCTATCCACACTGGACCAGCGTGGTGGATTATAGCCTTGACTCTCTCCTCAGAAATGCCCTCGAGCCCCAGCAGTCGAAACATAAAGTGGGATGCTTAAGTTTATGCTAACGATGTAATAGTGTAAAATTAAAAGATGCAATTTTATGTTACTTCATTTTAATTAAGTTACGAAAATAATTTGAAAAACTTGAGCTAATAATCTTATTAAAAAGTTTTTCTGTGTTCTTGTAATAATCTAGAAAGACCAAGTTTGAAAAAAACAAGGATCTGACAAAATCTCTTCTATCCGCATCATTACGTTTATAAGCCCTCATTTTTATGTTTTTTAATAAAATTAAGCGAAAACTGTATCTAGTTGAGACATTATATAACATAATGAAATTAAAACTTTGAATTTTATACGCCTGTTAACAAACACGCTTTGTTATGGCATATTTTTAAAATACTTTCTAGCAAAGAGTTTACATTATACTACGTATATAACTGTTTGCTTTCTAGTGTCTAACTGAATATAAACTTTTACTTTTAAAGGAAGCGTGGAAACTGGAATCGGGGCCTTCTGTCTCCCTCGGAGAGAGTCAATCACACTGATAAAGTATGTGTTGTTGAACAATGCGTGATGAAAAGATGTTATTCTTGGAACATTTTTTCACGGTTTTTGTCTATGTTTTTTCATCATTTAAGTCAGTGGTGTCAATTCATTTTGTACTTCGGCACTTGGAAAAGTGTTTAAAGGTGCACATTACATTCGAACATTGCTGGTTCCTATCTGTTCCTCACAATTGCGAATCGCACGTCTCACCACTAAAACACCACGGCTAAATCAAATACATATAAGCTAGAAATAAGATTTAATGATTGATTAAATTAGCGACATCTTGTATTTACATTTGAAAGTTATACATTTTTACACTTACTTATACCTAATGTTACAGATTAATAAGGTAATTTGAAAAAAAAATGTAGAATTTTAAAACAGCACTCCGAGGAGACCTGAAGCTAGTCACGTTCTCACAAAGTCTGCGAAGTCTGAGTATGCAGGCGATGTACATATCTCTGTATAACCTACTGAAATGTTTCAGGGTACAACCTCAGACAACGTTTACTTATTTAAAACGAAACTAAAGTCTCAAATAAACTAAAATCATTATTATAACCGCTACTCACTCATCTATTTGAAGTCGGTGCCAGCCAAATCTAACTAGTAGTGAATAGATACTACTTACCTGTCCCTACTTACCATATGCCTACATAGCATCAATTAACTAACTTTTTGACCTGACTGTCACTGACTTCAAATAGATGAGTGAGTAGCAGTTATAGTAATTATTTTAGTTTATTTTTCGCTTTTGAGTGCCTATGTGTGGTTTTGAAGTCGGTTTAATTTTTTGTACGAAAATAGATTATTTTACCCTTTTTAGTATACAAAAACAGAATTAAAAATTAACCCCCGACTACCTCGGATTTGTTATCTGTACAACATTCTACTACTAGTCAAGCCCTTTCATTTGATACCCATATTAAGGGAGTTGTGAAAACAGAAATGTATTTCGGCATTTTGTGGTAGCGGCCATCTTGGATTTCAAATTTGTCATAGCACAAAGTATTCTACTAGTCAGCCCTTTCGTTTGATACCCATATTGAAGTAGTAATGAAAAATCCATACTAATATTATAAATGCGAAAGTAACTCTGTCTGTCTGTCTGTCTGTCTGTCTGTCTGTCTGTCTGTCTGTCTGTCTGTCTGTCTGTCTGTCTGTCTGTCCGTCTTTACCGCCTAAACCAACCAACAGATTTTGATGAAATTTGATATATAGATAAAATAGATCCCGAGAAAGGACATAGGCTACTTTTTGTTCCGAAAAAAGGGTTGAAAGGGTTAAAATAAGGGATGAAAGTTTATATGGAAAACTTCGTCATTGTTGAAGAACTATGAAACTTTACGTCTAGATATTTTACACGAAACCATAAAATGTATGTTTTAGCAGTTTTGTAGTTTCGAACTGTACCTACGGGGGTGGAATTGTTTTTTTTTTATTATTTATTATTATTTATTCTTGGGTCAAATTTAGTAATTCAAATTTCACCCTCTTCCTGACAACCGATTAATCTGAAATGTTGTATACACTTTGGATTTTGATGACAATACAATTATGTTTATTCATTATCATTATAAATTCAAGATGGCCGCCGCTACAAAATGGCGGATAATTTATGTTTTATTAATCCCATCAATATGGGTATCAAATGAAAGGGCTCAACAAGCAGAATACAATATACCTACTATAAAAAATTGAAATCCAAGATGGCGGCCGCTACAAAATGGCGGAAAACGTAGGTTTTATCAATCCCATCAACATGGGTATCAAATGAAAGGGCTCAACAAGCAGAATACAATATACTATAAAAAATTTAAATCCAAGATGGCGGCCGCTACACAATGGCGGATAACGTAGGTTTTATCAATCCCATCAACATGGGTATCAAATGAAAGGGCTCAACAAGCAGAATACAATATACTATAAAAAATTGAAATCCAAGATGGCGGCCGCTACACAATGGCGGATAACGTAGGTTTTATCAATCCCATCAATATGGGTATCAAATGAAAGTGCTCAACCAGTAGAATACAATGTATTATATAAAATTAAAATCCAAGATGGCGGCCTCTACACAATGGCGGATAACTTAGGTTTTATGAACCCCATCAACATGGGTATCAAATAAAAAGGCTTGACAAGAAGAATACAGTGCACTATACAACCTCAATACTTAAGATGGGCGCAGCCACTAAATGGCGTAGGATCAGACTATCAGACAGAATTTTTGATAGTCGACGAGATTTCCATGGTGTCTTATCAAATGTTATGCATGATGGACGCTCGATTAAGGCAAATTAAGAACTGTGAAAATGAGTTTTTTGGAGGAGTAAACGTATTACTTTTCGGTAATCTTTTACAACTGCCTCCTATAAAATGATCAGGAACACCTGTTTTCAATTCTAATATGAAATTATATATATGAAAGTAACTCTCTGTCCGTTACCGTCTAACGCCTAAGCCACTTAAAGATTTTGTTACAATTTGGTGCACAGATAGACTACCTAGACTTAGGAAAGGACAACGGCGACTTTTATCACAGAAAAGAGTTGAGAAGAGTGGAAATGAGGAGTAAAAGTGTGCATGGAAGGATCTTGGCACTCTTTGTATGCTATTTTTAACCGACTTCAAAAAAGGAGGAGGTTATCAATCCAGTTGTATTTCCAATTGTGAATCAATTTAGATGGTTATTTTTTTGGTTGGTAGATTATAGTTCAGAGGTGGTCATATAAATTTTATCGAAATTAGTGCGGCGGTTTTTGAAATATGAACAACAAACTAAAATTTGCGTTCATGTAATCAGTCGATATATCTACTAATATCTACTAATAGACTCTAATAAAATTTGGTGGAACGTCCCAATATGATTTTAAATTAAAGTTTGTTTTTGATTAATTTTTTTGAGAACATAGTTTCTTTGTAATTTGTCGTGTAAATTGTACATTTATTAATAAATATAAAACTTTGACTTAGACCGATTTTGATTAGGAAACGTGAATTTGTATGGTAGTAGACATACGAGTAGGTACTGCCTCAATTACTTTAATAAATATGTGGCGTGGACGAAGTCGCAGGTAAAAGCTAGTATAATATAATTCGCCATTTTGTGGTGGCCGCTGTTTTGGATTTGAAATTTGTTATAGTGTATAGTATTTTACTAATCAAGCCCTTTTATTTGATACCCATACTGAGGTAGGTTGTGAAGAAATATTTTGTCCGCCATTTTGTGGAGGCGGTAATCTTGAATCGACATTAACCAAATATAGCTAAAAACATCCGCACGGGTATTAACCTTGAAATAAAAAAAAACGCATCGAAATCAGCCCATCCGTTTGAGCTCTACGGTGCCACAGACAGACAGACACGCAGACAGAGAGACATCGACGCGATTATAACACCCCTTTTTTTGGTCGGGGGTTAAAAACAAGTTTTTATTAATCCATTTACACAATTTCGTTTTGACAGGATCGAGTTTCATAACTTTCGTCGAATCTTCAACTACGTCATCCAGGAAATTTTACGCAAATTTTAGTTTGTGGTTCATATTTCAAAAACCATCCGACCGATTTCGATAAGATTTATATGGGATCATTCAGGAAGCATACCCATCCGAACACAAAAATATTTTTTTAAATCGGTGTAGAGGTTCTCGAGAAATCAGGTAACACACATATAAAAAAACATAGGGATCGTATTGATAACCTCCTCCTTTTTTTGGAAGTCGGTTAAAAACGTGCGGTTCTTTAAAAACGATTTAGATGACAAACTGTGGATGAACTATGAGAACTAACGTGGTCACACTTTTTTAATTAATTTACGGGAAACTTTTGCGTGCGAATTCAGCTGAAGCTTACCTAAAGGTCTTCGCCGACTTATACAGGGTGTCCCATAAGCCGACTTCAAGCCGAAGTCGCATGATAGGTAAGGCCATAACAGTCATCAGAAAAATATAAATAAAAGTCTTTTATTTTTTTAAATTATTCCAAAAAAAAATATTCGGGAAAATCTACCACCCTGTAACAGTTTTTACTTTCCTGTTGCTACAAATCTTTACTTTTTGCCTTTTTTTTACTTATTTCATCCTGAAGAAGTAGTGCTTCTGTAATTTGTAACCTTACTCAAAGGGTTGTACATTTTCCTGAATATTTTTTTTTCAATAATTTTAAAAATAAAAGACATATATTTTTTTATATTTTTTTGATGACTGCCTATCATGCGACTTCGGCTTGACGTCGACTTATGGGACACCCTGTATGATTCAGCTACCACTTGACAAAAAAGTACACTCAGATATGGGCTTTATGTCATGTATGTTAAGATATATATGGGCTTTATGTCATTGGCAACACAAATTAACTGACCGCTGACAGCCGTCAACTAAGTTTTGTTGCCAATGTAATCTATATTTTAAGAAACGTTGGCGGAATTGTGAGGCTAATCCACAATAATAGCCATTAACCAAGAGTTAAAGTTATATTTTAAGAAGAAGGCGAAGACCTTTAGTCGGAATGGACCGACCATATCACAGGTGAGTCACCAGTGATTAATTGATAATGGGTAAAATTAACCAACGTATTTAAATAACGTATGCACACCATAGCTACCTACGTAAACAGCCCTTGGTTATGGTCCCTATGTTGAGACTCGAGGTCTTCTCTCACAATGTAAGAAACTAGATAATAATCTATCACGCTGGCAAAGTGCGGGTTGATGGATGATACAACTCCTCGAAAAATTACAGTTTTGGAACATGCCTGTTTCTTTACGAGGTTTTTCTTCGCCGTTAAGGCCAGTGATAACGACAAAATCATCTAGAAGGAGCAGGCCAGATTCGTCAAATCGAACGCTCTAACCACTAGGCCGTCTCAGCTTAATATAGCTTGTCCATAGATAAATAACACCTAGATCGATGATCTTCAAACAAGCGCTTCATTTTGAGTGAGGCAAAAAGCAGGTTGATTTCGACGTCAGCAGTAAGCAGCACTGAAGTTCGCTAAACAACACTTTCGTGGAGTATGTACAGTGCAGGAGTTGCAGGACCACACAAATAATCGTAATGTTTTAATTGTCGAAGACGCATGCAGTTGCGCTGGACCGTGACAACTTATGGTAGTTTCGAACAGACTGAGCCAATATGGGTCACTATGCCTAATTTTTGTTGCATGGATCCGGTTTCTAGGCGTTATTATTCTATGAGCTTGTCATAAAAACCTGTACAAAACAAAGGGTTATCTTTTCGGCTTTAACAAACAAACTTCACAGGAGGAGAACCAAAACATCTGAAGTAAAAAACTCTTGGCCAGAGAAATAATTTAATTAATTAAGAATTTGTCCTTTGCTAAATGAAACGTGCTTTGACTAGACGCTTTGGTTTTAATTAAATGACACGAAAAGTACCTTTTTTCACAATTCGTCGTCTTCGTTTTCGAGCAAACCTAAATTTTTTTTTATTTTTTTTTGTTTCCTTTTCTGTAAGGAGAAATCTGTATAAAACTGTCTTTGATCATGTTTGACAGAAAGTATATAGGTATATTTAAAACACGATGTTTATTCCTTACAGCATTTTTTGTGATAATTGTATTGTTTCCTTGTAAATTATCTTAATTTAGCTTAACTAGATTACAATTATGTTTACTAGTATAGTGACAAGATAAAGATAGAACTTATAAAGTCTCGCTTGTTTTAAAATACAAAAATAAATTAAACTAAGTATTATTCAAAAACGCAAAGTCAACAAAAACCGTGGAAAGACACACAAGGGAGGCAAATTCAGAGTTCATAGCGTTGCGTTCTCGGAAATTCCCACAAGTATTATAAATACCGCGTTGTAGGGTATTAACTGTCACAAAAAGCGCCTCGTCCAACAAACTTTTCTTTTTGCTGTAAAAAGTTATTTTCTTGCCGAATTTCGGCGCAGATCGCTACATCTTTTGCTTTACTTGAGTACTAAATATACGACCTTGTGAAATGTGTGCCCATTCGAGAAAACTAGTAAATATAACAGGCAAATCAAATACCAGTCTATATTAATTGTAAAAAAATACAGCGCAGATATGATGTGTTTTTATGTGCAGATATTATAAATATATGTATATATGTATTTATTTATTATATATATATATAAATGTATTTCCGTATTTAACAATTTTGATAAGAATAATATTTATTTGAATAGATATTCATTTCCGTATGAAAAAACGTTTTACTAAATAAACCATACATTACGAGTATAATATGTAGATTGTTTTAGACCTTATTAAATTATATTCAACTAGTACGAAGGCAGAAGTAGGTACCAAATTGATTCAAAATTTGATTACCGATTCAGATTACCCATATGAATCTTGTTTGGACATACCTAATCAAACAAATTGAGTGATTTACTGATTTAACTATTACCAGTCAAATTTCAAACACGCCGTGTCGTAAAAAAATAGAAGATTTGTTTTTTTTCTAATAAACAAATTCTGAAAGCCCCTTTTTGATTATTTATTGAACAAAGTATTATTTTGATTTTATTTTTTTTACAAAAACAATACTTAACGAAAATTACTGGCAACCAGGCTCTCGACAGTAATCTGGTAGTAAATTGAACTCAAAACAACTTGTCTGACGCGTAATATAGAAAAGCGCGGGAAAACCGAAGTTGCTAAAACAAGCAAAATAATGACAACATCACTCGTAGTTATCCGCTGTCTGTCTGTCTGTCTGTCCGTCTTTACCGCCTAAACCAACCAACAGATTTTGATGAAATTTTATACATAGATAGAATAGATCCCGAGAAAGGACATAGGCTACTTTTTGTTCCGAAAAAAGGGTTGAAAGGGTTAAAATAAGGGATGAAAGTTTATATGGAAAACTTCGTCATTGTTGAAGGACTATGAAACTTTACGTCTAGATATTTAACACGAAACCATAAAATGTATGTTTTAGCAGTTTTGTAGTTTCGAACTGTACCTACGGGGGTGGAATTGGGGGTGAAAGTCTGCAAGTTCAATATTATTGAAGATAAAACCATGAAACTTTGTATCTAGACACTTGAAATGGAGTCGATAAACGTTTGTTCCAGCAATTTTATAATTTCTAACTATACGGGGATACTTATATACCCGCTTGATACACTGGCCGCTTTTCGCGTTTTACAAATTTGGCGGGAAAACGGGTGTCAGGTTACATAAGTGCGGTGTTTATGTTTCGGCATATGAAGTGCCACCTTACTCTTACCCGTTTGAGCCATTTACTCTCAAGAGCGTTTCAAGACGCTTCTAGCGGTATCATTTATTTATAAATCCAAGATGGCGGCCGCTACAAAATGGCGGATAACGTAGGTTTTATCAATCCCATCAATATGGGTTTCAAATGAAAGTGCTCAACCAGTAGAATACAACGTACTATATAAAATTAAAATCAAAGATGGCGGCCTCTACACAATGGCGGATAACTTAGGTTTTATCAATCCCATCAACATGGGTATCAAATGAAAGGGCTCAACAAGCAGAATACAATATACTATAAAAAATTGAAATCCAAGATGGCGGCCGCTACAAAATGGCGGATAACGTAGGTTTTATCAATCCCATCAACATGGGTATCAAATGAAAGGGCTCAACAAGCAGAATACAACATACTATAAAAATTGAAATCCAAGATGGCGGCCGCTACAAAATGGCGGATAACGTAGGTTTTATCAATCCCATCAATATGGGTATCAAATGAAAGTGCTCAACCAGTAGAATACAACGTACTATATAAAATTAAAATCAAAGATGGCGGCCTCTACACAATGGCGGATAACTTAGGTTTTATCAATCCCATCAACATGGGTATCAAATAAAAGGGCTTGACAAGAAGAATACAGTGCACTATCCAACCTCAATATTTAAGATGGGCGCAGCCACTAAATGGCGTATCAGACAGAATTTTGATAGTCGACGAGATTTCCATGGTGTCTTATCAAATGTTATGCAAGATGGACGCTCGATTAAGGCAAATTAAGAACTGCGAAAATGAGTTTTTGGAGGAGTAAACGTATTACTTTTCGGTAATCTTTACAATTGCCTCCTATAAAATGATCAGGAACACCTGTTTTCAATTCTAATACGAAATTATATATATGAAAGTAACTCTCTCTGTCCGTTACCGCCTAACGCCTAAGCCACTTAAAGAGTTTGTTACAATTTGGTGCACAGATAGACTAGACTTAGGAAAGGACAACGGCGACTTTTTATCACAGAAAAAGAGTTGAAAAAAGAGGAAATGAGGAGTAAAAGTGTGCATGGAAGGATCTTTGCACTCTTTGTATGCTATTTTAACCGACTTCAAAAAGGAGGAGGTTATCAATCCAGTTGTATTTCCAATTGTGAATCAATTTAGATGGTTATTTTTTTGGTTGGTAGATTATAGTTCAGAGGTGGTCATATTATTGGTCATATTATTTATCGAAATCAGTGGGGCGGTTTTTGAAATATGAGCAACAAACTAAAATTTGCGTTCAAGTAATCAGACGATATATCTACTAATATCTACTAATAGACTCTAATAAAATTTGGTGGACCGTCCCAATATGATTTTAAATTAAAGTCTGTTTTTGATTAATTTTTTGAGAACATAGTTTTTTTTGTAATTTGCCGTGTAAATTGTACATTTATTAATAAATATAAAACTTTGACTTAGACCGATTTTGATTAGGAAACGTGAATTTGTATGGTAGTAGACATACGAGTAGGTACTGCCTCAATTACTTTAATAAATATGTGGCGCGGACGAAGTCGCGGGTAAAAGCTAGTTTTGTACATAAATGTACTTACCTGTTTAAAAGTCTGTGTAGTGTTTTACATCTATCTATGCTTTTTAATTAAAAAACAATTAATGGCTCCAAATACCTTCAGAGATGGTAGGTAAATAAGGTTCTCTGGGCCAATCTCACTGGAACTTTTTACGACCTTGCATATTTTCCGAGAAAATAAAGGAAAGAATATCCATAATTTTTCCTTCTAGCGCAGGTACACAGTGGGTTTAGGCTTACTTTTTATGTCCGCCTCATTTGTTGCCTTTGTAATTTGTTTTAATAAAACTTAGCTGGCTGGACATAAAAGTTAAGAAATATTTTGTTTTTTTTTATTTAAGCCTGAAAACACAAGGTAAAAGTTGTTTTTGGAGGGATCGCGAGAAAATCAAACCCTTACGTTAAACAAAAATATTTCATTTTGAATTTTAGATTTTTTTTGCTTATTTAAGGAATGCAATAGTAATGTTTATATTAGTAAATATAACAGTTATATTGAAACAAAACTAAAAAACTTTTTGTCTGTCTTAAGCAGTTTTGATTCAAACTTTACAGAAATACGGCTACAGACGAAGTGATGAACTAATTCTGTACTTTCGCATTCTGTTGCGTATATAATTTAATTTCAATGAATATTGAAATAGAAATTGTGACATTACTCTGAAAAAAGCGCGCTAGAATTTTCGGCACAATTTCACGCACAATGGGGCTAGATGGTGTTGTGTGTGAAATGTCCACCAATAATAATTTACTATTTACATTTTCATTTTTTTTTATTCTGCAGCTGGGTTGGTTAATGGCGGACAACACAGCCGCCACTTCGATCGCGGGACTGCGAAGAGTCCTCGCCAACGGGTCCTTGGAGCTGTCGCCATTCAGTGCTGACCGCTTCAGAAGAGACGTGCACGCGACTACGTACAGGTGCCGACTGAGACTCGGCACGGGATTCGCTGTACTGTCCAAGAACATTCATGTGCATGCAGGTATTTATCAGTAGGCGAAACGTTACCAAATATAATAATATTATCATACTAATATTTTAAATGCGATAGTTTGTATGTTTATTGTTCAATCACGTCGGAACGCATGAACGGATCAGATTGAAATTTGGAACACAGATAGATTGTAGTCTGGAATAATACGTAGACCGGGACTACACACAGACGCAATGCGTATCATAGACAACACGTAGACTTTTCATCCTGGGAAAATTACGGGAATGGGAACTACGCGCCTACTGCTACTTCGTAAAATTTGTATGCTTAATGTTGCGTGGCCTAAGTCGAACAACTGGCAAAGTACAAGCTGACGATGGTGATGATGAACGTATGCACTCATAGAAATCACGGCCTACAGACACAAAATGCATTTTGAAATAAACTTCAATAAGATAAGATAAGATAGCATTTATTGACATATTAAAAACATACATTAGAATTAGTAACAAATTTCATTAGAAACTAATTGCTGAACATAGTATTATTATATTATCTCGTCATTTGCAAAAAATATAATGTCATTGAAAATATAAAATAATGTACATCACAAAATTAATAAAATGCTGTATAGGGGCATTATTGTTACTATCTATTATAATTAATACTGTTACTATCTAAATTTAATTATTCTATTAAAATAATATCTACATATTATTGTGGTAATATAAGTACCTAGGCACGTACAGTCTTACATAGCCAATTGCTCGTAAGCGTCATAGAAACATAAATACTACTCGTAGTTAAAATTTAAATATTCACCTATGCTGTACAAAGTCCTCTGGATTAAAAGCTGTTTGATCTTTCCTTCAAATATTAATCAAATATTCCTATCTATGTGATTCTGTGATATTGGACAGATTTCACAGACCTGTTTACAGAAATTATATTGTGTGATACTTATTATTCTACCTATGATATGCTCTCACAATAGGATGGTTTACCAGTTAGTTAAATAATTAAATAATATTCATGATTTTGGAATTATTAGACGAATAGAAATAATGTGGCGAACATTTCACACAAATACACAACGTGCACACAACTACACTTCCATCGTGAGATACGTTTTAATGAATAACAAAGACATCATAACAAATTGGCAGTAGATGGAAATGAGACAGCTATACATACCACAGTTACACGTTTGTTTAATATTTTTTTTTCGATAAGAATAGAAAGACATACGAATACACTGACGTGAAAGAGAAGGAGTGTTTTACCCGTTATCACTGCAATCAACATAGCGCTGGTCGTGTCCCACTCTTTCACATCATGTATATCTGTCCTTTTTTACGAATGATAAATTGTTTACAACATAAAATATTATTTTAATTGAAAAAATTAAAGATTTTGTGTAATTGCGTATGAAAAGTGATGCCACGAAACTTTTTCTTGGTGTTCAATGCATTGAACTCTTTAAAAACGGAAGAAGTGGCACACGCTCCTCAACGATGGCGATGTAAAATCAGGTGACGTCTCTTGATTGAGATCAGTCGCAACGTGAGCCACAAATGGAGCGCATGTGTGCTAATAATTCCACGAAATTCGATTTGCGCTGTTACAATCCCATTTTGTGTGTGTACAAGGTGCACGACATTGAACTTCAATGCGAATAGATGACAATAATTTTCTCAATTTTAAAAATAGAACACATTTAAAAATTTAAAAGAAAGAACACGCTTTGAAACACCTAAGTTTATTTTGTGTACCTAGGTTTCGGATTTTTTTCAGCTTAACCTTACCCTTTTATCTACTCTACGCAATAACCACGAGTTTCTCTTTTTATCACCGCCTTGGAATACTTAAGGTAGGGAACACTCCATTGTGAAAAACATTTCAAGAGTTTTTATTAAATTAAAAAGCCGCGGCTGAATGACATTTGTACTGTGCCCCGAGCAGGGATAAAAGAAAAAACAATGAAAGAAAAATAACGCAGTGGCGCCAAAACGCGTGTAGCTGTAGGCGGGATTATATGTGTTTTATAACGCCTATAATTTATAATACAAGAACAATTGGTAATTGAAAACTTGAATGCGCACTTTTAATGTGTTGAAAACAAGTGGTTATTTTGTATTCGTTGCTTCTAATTTGCCCCGCTAAAAACTCTTTGCTAAAAGTCATAGACAAAAAATATTACATAATTTTAAGGTGGCCATCCATTTAGGTCACAGATTACATGCCTCGTTTAGGTTTACTATTATTTGAGAGATGTCCAGATGTCTTTTAGTAGCAGCCATAGATAAAAAAAACTGAGTCTTATAAAAAATTGCTAGTGTTCAAATTAGAAATACAGTTTTGTAAATGCTCGTGATTTCGGAAGTATACCTAATCGACAAGTATGGGTACTTTAGCGATGATCTGTCCTTTAGTGATGTACCGATAATTGTTAGTACTTAGGTATCTACATTAGGTAGGTGCTACGCATTACGCATTATTAAATTATATTTTCCTGGCGCAAGTTAACTGAAACTAAAGGGATGTTCAAAAGGATTAGATATCAATATCCTGCCGAACGAAAGCGAGTCTGCAATAGCGAAAAACCCTTTAAAACCATCGCTATCCCTTCTAATTATTTTGGGTCAGCACTTCACAGCGAAAGCAATTAAAAGACTGCCGACTACGCGATATCCTAATAATCCCTTTTCCCAGCGTTGAATTTCTTCGCAATCGCATGATCTCGAAACGGTTTTTATGCTACGCTTAATTTGAGTTTGTAAATCTTTCAAACGATCGTAATTAGGAAAATCAACAGAACGTCCTTGGGTCCTTATGAAACCAATCTTACATTGTAAGGCTTACAAACATGGAAAAATCGGATCAAAGTAATTGGCTGATAAATTTGAATGCGGTAGAAATTTTCCTTTTCTTTACTTAAATTTATGGGATAATCGTCTAAAAATAACATAGGCAACACTGGTCACGGGCAGTTCTTACGCGTCGCTTTCGTAATATATTTTCTTACGGTTTCAGTCTCACATTTTTTTCAGTTCGGTCGCGCAGTAAAATCGCTTATCTCTTCCACAGACTAAGTAGAGAAAACATATCTACCGTAAGAAACTTCATTCCAATAACTCTCATAAATTTTGAATTTCGAACCGATTATCTATGGGCTTCGATAGTTTAGTATCTATCGAAAATACTTCTGACCTTTACTATCACACACCATAAATGTAAGATTCGAAATTCAAAATTTGTTTGGGATCAGCAGTAGATAATACTGGGTTGGTGGGTTGAAGATTTCCGTGTTCGAGTTTGTTTTACTTGTTTCACAAGGTTTCACTTGTTCACCTGGTTGACCGAGCTTTGCTCGGTTTTTAAAATGATATTTAAGCAGGTACGAATTACGTAGTGATGACTTACTTAGACCTACTTAGATACGAATTAAATGCGTTTATAAAAGACTCTAAGTATAAGATTTTGTCAGAAAAAAAAGAACAAAAAGAAAAGTCCCGAGTGTAACCCTCAGGATTCGAACCAGGGCCTGTAGACTCCGAGGGCGAGCACATTGCGTCTGAGCCATTTAGACTTTAATAACAGTGGCGAAATAAGTTATCGCATTCTAATGACATTGTAGGAGTTTTTCATTGTCTAAAAACGCGCATAAAATGATGTTTTTAAAAAACAAAACCCAGCTAAATCGATTTGTCGTCCCCGAAACCCTCTGTATACATAATTTCATAAAAATCGTTCGAGCCGTTTCCGAGATTCAGATTCTATACGAGGGTCAAACTGAAAGTTCTTAGAACTGGCCACTTATAAACAATATAATAAAAAAAATCTATAATTTGAAAATAGAACTCTTTGCCAATATTACTGAGTATATACTTCATTCATTTGTCATTTGTTTTACGATTTGGCGGCAAATTAAAAATTGTCTGTGTCACGTCAACATGAATTTAACACGAGAAAATTTTCGTGCAATGATTTTTTATGACTTTCGATGTCATTTAAGTCAACAAGAAAGTTATGATAGACTACGATTGGCCTTTCACGATGAAGCCCCATCTCGTGTGACTGTTTACAACTGGTTTAATGAGTTTAAACGTGGTCGCACTAATCTCACTGATGATTTACGTGAGGGACGGCCTTCTACGGCGACGACTGAAGATAACATCTGTGTTGTGCGGCGTATGATAGAAACTGACAAAAGAGTGACCTATCAGCAAATTCGGACAAGCTTAGGCATCGGTATGAGTCAAGTGCACAAAATCCTACACGAACATTTAGCGGTCAGGAAGCTTTGCGCCCGGTGGATACCTCATAATTTGACTGAGGCTCAAAAACTCCATCGTGTGGATTGGTGCCGTAAAATGATTGAAAGATTTAACGGAGGTGACTCAAATGCTGTGTTCGACATACTAATAGGTGACGAAAGCTGGATTTACTGTTATGATCCTGAAACCAAAAGACAATCTGCTCAGTGGGTGTTTCCTTTCGAGGAGTTGCCAACTAAAGTGAAGAGAGATCGAAGTGCGGAGAAAAAAATGATGGCCTCGTTCTTTGGAAGGATAGGTCATTTCGCAACAATTGTGTTAGAGGATCAAAAAAACAGTTTCTGCAGAATGGTACACTACCAATTGTTTGCCACTTGTCTTGGAAAAAGTTCGAGAGAAACGACCTCGCAGTAGGATCCTCCTTCGCACACTTCCGCACACCGCCAAGCGAACGATCGACTATTTGGCGACATCAAACGTTGAATTACTGGGTCACCCGCCGTATAGCCCCGACCTCGCGCCTTGTGATTTTTATTTATTTTCAAAAAATAAAGAAAAACTTAAAGGAAAGCGGTTTATGAATGCTGAAGAAGCGGTGGCTGCGTATCGCGATGCCATTGAAGAGACCCCTAAGGACGAGTGGGCAAAGTGCTTTTCCCAGTGGTTCCATCGCATGCAGCGGTGTATTGACGTGAATGGACAATATTTTGAAAAGATATAATAAAACTAATAACTGGCTAATGTAATCAGTTTTTGATTTTCTAAGAACTTTCAGTTTGACCCTCGTATTTATATACCTATATACCTACAAGAATTGGTCGTTTAAAGGTATAAGATATGATTCAGAGTTTTGTTAAATAGATCTTTTTATTTTTACTAATATATTGTTATGTCGGGACCCTATACTATAAGGTAAAGTACACAACTTCTCTATTTTATTCCTTACAAAAAAATATTGGTTGTCATAGGGATAGCCGATAGAAGTGCCAGATGGGACTTCCCATCAAATGATTAGTGATTACCTACTTACTCTGTGCTTGCCATGGTCACGAGTTCACCCGAAGATTTCTTTCATTTACGAGCTTGACAGCATAAGCAGCCCACTAAATGTTCCCACATCTGGGACTTGAGGCTTTCGCTCGCAAGGAGAGGAGTATAGGCCGAAATCCACAATGCGGGTTGGTGTATGACGCATGACTTCGAAAGTGCGAGTGTGGCGTGCATAACGCTTGGTAGCCTACGAAAAATCTATGTGTGGTGCGACAAAAGAAGTTTTAAATTCAAAAGTTATTCAAATATAACAGCACTGCTACTGTCAGGAGAGATTCACGAGTATCATTAGTTTTTAAGTAAGTATGTAACTTGAATGTAAGAGAGGGGCAGAGGCTTCATAAACAAAACAAAAATACAATGAGATCTACACTACGCTACATATCTAACTACTTACACTAAGCACATCTGAATTATCCATATACCAATGAAAGTCTACAGATAATAAAGATTTATAAACCCTCTACTATTCGACAGCGTGCCCAGCATGCTGGCGGCATTACCACACTGAGTGGTAATGGTTATAATTATATGAGACCAAATTAACTTTATGTATTTTTTCAAGTTATTTTTTTTTTTGATAAAATCTATTAGTGGGAGCCAAAGAGTTTTTATATAAGCTGGGAGCTTATATAAAACTCTTTATCAGTAGGTATATAAGTATACTCAGTATTTAAACCGAGCAAAGATCGGTCGCCCACGTACGTCTATTAAAATATTAGTAGGATTAAACGAAGTACTTTTTAACCCCCGACCAAAAAAAGAGGTGTTATAAGTTTGACGGCGATGTCTGTCTGTCTGTCTGTCTGTCTATCTGTCTGTCTGTCTGTCTGTCTGTGTGTGTGTCTGTCTGTGGCACCGTAGAGCTCAAACGGATGGGCCGATTTCGATGCGTTTTTTTTACTTGAAAGTTAATATCCGTGCGGATGTTCTTAGCTATGTTTGGTTAATACCGATTCAAGATGGCCGCCGCCACAAAATGGCGGACAAAATATTTTTTCACAACCTACCTCAATATGGGTATCAAATGAAAGGGCTTGACTAGTAGAATACTATACACTATAAAAAAATCAAATCCAAGATGGCCGCCACCACAAAATGGCGAATTATTTTATTTTTTTCACTACTACCTCAATATGGGTATCAAACGAAAGGGCTTGACTAGTAGAATGTTGTACAGATAAAAAATCCGAGGTAGCCGAGGTGTTCTTGTTAAATAATTATTTGGTCCAGTTTTCCAGATGCATTAACTGCATAAATAACTATATAATCCCATGTATAATACTGCAAAGTTATTATATATACTTAAAATGGGTATCAAATGAAAGGGCTTGACTAGTAGAATGTTGTACGGATAACAAATCTGAGGTAGTCGGGGGTTAGTCAAAATGTTTAATTTTGTTCTTGTTTTAGCGTTGAACCTGCCGTGGGAGGTTCACGTACCCGACGAGTACGTGATGGCGGGAAACAGCGCCGTTCTACGGTGCGTAGTGCCCTCCACACTGCGCCGACCGCGTCGGGCCCACGGACTGGCTAGCTGGCGACGACGTCAGCGTGCTGCGGTATTTAGGTAACTTGTCATCAATAACATTCTTCCTACATTATTTATATTACTCTCTTGGGAGGTTCCCTTATCTGATGATGTCAAAAGGTAGTATACGGTAGTGCGTAGTTCCTCCACACTGGGCCGACCGAGTCCGGCCTACCCATTGGCTAGCTGGCGATGACGTCAGCGTGCAGAGGTATTTAGGTAACTTGACATCAGTGGCGTAACGTTTTTTATACACTAATTTATAACCGTCATGCCTTCTTTGGGAGGTTCGCTTGCCTTATAAGCACGTAATAGGTTTTTTTTTCAAACGTTCAGGACACGTGCCTACGCATAACAGTCCAATGACACCTAGCTATTGGAATATTAATAATCCAAATCATTACCTAATAAAGCATTGCGCTCGTCACCCAAATATGTAAATAAAAATGATATCTTTCAAATCCGAACACAGTAACACATTACAAACAAAGACAAGCAAAGATTTCCATGAACAACAACACTGTATATAATTACATTTTGTTCGCGCAGTCCTTTCGGTATAAACATCTTTCTCCGACTGAATATGAAAACATTGAGTAGTTCGTATTTTTATGCAATATAATTGATCGTTTGGATTCTAAGTTCCTTGCAATCTTTTTGTACAATAAAATGCATTGCACAAAGTTATTGTAGGTCTAGGGGCCGCCTTACATTGCGTTGTGCGAGAAATGCCCACCAATTTATTTATTTCATACCACAGAGAATTCGCAAACGATTTATTTTGTATTTAACCGCTAAGACAATAATTTAAACTGAAGAAAAGAGAAAGTAAATCAACGTAAAGACACGTTTTCGCAAAATTCCTGCCAAGTGACGAGACACGGAATTACATTTTCATCACAAATCTTATTTTCACGGAAAAAAAATCGAGTCGTTTTAGATGAAGCCTCTCTCTCAATTTACTCCTGTTTGATTGGAAAAGAAAATTGAACTCGGCGCTTGTTTAGCGTTAAATGCAGATGTTTCTCATTTTCCTCTTTTATTTCTGATTCGAATACTTCTTCGTATTACTTTTGTCTCCACAGGTACGAAAGTAAACATTGGAATATAGTGAAGTCAAACAAATTAAAAACGGTGAAGGAAAACATCGTAAGGAAACCGACATGTTCGTAGGATCTTTCAAGATAATGCGTCATCTACCAACCCGTACTGGTCCAGCGTGGTGCTTATAGCCTTGACTCACTCCTTGCGAGAGAAGGCCCCGAGTCTATGGAAACATTGCCTTTCAAACCGGAGCACAGTAATGTTTGCACATTCTTTTTTGGCCGTAGAATAATTGGCAGAGGTGTGGTACTTCCCCAGGCGGACTCTGCCAAGAGCCCTGCCACTACTAAATAAACAATCATGACCCAAAAGCTGCGTTACACTGTGCTGCTGTTATTTTTTTTTTTTGTGGTTTTATCGGCTGGCGTATAGCTTACTATCTATATGTAGGTATATGTCCTGCTCATTCGTCACTCTATCATGGATTAAAAAAAAACTCCGTGCCGATTCATTTATTTCGCTATAAAATTTAACCCAGGTCCGAAATACCAGAGGCTGGACGACGGTTCTCTGTACATCAGTGCAGTGAGCCCAAGGGACCGGTATACGTCGTTCCGATGTCGAGTGCGGGACCGGATCACCGGCAATACATACACTAGCCCGTATTTTGGTAAGTACCATGGTGACATTAGACAAGGGCTTGGGCCCGGGGCGCAGCACAAGTGCCCTTTTAAGTGCAGTCAGTACCCAAGCCTCACTCATTGAGTGGTCAAATGAAAACCTACATATAAAAGTACTGTGTGTACTGTAAATAGTTGTGTAGAACTGTACTCTTATGGGCATGTGTATTGTTTACTTTCAGGTGCATGCCTAAATGACTGATCTAAGAAATTAATATAAATTCGATTATTGTGTAACTTTTGCCAGGCCACGTGATAGTCACGGAGCCAAAAGGCTTCGTGCGTCCGCGCGTCGCAGTAGAGCCGCGGTCGCGCCGCGTGCCCGCCGGCCGCGACGTGCGGCTGCCGTGCGCAGCGCGGGCGTGGCCCGTGCCCACTTACAGGTGAGTACTTCACTTCTGACGAACATACATGTATTTTTAACCGACTTCAAAAAAGGAAGAGGTTCCCAATTCGGTTGTATGTTTTTTGAAATGAAAACTTCTTTTGGCGCGCCACAGACAGATTTTTAGTGGGCTGGGAATTGAATTGAAGCGTCACGCTCTTGAATGATAAGAAATTTTGGGGTAAACTGGGAACCATGGCCATGCCCCCCGTTTACATCGTCGTAGTTTCCAAAGTAAGCTATCAAATTCTGAGTTATAGCTTTCACTTATATTAAGAGTTCCTATGACTGCCAAATTTTTTTTGTACTTATGTATGTTCTACGATCGCGCCACATCGCAGTACCGGCACTCTTCTAGCAAGGCGGTCTTTACTTTTTACCACGATTCCCATCGTCAAGGATCGTGGTCCTACGCCTTGGGCGCCATCTACGCCACATGACTCCCTCTTGACTGCATAGCCATTGGCTTGGTGACAAAGCCTTGAAGAGTGGCTCCGAAAATACACGCTCCACGATCGCCCTTCTGGAAAGGCTAAGAGGACTGCTACTTGGTCAGATAGGGATAACATCCCAGTAACTTTCCCGGGTCCCCTGTCCCTTCCTACCCAGAACATTTACACGTGGGTCCGTGCTAGAAGATCGAGGATTCGAGAAGTAAATGTGTATAGACGTTCCCACCACCGGTGGAATTAGCGATCAATCAACTAGATCTTACCGAGAAACGTCATTGACTGATTCCCAGAATGCACCAAACCACGTAATTTCCAATAATTGGGAAACCACGTAGAGCTTCCCGAGCCACCCCAATCAAGTCGAGATCTAATTTTATGACTTCAATGCTACAAATTCAAGATACACATTTGATAAAGAACCAGCCAAGTGCGAGTGAGCCTTGCGCACGAAAGGTTTCGTACCATATATCTGTAACGAGAACTTAAAACTAAATATTTTGTGAATAGTTAAAGCGTCTAAATGTCGCCGTTATTAGTATAGAGCAAGAAACGGTAAAAACATCAAGTTTGTTGTAAGGGGACTCCCCTTAAATATTTATTTTATTATATTTTTAGTATCTATTTGTTGTTATAGCGTCAATAAAAATACATCATCAGTGAAAATTTTTACTGTCTAGCTATGTCCGTTCTTTAGATACAGCCTGGTACAGTCTGGTACAGACGGACGGACGGACAGCGAAGTGTCAGTAATAGGGCCCCGTTTTTACCCTTTGGGTACGGAACCCTAAAAACAACTTAAAGAAAGGTTTATTTTGTTTTGTATTAATGCAGTTTGCATTAATACAAAATAAAATGTTATCCTACCAATAAGATGTTTACATGATTATTGTTCAATCACGTTGTAGCGCATGACGGGTCGCATTCAAATTTGGAACATGGATCGATTATAGTCTAGAATAACATAATTACGAGTATCAGCCCGTGAAAATAACAACGGGCCGCTGCTAGTCTCTATACATAAAAATATGTTGGTTTGTGTACGCTTCAAAAACTCAAAAAGTACTTACTGCACCGATCGAGCTGAAATTTTACAATGATATCCGCATCAAGGATTGTTTTATCTAATTTTTGCATCACAATGTGCCACAGCAAAGCTTGGCAGGGTACAGCTAGTAATTTATAAAAGTGTCTACGAATACTAGCCCATTTGTAAGTGGAAGCTATAATGGAGTATGACATAAGACTGGTTGCAGAAGTAGCATATCCTCCGTAGCCGGCTAAAAGGTATCGCTCTTCGCTCGCTGAGCAAACAAATGTCGTACTGCGACGTAGCCTAAGAGATGGCGTATCTTACGACTAGGTGCTTTATCTATACAGACCCATTTGCACTTACCTACGAGTATATGAAAATAGTAAATTAGAAAGTAAATAAAGTAATACAAATAAAATAGTAAGTAAAATTAAAAAAAAAACATTTTTTTTAATCTTCATCATTCTGATTTATTGTAAACAACCTAAATATAAAAATAACTCGTATAATAACTAATAATATCGGTATATATCCATCTATAAAATAACTGTAGTATTTACTCAATTAACCGAAATCAGAAGCAACTGCCACCACCTTAAGTACAATTCGCGGCTTAACAACCCCTAAGTTTAACTAGCCTAAATCTATATTGCCTATTTTATGTCTATTTTTGTAGTGGTAGGAAGGCCTGGGGAAGTACCATATCTTTGCCAGTTATTCTACCACCAAGTAGTAATATCAAAACATCACTGTGTTGCGGTACGAAGGGCAATGTTTCAATTGTATTTTTTTATGAAATACGCTATTTTGGATCCAGGCATAGCAGCCATCTTGGATTTTAAATTTGTTGTAGTGTATAGTATTCTTCTAGTCAAGCCATTTCATTTGATACCCATATTAAAAGATGTTATGCGTTAAGGTTATTTACGGTAAGGAAAGCAAAAAATTTATACGCTATTATGTGGATGCAGCCATCTTGAATCGATATTAACCAAAACATAGCTAAGAACTAACGCAAGGAAACTGGCTTTAAAATAAATAAAAACTGCACCGAAATTGGTCCACCCGTTTGAGAGCTACGGTGCCACAGACAGACACACAGACAGACAGACGTCGACGTAAAACTTATAACAACCCTCTTTTTGGTCGGGGGTTAAAAACTAAAACAATTCAAAGCTAATAAATGAATGAATGACCCAAAATTACGAAATCTGCAATTACAGAATTTGTGTTAGGCTAGTCTCAAAACTCCTTTAATTTTATGTTATTGTTATGATTTCACTATTCTGTTCCATTCCGATCAAATTTGAGACTATTATATAGAGATATAAACTATTAGAAAGACAAAAACATGGAAACAACCACTTCGGTGCGACATTAGAAGAAATGGCCGACCGCTCTCCCCAAGGCTTGCTTGAAAGGCCTTGCAAACGGCATTCTACCTCAGAAATAGGTCTTATATTCCACCAACGACCCGTAACACCCATCGACTGCTGATTCGTTTAAAAGCTTTCAGGAATAAAACGTTTAGCTGACTGCAGGTTGAAAGCTTAATGTTTTGTCGATAACACTTTTTACGTACGGTATTAAAAATGTTGGGTTCAATTTTGCAATGAAACGCTGTTGGGTTGGAAAATGGTGAGATTAAATTAAGCTGGGTTTGAAGTTATACTCAATTGTATCTTTTATTCAGTATTTACAAATGTACTCAGAAGTTGGTAAACTTTTTTTGCGGCATTTGTGGTGAATTCCTACAATAAACAGTTTTTATATACTTATTGTGAGTTGGATTTTTGTTTTATTTCTGCTCATTAAACTTTGATGGGTCGGTCAAATTTATACGAACAATATCAAAGTATAGCAACTTTTGTCTCGCTCGTAGATTTAAAATGTTTGTAAGTAACTTGGTTGAGCCATGAACTATTCGCTCAAGTTGGACCAAACTGCACACAGTGTGCAAAATTTGAATAAATCGGTTCAGTAATTTAGGAGGAGACACAATTTATCTATATGTGTTTGAAAATGTTATTATCTATGTGTAGTAAATATTCTTTATTTATTCCTTTAGACCCACTTAATTAGGGCTATTTATTTTCGTCCAGTATTAGTAGCGTAATTTATGCACTAGAACATCAGCTATCTAGTAGTGATACCCCGTCATAATCGGTCAGCTGTTTCGAAGATTAGCCGAAACAAACAGACAAAAACTGTAAAAAAATGTTGTTTTGGTATATGTACCCATATAGCGGTTTCACCCGCGTAGTTACCGTTCTCGTCATTTTCCCGGGTTAAAAATAGCCTATGTGTTCTTACAGGCTGTAATCTAACTGTGTTCCAAAATCAGATTCGTGGAGACGTTGCGACTTGATTGACCAATAAACATCCAAATATCCAAACAATTACATTTATGATATTCAACTTTTAACTTAACAGACACTTCAATTTTATTTATTTGTAGAGAATATACATAGATTACATTTGAAAGCTTGATCGATTCCTTAAAGTTAAATTCCTCTAAATTCATATCCAAAATTTAGCCATCTCGGTTCAGATGCGTTTCTCACCCGTTTGTCTGATCGAATGAATGATATAACTTCTCCATCCGAGTGAGATCTACAGAGTACTCGTCCATCAAATTCCAAATTAAAGCAGCAGACGGCCACATATCCCTCAAATAGCCGTTTTCATTTGTCGTGAAACCGTTTTGATCTGCGCGTTGAGATTTACCCACAATTTTATAATTCCCATGCGACGTGATTCGTTTTAACTGCCACGGAGCAATTTGGACCGCAAAACCCGTCAAATTGCATTACACCCTTGGAAACCTACCTGTACCACCTCCAAACACTTAGCCTGTTATGAAAATGGAGTGTAATTTAAATAGCTTTTCATAATGTCATCACTTTGACGCACATCGGTGGGTTCCCGATGTTTTCGAAGGACGTAACGTAAATAACATAGAACGAACGATGATGGGCTTGAAATTGACGTAAAATTAAGATGTATTTTCCTAGATAAACGAGTTCGTGTTTAATTTGTTGCGTAAAACGACTTGAACAGGTAAAATTAAATAACTATGAGATAAATTCAGAGGAGAGTGATTTATTATTGTTAAGAAACTGGTAGTTTTTTGTCACGTCAAAAACGGTTTCGCTCTGTGAGTTCAGTTAGTTACATTTTATTTCAGATTGTAAAATGATGCCCTAATATTCAACATAACAATTTACTTCTACAACGAATTTTATCTATATTAACTAACATACATTATCTATATTAAATAACATACTAGGTTACATAATTTGAGTATTAAAAAAAGTTATGGTGATCGAATAATACCTCCTCCTTTTTGGAAGTCTGTTAAAAATACACAAACACAAACGTAAATACATATTGTGGCTTAGTTTTTTTTTTGTTAGTTTAGAATGCAGAGACGTACAGGACGTGTACCTGATGGTAAGCAACATGCCTGCCACATAACTATTATGTGATACATTAATTTAATTGTTTGAACAACTAATATGAACCGAACTTCCAACAGACTTGCACAACTTAGATGCACCTACGATTTCATGTCAACAAACCGGCAAGCGTTCCAAGGTTCCGGCAAACTTACCCATGTAGCCAAATAACCGCAGGAACTAAGCACACGGATCGATGCTTGTAGACGGCGAACTTGTTCCACTCAGTATTTGTCTTCCCAGCGCGGCTGCAGCCGCCAACACAAACAGAAAGTAAACCGAGACCATGAGGAACAAATTTGGACACATTCGCATTCATACTGCCAACAATAACAGACGTAACACAATTTGCCAGTGAACTTTCTATCACACGTGAATATTAATAAAGTAGGTAATATTCTGAACATACATAAATAACCGATTTCGTAACATCGGGAAGTTACAGACTACATAAAACTTCGAGAACGTTCCCGCCGAACTGATAACATTTTATGTTTTCCACAAAGAATTACGGTGGCGGGAACTCCTGAATGCGCCATAAAGTTTCATATCCAGCCATAGTAGGAACCTTTTAGAATGCAAATGTCTCGCTGCATTTCAACTCCTTTCAAAACTATTTCTAAAGGGGACCTAACTCGGGGAACATTGAAGATTTCGCGGCACACAGCCATTTCATTTCCGCGAAATTTCGCATACGATATTAGACCGTATTCTCGGCGTTCTCATCTTCGTGTAACACTATCTGTGAATGGGTTTAAGCGAACTATGTAACGATCACCGGTCGGATGATATTCGGAATTCACGCAGTCATGCCAAGTACCCATCATTGTGTCTTCTATGCAACATAAGCAACATTATACAGCTATATTGGTTTCTAACGTCACTCTTGAAACAATTAGTATCTAACATGGATGGCTATTACACATTTTTAAATTAGAAAGTTGGAAAAAAAAACAATCGATTTACCTACATGACAATGTTAGTTTCTAACGTGGCTATTACACATTTTCTAATTAGAAAATTGGAAAAAAATACACACAATTTACACAAAAATCTAGTATATCTAGTATACAAAGTATTCAACATAGCTATTGCACATTTTTAATTTAGTAAATTGAAAAAAATTACAACCGATTTATTTATACAGCTATACGATGTTACTCGTAGTTTCTAATGTGGCTGCTTATTTTGATTTTAGAAAAACGAAAAAATTTTAAATGATTTATACAGCCCTGTTAGCAAGTAATATGGCTATTACACATAGTAGTTGGAAAAAAAATACCAACTAAGTATTTGTACAGCCATGTACCTAAGTTTCTAACGTGGCTGTTACATATTTTGATATTCGAAAAACGAAAAACTTTGAAACGATTTATACAGCCCTGTTAGTATCTAACGTGGCTATTACACATTTTTAAATTAGTAAACTGAAAAATATTACAACCTATTTACACAAACGTTAATTTCTAACGTGGCCGTTATATATTTTGATATTCGAAAAATTAAAAACTCAGAAACTATTTAAATAGCCCTGATATTATTTAACTTTTTTGATAAGAACGTCTAGGCTGTGGAATACGTTGCCTGAGTGGGTTTTCCCCGATGGTTACAATCTTTGTGTCTTCAAATCGAGAGTTAATCGGTTTCTTCTAGGTAAACACGCTCCATCGTAGACCGCATCGTCGCTTAACATCAAGCGAGATGGCGGTCAAGTGTAAACCTATAAAAGTTAAAAAAAAAAAAAAAAAAAAAAAACTTGGCTATTACACATTTTCTAATTAGAAAATGGGAAAAAACAAACGATTTATACAGCTATGTTAGTTTCTAAGTTGGCTGTTACAAAATTTTTAATTGGAAAAATAATAAAAACTTACAATCGACTTATACAACCGTGTTAGTCTAAAGTGGCTGGAACACATTTAGAAATTGGAAAAATGAAAAACTTACAACCGATTTTATTCAACCAATAAAAGAAACGCGGTCTCATGTGCACTCTCGTACAATCGACGCTGTACCTAGGAATACCGAATCTAAAACGAGGCATGAGTTTTCCGTTACCATAATAATAAAATTCTTTGTGCTTATGAGATATGAAATTCACACCTTGTTAAACAAAGTAGGCAGTTTCGAAACTCACAAAACTGTTTACAGGCGTCTCATAACGATGTTTATTTTTCCTCATTCTCATTGCTAGTAAAACTCTGCCAAAACTCCTGTTTTATTCGCAGCTGTAAAATAAATTCTAATCCTTCTAATGTTCCCTAATTCCAGGTAAGTTAATAGCATAATAAATACGTTGTCTGGAGCTTTGGTGCAATTCCTTTCGTTTAATTATTACTGGCTCGCCTTATTTACAATGGAACGGTCCGGGAATTAAAGTTCAGAATTAATATTTACTATCTTTGTTATACCTATTACTAATTAAGGACATTAATCAAAGTTGAGAACACATAATAACTGAGCACTAAGTAAATTAGGTCCGAAGACTGAAATGAATCAGTTATTAATTACAAACTTAAGTAAGATTTGTTATTATGTAAGCTTTTGTTAACAGTATTTTAATTCAGGTATTTTGCCCGGTGAATAAGTTTGCTCTTCAACATTATTTGAATATTTTAGTATGAAAACTTACGTGGTTATTACACATTTTAAATGAATATACGGGTAACTCACGTGATGTACAGCCAGTGCCAAACGAGCAGCGGTCGCGCGCGTGCACTCTCCTTGAAAAAGGCTGCCGGACGCGGCCGAAACTTAATTCGGACTAGACTGGCTGTACATCACGTGAGTTACCCGTATATTCATTTTAAATTATTTGAATAAGTAATTAACCAGTTATTATTTGTATGTCTAGACCTTTTAGGGTTCCGTAGCCAAATGGCAAAATACGGAACCCTTATAGATTCGTCATGTCTGTCTGTCCGTCCGTATGTCACAGCCACTTTTCTCCGAAACTATAAAAGTTATACTATTGAAACTTGGTAAGTAGATGTAATCTGTGAACCGCATTAAGATATTGACACAAAAAATAAAAAAACAAAAATTTTTAGGGGTGTCCCATACATAGAACTGAAACTCAAAAATAAATTTTTGATCAAAACCACACGTGGGTGTGTCTATGGATAGGTCATCAAAAATGATATTGAGGTTTCTAACATATAACCTAGATAACCGCCAGCAGCGGGGCTGGGTCCAAGCTACCGATGGTTAGGGCTGCAGAGTGAGGAATTTGCTGACGATGCGAACTTTGTCAAGGATGACTGCTGGGACTATGATCGTCAAATCAACAAAGATATTTTTTTTGTAAAATTATTTGTTATTGTATCTTTCTAAACTACATGCTTAAGTTAAGGTCGGTCTAGTCGCATGAACGGCGACTACGGATTCAGAGCTCCCGGGTTCAAATCCCACGCGCACCACTGTCTTTTCGAAGTTATAGCGCAGCTAACTTAAAACGATGAAGGAAAACATCGTGGGGAAACTGACATGTACCTTGAATCAGATCATGAGCCATCTACCAACCCGCAATGGGCCGGCATGGTGAATTATGGCTTTGACTCTCTCCTTGCGAGAGAAGGCCTCGAGTTCCAGCAATGGGAAATTGCAGAGTATATGTATAGGGGTATACCTCTAGATAAAACATGTTATATCTCTGAGTTTCGAGCGCAGTGTAGATAATGATTGGGACTATTAATTTTTCAATAGCTGCGTGTCACTGTACAGTTATTGGCAGGCAACAGGACAGGCCTGCTTGTCTCAACCCTGTACTACCACTCTTGCCTATATATTTTTTTAACCCAATATCTTTTTCTATGCAGGTGGTTTCGGGAACACCACGATACGCTGACACCAATAGAGAAGAGCTCTTTATGGCCGCGGGCGCGGTTGCTCGGAGGTGGTTTGCTCGCCATTACAGGTGTGCGTCGCGAAGACGCCGGACGACTCGTCTGCTGGCTCAACAACACCGCTGGCAGCGAGTCTGTTCATTTTACGCTGCTTGTCACAGGTAAAAATAGTATCTAGGTACTTTCCGACATGGGCATGGAGAATAAAAAAATATTGTAGGGACACGTATTTTTTCTCTTGGCCCACAAACAAAAAATACGAAAATAAGTTTCGAAGATTCGAGTGACGTGACGTCATGTACGATTTTTACGAAAACTTGCGTCACAACCCTCCGGAAGTTTGGTAGAAGGAATAGAATAGACTATAAATGTATGGAAAATATCTAAATTTTACCGGCGCTATTCATAATCTACGTCATAGGTCAAGTAAGCAATTCGAATTAATAAGTGTAGCACTACAGCTTAGCTACTACACGAAAGAACCGAGTATAGGTAGGTTTCTACTAGTAGTTATAACAATATTCTCGAAAACTAACGATGTACGAGTATACTAGAGACACAAAATAAAGTGTAATTGAAACAATCGAATGGTTTGCATCGAAGCACCTATCTTACTTTGGTTTCAAGCAGGTATTCGTGATAAATTCTCGTTCATTAAATTAAATTCCAGTCTCAACTCAAAAGTGAAAAGCTTTTGAATTCATGAAACTTGTGCTGCAATAGAAACTAAAACCGGTAAAGTTTTGCATGTTGCCGTTAAATCAAGTCACAGACTCGGCGAAGACAGAAGAATAACTATTTAAGGAGCCATAAACTCAACTCTCTAGGTGACCAAAAGCGGAGCTGATATCCCATTAATATTATATATGTGAAAATTTGAATGTTTTTGCTCAATCACGTGGCAACAGCAGAACAGATTGGATTGAAAATTTAGAACAGAGTTTATGGTCTGAAATAGCACATAGGCTATTGTTTTTGCGGGGAAAATTACGGTAACAAGAAATATGCGGATAAAACTATAGGTTGCTGCTAGTTATATAATAATATCGTAGTCATAGCGACTCCTCTCAACGTGCCAGTTAAGTTTTCGCTTCTGTAATCTGTAACACGGAACCGTTGTGTACGTCTATACATAGCACAGACTAAGTAGAAAGAGTTTACATATACTACGTGTATATGTAAACTCTTTGGTTGTGCCTGATCAAACTTCTTGTTTCAGAATCTATCTCCGTCCGAATAAAACCCGAACTCGTACGAACGAAGCCGAACTCCACAGTCAGTTTCGAATGCAAAGTAACTGGCCATCCTGTAGAATTAGTCTACTGGGTACACAACAGCAAGTTCCTCGAACCCGATAACAGAATCAAATTATCAGAAGGCGGCCTAAAACTACATATCAAAACACACAGACAGACGACCAAGGAGTGTATCAATGCTTCGCAAGCAATTCAAAAGATCAGGCCTATGGAATCTCCGAATTCCTAATCGACGGTAAGAAACCTTGTAATTCAAAGAAAACCAATCGGGTCTTTCGTTAAATTCCTATCTACCTTTTCTCGTAAATACGTCGAGCTTTTTCTTATTTAAGTTTTCCGAGCGATCCAATTCCGTAACTTTAGAGAATTGTAATTAAAAAAATTGATTGGGCAACTTTTTATTGAACATCGAAGTTTTTAAAAGTTTTATTGAAGTTCTTTTAAAGGAAGATAAGTGCGTTCTTTTTGTGTAATGTGAAAATTTCGTTACCTGGGAAGTTATTTTGTGAAGTAACTTATTCTGTCTTTTTCGTTAAAAAAAACTTTCGACGGCTTATTTTCTCTAAAGTTTACAGTTCAAACTCCTTTTATCTAACGAAAGTCTAGGCAAATACTGGTGAAGCGGGTTGAAAACATCTCTGAGTGTACCTATTTGTAGTGGACGCGACTTGCTCATGACCGCAGGCAACTTGCCCTGTCCAGACGTTGCGAGCCTAGAACACATTTGCTGGGTAAATAAACAATGACTCTCTTACAGTTCAAAGCAAGTTCCGGCAAAGTTTTTACACACGTCTGATGCATATAGCGTAGAGTACTGCAGGTTAAAGTTACTTAAGAACCAGTTTTAATTACCTGGTGATCTGTATTAGGGATTTAGAAATTTAAATAATTTTACTCATTTTCAAAAAAACAATCAGAGCGCTAGTCGAACGCTAGTACGACGCGTGACCAAAATGGCACTTATTTGGACAAACGTATAAGCAAGGGCACGCTTCCGACTAATAGTTGATCATCTTTATTATCTTTAGACCGTTTACCAATATTTATTTATTATTAGGTATTTATTTATTGGTCTGTGGATAATCACATGATGTGCCTAGATGTAAGTAGTGTAGTGTAAATCTCATTGTAGTTTAGTTTTGCTATGACTTCTAGAATATTACAGCATATGGTTCTATACAGGGTCGGATGTGAGTCGACAGCTGGGCGCGGCCAACCGGTCCCGTCGAGCACCCTACGCTCGAAGCACGCATACACACGACGCCGACTGGAATTTCACCGGTACCAGAGGTATGTGCTCATTGACGACCTCAGGCCGTAAATAAAGCTGGGTAACCGCCTGTGACTACTGATATCTATTTCTATTTATTTCACGTATTTTATTTGTTCATTTTCTATTTTAATTGCGATCATCCGTAAACAGCAACGTCAACATGCACATGCTAAAACTAAACTTAAACAACAATTTCATACATTTATTTCTTCTTAATATCGATTAAACTTCCTTGATAATGTTGCATAGAGCGGGAGGTTGATTCGGTGAAAACAGACATAGATTGAAGATCCCACACCGTTAGAAACTTTTAACTAGAAGCATCGAACTTTTAAAAACGGCAGAAGCGGCAAACGCGCTTCTACTATGGCGATGCAAAATCAGGTGACGTCTCCTGATTTAGTCTCAGTCGCAACCAGGAGTTGTGTACGTTCGCTGACAATTGTGTACGTTCGCTGACAATTCAATTTTCAAATTTTTCAAACAAATTTTTGCCACGTTATGTTGTCTTTAGATTATAGCATACCTCGTCTTCATTTCTTTAATTATATCGACGACTAGAAGGCAACCGTTCAGCCGTCTAGCTGAACTAAACACCAACTACCTAGCTTCCTTTGATTTTCATTGATCTACTATTATATCTAACGCCAACATAACCACCATGATCCCAAAAAATGCTAAGGACAACCTTATAAGTGTGTTACGCATCTCATACTATAACTCATCCAGATAAGTCATCCAGAGTAGATACAACTCTTAGACTGATTATTATGAGTACCAAGAAGAGTTTTTGTTATTTACTCAAATTTTCGTGTAGAGTAACCCCACTAACCCACGAAAATTTTGAAATGTGTTTTCCTCGATAAATAAATTTTTGGCGATTCAAACCGAGATTGAATATGTTTCTATTTCTGAGTTACACTGGAACCATCATCGATTTACTGATTTATATCCACCAATATAAAGTTCAACAAATATGCTTATTAGTCCTTTATCCTTGATATGTGATTGACGAAGTTAAATGGATTAGTAAAACTCTACAATCAATGCAAAAAAAGTATATTTTTCAGCGTAATCTCAGTCTCATTTCCTTTCTTAAATCTAATATTTAAAATGAACTAAGTAAGTAATAATTGAGTTAATTCACAAGCGTGTTATGCAGTTTATGTTTTAGTTCGAAAATTTAAGCATATAGAGGTCATTTCAGCGTATCATCCTATCTACGTATCTGTTAAATTTCAAACACACTCGAGTGGGTCGAGGTATTTGCTCGTAGAATGTGCGGAATTAAGATTCCAGACAATTCAGTGGGATAATATTCGAATTTTCAATTGTTTGAATCGCTGTGAGAATACATTAACTTAACTGAAGTGTTTGTATGTCTAATGTGTAGATTGAATGTAGAGCTATCGGTGTTTTTTTTAAATAAAGAGTGACGAGACGAGCAGGACATGTGCCTGATGGTAAGCAACATAACAGCACAGTGACACACAGCTATTTGAACACGAAGAGCCCAAATCATTATCTAGCACTGCACTGCGCTCGTCACCCAGAGATCTAAGATTGTCATTTCTCTGAAAACATTGCCCTTCAAACCGGTACACAGTAATGTTTGCACATTACTGCTTGGCGGTAGAATAACTGGCAAAAGTGTGGTACTCCCCCAGGCGGACTCTGCTAAGAGTCCTACCACTACAAAATTTAAATATGTTAGGTGAACTGTTTCACCCTTTGAGATATAGTAGGTATATATTACATATATAAATTCAATTGTTTAAAATTTACGCCACACGTAGGTGCCTATGGTTTCAAGTAAAGTTGCATCTAAGATTTATACTGCAGCTCGCAAAAAAGCTGACAACTAACAACCTTATAAAAAACTCAATATGAGACCAACCCCGTTGTAGTGGTAAGAATCTTTGCAGACTTTGAATGGGGAAATAGCAAGCCTGCGTTACTCTACCGCGAAGCAGTATTTTTTTTTTTTTTTTTTAAATAAGAAGTGACGAGACGAGCTGGACATGTGCCTGATGGTAAGCAACATGCCTGCCACATAACAGCACAGTTACACGCAGCTATTGGAACATGAAGAGTCCAAATCATTACCTAGCACTGCACTGCGCTCGTCACCCAGAGATCTAAGATGTTATATCTCTAAGCCCTGTCATTTCTCTGGAAACATTGCCCTTCAAACCGGAACACAGTAATGTTTGCACATTACTGCTTGGCGGTAGAATAACTGGCAAAAGTGTGGTACTTCCCCAGGTGGACTCTGCCAAGAGCCCTACCACAGTATCGTGGAACACAACTGTGTTTCGGTTTGAAGGGCATTACTTCCAGATAATTTCCACTACAAAGTGATAAATCATCTTACATCGCAGTGCAATGCTAGGCAACATGGATTTTAAAGTTCAAATAGTTGTGTGCATGTGAAAAAAAGAACCCCAATGTTGCGAAAAATAATCACGTGTTCCATATCAAAATGATGTTTAACTTACCATAAAAAGAAAATAAATAACAATATAACAATTGACGGGCAATGTTTCCAGTGAAATTACAGAGCATAGAGATAAAACATCTAATTATATCTTTGGATGCCGAGCACAGTGCAGTGCTAGGTAATGACTTAGACTCTTCATGTCCCAATAGCTGGGTGTCACTGTGTTGTTATGGACAGGCATGTTACTTACCATCAGGGACATGTTCTATACTATATAATACATTTTCTTGCCATAATAAACGTTGATTATTGTGTTATTATATCGCGATCCTTCCAGTTTAAAGCAAGGTAATTTTACTAACCCTGCATTATTTCACAAAATGTAAACTTCTACAATATAACAGACACTCTAGCTGTGTAGGCGATACTGGTGAATCCACATGGTTTTACTAGTTTAAAGGGAAAACGAGACCTATCTAACTTTTCCACTTACAGGCCGGTGTCACAGCCGCAGCGACAACTCAGTAGGGAAATTGAATAATTATTTTAAACAAAAGACAATTATACAAAACAAAATGTTTGAACTTCGTTGAAACTTTTTTTAAATTTTCTAAATAATGGCGAATATTCACAAAAGAATCCCTTCTGATATAAAACGAACCTTATTTGCGTTGCTAAAATGTCGAGGCCGATGATGAGATCTCTTCGACCATCAGCACACCCTGGATACCCCTAATTATTTCTAAATACCTAAATGCTTAAATCGAAATCTTCACAAACATCAGCTAACAGCCGCGATCAAAGTACTTAACTACGTGCGTTAATAAAAATGGTTATTTACCTTATTATGTGCCAACAAATGTATTTATAATTTAAAGAAATTACAATTATTTTATGGAGCTACGAAAGTATAATATACAGTATAATAGGTATAATCAACCTTACGAGCAATTCATAGTATCCTTAATAGCGCAGGATAGCATCTTTACAAGCAGACAAAAACAACCTTTACAAGCACGCGACAGCAACCTTACAAGCAGACGGCAGCAACCTTACAAGCAGAAGACAGCAAACTTAGAAGCAGGCGACAGCAACCTTACAAACACACGACAGCAACTTTACAAGCAGATGACAGCAACCTTACAAGCAGATGACAACAACCTTACAAGCAAACGACAACATTACAAGCAGGCGACAGCAACCTTACAAGCAGACGACAGCAACCTTACAAGCAGACGACAACAAACTTACAAGCAAGCGACAGCAACACCTTAAGGGCGTGTGGGCCGTAATTTTGAATTTTTAAAACAACTTTAAGACCTTTAAAATAGTGTATTTAACTCTGAAAAAAATATATGTAATAGTTAAGGATCTAATCTAGTGCAATTCGCAGTCAATAACACGATTTAATAAATTTTACTTGATAGAAAAAAATCCCAAAGTTACCCCTTTCAAAAACTTTTACAAGTTTATGACTAAACTAATGATTTTTTTTACTACATTTTTGTACTCAACGAAAGCCACTAAAAAGTTATAGATGCATTCGCAGAGTTTGACTTGATAAAAAGTATCAGTTATTCATTATGTTTCATTATCTACCATATATATAGCGCGCCGTTCGGCAAGCCTGATCAGTCGCGTTTCGGCGCTCACGGACGACGGGCCTGTGCTTGATTTTGCAATTTTGACAACCGATAAATTTTAAATATTACGATCATAGTGCCACAGTATAACAATATCAGTAGGTATTACTAGTGAAGCACGCTATGATCTTAATTTTGATACCGTTTTCATTGAATTGCAAATAGACGCTGATACTAATTAGTACGCTGTTTACTTTATGTTGTAGACCAAAAGGGAGTCTCAAAAACTGACGTCGATACCACATCAGTAAAAAATTGAATGCGGATGCAATGGAAAATAGATAAGTATATAATATATTCGTTCGTTAAATCAGAGATCGGGATAAAGAAATAATGAGAGGAGAATCTCCTGCGTAAATCCCCTAATATAAATGCAAGTTAGGTATCATAAATGATACCTAACTTGCATTTATATCTCATTTAAGTAAATTCTTTGGTAGTAAGGTACTTAGTACTTGGAAGAAAAGTCCTCACATACAGATTTTACCACTTTGGAAGAGACTTTCGCGCAAACTATTCAGTTTAGAAAAAAAATGTTAGGAACTTCAATACAATTGAACTTGAAATTGAAATTGAAAAATTTGAACACCTTTCCATAGATACACGTATGGTTTTGTTAGAATTTTTATTTTTTTATTTCTTTTCCAAGTTTGTGACACCACCAAAATTTATTGTTTTTTATTTTTTTTGTATGAAAATGTTAATATTATTCATAGAAATTTAGACACTCGACCAAATTTGATAAGAAGCCTTTTAGGCAGTAAAATTACTCGTAGAATTTAACTCTGCACTAAATTTCCGATTCGTATTTTTCATATAAGGTTTAGAATCATTTCCTGAGCATAAAATCACAAAATAATAACAAATCCGGGTGGAGCTTCAAGGGCCAGCTCGAAAAAACGTTTTTGGCTGATATTCTGAAAAAGTTATAAAGCCTATTATTATTGTAGAAAATAAAATTTCCCATCTTTTGTTGCCAGTACGAACTTACCGATTACGATTTATTATGTATTCTGTTCCCAGTAGCATAAACATGTCCCTTTTTACCGGAATGGAAGAAGGGTTATGTTTTTCGCGCGTTCTTTTATGTTTGTAAATCTTTTATTTCCACATATCTTCCAAACGGCTGGATGGATTTTGGTAACAAAGATATTCTAAGACTAGTCTGACTCGCCAAAGTGTCCTTAGATAGTAGGTAATATTTTTTACGTGTAGATTTTTTTTTGTAGTCGTGGTTTTAAATTAAAGTTATTCTATCATATTGCTCGTTGCTCGAAAAAAACAGCACCGTTCATCATCATGATTGAAGAGTTGAACGAAGAGTTTGGTCTCCACTTTTGTAATAAGAACAACTAAGCTGTGAAACGCATTGCCAGAGTGGGTTTTTGTCGAAGGTTCGAACCTTGGGGTTACGAGGTACACTGTGCTTGTTTCTATTAGAGAAACAAGTTCCATCGTAGACCACATCATTTACATCCACTATTATCGGCATCATCGCAATCGTATCATTAAATGGGCTATAAATCGTAAACGGTAAGTTTTACAAAAAAAGTTTACTATCAACAAAAGATGTAAAATTTTATTTTCTACAATTATTGTCAAAATATATTTATAGTATCCAAAATATCGGCTAAATCAGTTTTTTTCAATTGGCGTTTGAAGCTCTACCTGGATCTGTGAGCATTTCGTAATTTTATGCTCAGTAAGTGATTTTCACCTCATAAAAAAAATTGGTTTAGATATTTAGTGCAAAGTTGACCAAAAAACCTTCTATTTTTACTGGCCTTTCATTTTTGACCAACTTATGAATTATTAGGAAACATTTTAAAAAGATGCATGAAATTGGAAAAACCGTTCTCAGCTTATAGTGTGACCAAAAAGAAAAGGTTGAGTTTTGTATATCTACGAGTATAGATAAATTTAATATTTCTTCGTTTCACTTCACAATTCACAAAATTGTTATCACTAGTATAAACAGTATAAACAAATCTTGAACAAAAAATGAGTTTAAATCACAAAGTCCAATATTTTAATGTTATTTCTGCACTGTGGCACCGATTCCGCGGTCGGTGACGGTCGCTAGAACAAGACAGCGTTAAATGCCTAATTTGACAGAACTACCTGGCCTTAAGAGCGGTTCACAGTAACCTTACGAATAGCTAACAGTAAACCTTACAAGCACATTTTAGTGTTCCGGTTTTAAGGGTAATATTTCCAGAGAAATTATAGGGCAAAGAGATAGATCATTATACATCTCTTATAGTACATGTCCTGCTCGTGTTGCCACTCTGTACTATAAAAAAATGAGTGGAATCATACGAGCACGTAACATGATTAATTCTTGCTTCGTTTTTATAGCGAGTTGTTCTTCTGAAGCATCTGTGTTTGTATCAGAACTTCAAACTTTATCATAAACAAAAGGTAACAAAGTTTGGACGTTGAGCTACGGAGCCCGGCATGTTTTTGTGGCATGTTTAAGTAGGCCACATTAATAATCTTGAAGGCTCGAACAATAGTCTAACAAACATAACACCCCAAATAGTGGTTAGAATATCACTTGAATAATTTCTATACTTAGATCGATTGTTTGCTGAAAGTATATAGTTACGCGACAAAACTAAGTTGTTTAGTTGTTTTAACGAGTTGGTTGCTGTGAATACTGGAAGCTTTAATATCATCAGATGCTGCCTATATTGTTTTGTATAATTATTGAAAAAAAAAACAGGTCAGTTCAAGTCAAAGTTCTGACAAGGAGAATTCCGTAATATGCATACAAACAATTTTATAAAATTTGACTTATTCGTAACTTACATCTGTCTCTAACTTGACCAGTTTAGTTATACCTCGAGTTTGACTTAACATAATTACCTACTAAGTTAAGGTATTGTTACTAAGCTTTTGTGTATTACCGTTCCACATCTCAAATGTCAGGTCTTTACATATTTGTGAAATTGGTATTTTGTCTATGTTGAAACCAAAAGTTCACTGCCGTTTTCTTTTACGGCACCGCTGCCATACACATCATTAATCCTTCGAACTGTTTCTGCAGCACTGGTGTCACGATGGAACTCGTTTTTGTAAAAAATGCGATATTTCAAGTCTCTCTAAAGACAAGTCTCAATATCAATATATAGACTCAATAAGTCTCTCACCGAAAAAAAATCAAAAGGCGAAAAAACATAAATAACTACGGTTTCAAAACCCAAAAGCATATAAATAGCTGTATAAATTTGAAATTGGTATTCTTAGCCAAAGATGAGAAATTTGAGATCAAAATGGCCGGCCAGTTCGACAAAACACCGATTTCATAAGGAGCTAATGTTTTACAATTTCTTTATTTTTTTGTAACTCTTCATTTATTGGTTCAATTAATAAATAACCTATCAATGTATATAAAAACAAACAGCTAAGTACCTACTATGGTATCTAACATATATAACCAAGATCAGATAGAGCAAAGGAGCAAACAGGCAGACACCAAAGTCTTAGTAGGTTTTAGGTAGCCGTTTTTAGTATGAATCTTAAAGAATACCGACTATTGAAAAAAACTAGAATATAGTGGTAATTTTATCCTTGTACAGCTTTAGTGCAATGGTAATAAAAGTCTACAAGGTTCTGGTTTATGGTCTTACGAGCTGTTATTACATGCACCGGTAAGAATTTACCGCACGGTGCAGCAACGGCCATAAATTCTACTTTTTATTCTTCGTACGCGCGACTTCTTCATAAAATATTTAAAAGTCCATTTTTAAGTGCGGATCCGCTGCAAGCTATTAGAGTCAACTCTTCAGCTCAAACAAAGAGCTCCAGCGACGCAGGCACGCTGCGACCAGCGCTGCTACTGGCTGTACTAAATATCAAACCACGAAATACCCAATTAAGATCCTATCTTCCAACACATAGGGTCGGTTTTGCCCGTCCCCGAGATGAAATATAAGCCGCTTTGCTTCATTATTAATTCGTTCCCCGCTATTTGGTGTCGCTGCTCTTCAGAGTACAGTATAAGCAGGGCCGAGGCGTACACCCGACCACCTATTTCACTGCCGATTTTTTTCATTTTCTTTTACACCATTCAACAGCGAGACTTTCTTTTCACGCGACGAAATAGAGTATATTTTCGGGGCTATATTATGATATTGTCAATCTCGGTTAATGATTCGTGGATGGTCGTGATAGTCCTAAATACATTATATTTTATGTCGTTTTATATGGGCCGGAACGAGGTTCCTAGCTTCACGAAATTTTTTATTATGAAATTGGCCTTATCGGTGTCAGGAACAAGACAAGTGTGGGAGAATGCCTCACTCAATAAATTATACAAGTGGCTGACCTTTTGTTAACAAGCCTCATTTGTTCCCGCCAGACGCTAAGCTCGACCAGACGGGGAGGAATGACTCTTAACCACTACTAAGGTTTGTATTTTTCTCTCGTAAGCAAGCCAGGTGTTGTGGACAAGACGGTTTATCAATGTCGGAAACATACGCACCGAATGTGGTAAAGAAAATTCGTGAACAAATCGAATTACCCCAATTGCTTGTTTACGGATAACGATGTTAAAGCGTGATGGATTCAACAAGAAAATTGTAATTGAATTCTGGTAAGATGAGTTTTCTACGAACAACAATCTGAGAGAATTTGTATTTTGCGAAGATAATGGAATCAACATGCGAAATATAGGATGTTTGTAACGATATATTTTGCTACAAAAAAGTAGGGATTTAAAACTTGCGAGTGTCATTGATGGTTTGAGCTGAATTAATGAAATTTTCTATGAATGTTGGCAAGAGTTAAATAGCTTTTAATGGTAAGAAGTCAATAACTAAATTAACCAAATAAACTGTGATATATAAATATATTATACAACTACATCCTTTTCCATACTGCGGTTGCCTGGAAGAGATCGCTCTTAGCGATAAGGTCGCCAATTGCTACTTTGTTTTTTTTTTTAGTTTTGAATATTTTTGTTATTTTTTTTTCTAAATAAGTGCAATAAAGAGTTTATCTATCTATCTATCTACATCATAAAATGTTAAATGATATGGTCTTAGTACATGCCTAACTAAAATAACTATTTATAAATAAATATCAATTTACAAATATATCTTTTTTACACAAGAACAAAATAAAAAAATAAAATTTACCCCCACCACCACGGATTTGTAATCTGTACAACCTTCTACTAGTAAAGCCCTTTAATTTGATACCCATATTGAGGTAGGTTGTAAAGAAATATTTTGCCCACCATTTTGTGGAGGCGACCATCTTGAATCGATATTAACCAAACATAACTAAGAACCACAGCACGGAAAATAAACGCATCGAAATCGGGCCATCCGTTTGAGCTCTACGCTGCCACAGACAGACAAACATCGACTTCAAAGTTATAACATCCCTTTTTTGATCGGGGGTTAAAAATGTGAAGGTCTAAAAATAGACCCGATGCTAAAGCATTTACAAATTCCCGATGCTAAACTAAGACCCGATGCTAAATCTTTTACAAATTCAAATCTGGAAGTATGCAAAGGAGTTGTACACTACACGTCTATATAGGTAGAAAAATGTAAAGAAAGATTATTTTTTTTTAAATAAAAAAGGACGAGACGATCATGACATGTGCCTGATGGTAAGCAACATGCCTGACACATAACAGCACAGTGACACGCAGCTATTGGAACATGAAGAGTCCAAATCATTACCTAGCACTGCACTACGCTCGTCACCCAGAGATCTAAGATGTTATATCTCTAACAAAGATCTCAATACCCAATAATAGATGTGCCCTCCCAAACTTCAGGGCGCACGGAATCATGTCATTGTTGGGAAGAGTGAGCTCACTCATTCCGTTCCAGTCGGTTGCAGGAAGCGGTGAACGCCGGACGTTTTTACTTATCACTATTCGTTGTCAACAACCAAAATCAGCAGAACCACAACATATCGCGCCGCTAGCGATTCTAGGGGTCAAGTAGATTGGTTATGTGTAAACTGCTTACGACACACACGCAGTTTATTACCAATTTCAAGTTACTCAGGTCACCTCCATTGGTTTATTTCGATGATCTCTAAGCCCTGTAATTTCTCTGGAAACATTGGCCTTCAAACCGTAACACAGTAATGTTTGCACATTACTGCTTGGAGGTAGAATAACTGGCAAAGGTGTGGTACTTCCCCAGGCGAACTCTGCCAAGAGTCCTACCACTACAAAAAATCATATATACTATAAAACTTTTCTTATGTTTTCTTTATTTAACATCCTTTTAAAATTTGACTTCATAAAATCCACGTGTGTCTCGTCTCGTCTCAAATGTATGGTTAGCACAATTCTGTAAAACTGTAAAAAAGATATTGCACCTGAAATAGGATTTATTTAAACAAAATATACCTCAAAGTTTGCAAACTTTGAGGTATATTTTGTTTATACTCAATAGTACTACACACACTAACATATTTAACCATAAAATTTGTGGCGGTTTATGCGGGTGTAAATTTGTAGTAGCTTATCTATTGATACCGAGACGACTGGGAAGTTAACAGACATGCATCGGTTGGAGAAACAGATAGTCTCTGAACATTGTCGTACGTACAGTCTGTGGCTAACAAAGACTGCAAGCTCACAATAGAATTAGAGGCTAGTTTGTAGTGGCTGCTATAACTGAGCGTCGCATGAAATGGTAGTATTATGGTTTTCCCCCCACACATTTATATGGTAATGCGACGCTGCATTAACATTCAACTACAGTCCTACTTAGCTAGAAATGAACACAAATTAGATAAATATCGAGTAAACGGAAAACAAAGTAAAATCTCGCTAAATGAAATTAAATCATTGATTAATACTAACAGCCGTAAAATAAATCGGATATTTTAGAACACTATCGAATCAGTGTAAAACGTCGGCGAAACGAAAAAAATAAAACAAAAATTAAAGTGGTCAAGTGCGAGTCGGGCTCGCCCATGAACGTTTCCGTAGCAGCAAGTAACATACAAGTTCTTGTACTTCGTTGTTACTATAATCAGTGTTTTAACAATAGTCAATTTATGACGTATTAAAATAAAACTACTTACTAGATATCATTCAAACCAATTTTCGTTGGTAGTTTACATGGTAACGTATATCATACACTTTTTTTTATTTTTGTCATTCTCTTATTTTAGAAGTTACAGGGGGGACACACACTCACACTTTTTACCACTTTGGAAGAGTCCTTCGCGCAAACTATTAGAAAAAAACTATGTTAGAAACCTCAATATAATTTTTGATGACCTATTCATAGATACCCCACACGTATGGTATTGATCAAAAAATTTTTTTTGAGTTTCATTGCTATTTATGGGACAACCCTAAAAAAAAATTATTTTTTCTATTTTTAACCGACTTCAAAAAAGGAGGTTTCTCAATTCGACCGTATATATGTTTTTTTTTGTATCGAATTCTTAATGCGGTTCACAGATTACATCTACTTAACAAGTTTCAATAGTATAGCTTTTATAGTTTCGGAGAAAAGTGGCTGTGACATACGGACGGACAGACAGACATGACGAATCTATAAGGGTCCCGTATATTGCCATTTGGCTACGGAACCCTAAAAATGGGTTAGTCTGGTTTTGTAATGCAGTGGTAAAATTTTAAAGAAAAATAAATCGTAAAACGGTAAAATAGTTTAAAATAGTTTAAAATAGTTTAAAATAGTTAGATATTTAACCGTTTTACGATTTATTTAACCGTTTTTTTACCATAACTAAATTATGATATCCGGCCATAATTTTCGTACATCGACCGGTAATAATTTTCATACATCTACATTAACAAGATATTTTCCAAAAAATGTTTTTAGAGATTATTTGACGCAAGAGAGGCTGCTAGCGTAAAACGGTAAAATCAGTATAAGTAATCAGAAATAACAACCCTAACATATTTCATAACAACACTAGGTTCAAAAATATTTTGCAATCCGAAAATTTCCATCGTTAAAACCCCTATAACTCTTTGCGCATTCATAGAAGACCCTATCAGTGCCGAACAGATATCGAAGACACCTATTCAAAACAACGAGCATTATGAACTCTACGAATAGCCATAACAAAATAAATGTCGCAATTTAATGTGAGCTCTAATGAAGGGACCCCTACTTCAGCATTATTGCGCTACGGCGGTCCGGAACACGACCCACGGGTAAACTACACATAAATTTAATCAAGTCGTTATTGTTATTTATGAAACTTTGCAAAGGCAATTAAGACGGGTGTTTCAGTAAAGTTGCATTGGAAACGAATAAAACCTAAAAGTTTCCAAACCGTAGTTGTTAATTGAAAATATAATTCATGTTGTACCATCCATATTTTTTTCGCAATCACCAGTCATGTTTTGCTTATTTATTTATTGACGCTACCGAAAGCCATCGACAGGGTTGGCTCGTCGCCAAAACAGATGGCACACCAAAGATGAGTACAACTATGCAGTAGCTAGAAAATGGTTAATGATGATGGATACTTATTACGGCACATAAAATAAAATAGGGCTACAAGCTTTAGCAGAATCGTGCCGTCGAGGCTTCCTACCGGATTTACCACGTCCGGCCGTCCATTTTATAATAAATACGGTATATTTAATAACGTCTACTTTATGCAGCATTAAAATTTCATTTCCTACCCATCGTCATCGCAATAAGCCTCGGGGACACCAAACCGGATATCCTGTTTACTGGTTTACCAAATTTTCACGCGCTCTTGCGTAACCTCAAAATAAAATGTTTGATTTAGGTAACAAGTGCTGTTTCTGACATGTTGAAAGTTGGTGAAATATTTTATCCGTGAACTTGGTTAATCCAGTTCCGTAGGTTAGCAAAAAGTTTATTTATGAGTTATAGATAGATAGATACACTTTATTGAACAGACCAAAAAAAATAATAATTTAGAACTATGTACAATACACAAACTTAAAGCTAGTGCGACAATTGGCGGCCTTGTCGCTAACAGCGATCTCTTCCAGGCGTTACTCATAGCTGTCCCTTAGTTTTTGTATTAGATAGTTTTACACTTGACGATGATGCGGTCTACAATGTTACTCATTTAACTTACGACTCTAATTACGATCAATTTATCTTTAAAATGTTTTCAATTAAGTACCTATGTATTTTATTGTATAAATGTTACGCGATAGCTCCACCAATTGTAAACTAATTTCGTTTGGTAGATCATAGTTCAGAGATGTTCTGGTGTGGTGGTTTTTGTAAAATGAACAAAAAACCAATACGTCGATGACTTGGTGATGGCTTCTAATGAAACTTGGTGGAGTGTCTTAATTTAACTTTAAATTGAAATCGATTTTTATTTTCGGAGGAAATAATTTATTTCTAAAATTTAAATTTACGATCACTTTAAAAGCACATACGAAGTGCCTAAACGCGGGAGCTCGTACGTAGAACCAAACATCCAAAGACCTAATGATCCTCTGACAAACTTTCAAAGCACCCCACCTAGTGAAGAGGAAGTAAACTATCAAATTAAAAAGAAAACTACTAAATCAGCTCCTGGCCCAGATGGCATTCCTTACTTAGTGTATAAAAAGTGTCCATCAGTTCGTAAACATATCTTGAATATATTCATTAAGATCTGGTCAAGAAAGCAAGTCCCAGTAGCCTTCGGAAGAGCAATTTTTGTCCTCATCCCTAAAAAGCAGGAAGTAACTCATCCCAAAGACACCAGACCGATAGCCCTAACCAATACAATTTCTAAAATCTTTTTCAGTATATTGCAAACAAAATGACCACATTTATGTCTAGCAATAAGTATTTCAGGCCCAATCACCAGAAAGGGTTCTTGCCTGGTATTTCTGGATGCCTGGAACACAATACATTACTAGCAGAAAGTTTGAAAGATGCCAGAACACATGAGAGGCAAATAACAGTCTGCTGGATAGACCTAGAGAACGCGTTTGGTTCTGTCCAGCATGAACTTATGATATTTGCCCTAAAATGGTATAACTTTCCTGCTGAAATTATTGACATAATTAATTCTTATTATTGCCACTTAAAATTCGTCATAGCAGTAAACAAGGAATACACAAAACCACTTGAATACAATGTAGGACTATTCCAAGGGTGCTGCTTATCACCAATAGCATTTAATATAGTTATAAATATTTTAGTAGACAAAATAATATCCCGTGAAAAGAAATGGGGCTACCGGTTTAAAATCAACAATAAGTACACTGAGTCAATCTTGGCCTTTGCGGACGACCTTGCAATACTTACACGTAATCCTAAACAGTGTCAAGAATTGTTGAACGAAGTCGATGAGTTCTGTACATGGACGGAGGGAATGAGGACAAAACCATCTAAATGTCATTGTCTTTGTCTGGGTAGACGAAATACCAAATATACGTCTTACGATCCGGGACTCTCCATAAGTGGTCAAGAAGTTGCCACAATTGCAGAGGCAGTGCCTTTCAAATTTCTTGGTAGAAAGATTGATCACAAAGGACGTACACCATCATTAGAGGTGGTTGTTGAAAATTTCATGAACAACCTCAATAAGGTAGACCAGCAGCCTATCAGCAATATCAAAAAAGCATGGATATATGACAACTACCTCACATCACGTCTCACTTGGCCTTTCCTAGTATATGACATCGGTAAAACTCTCCTGGCAAAGCTAGATGCCAATGTCATAAAGATATTGAAGTCATGGTTCGGATTGGCACATCCGGCTGATCCCTCTACTCTTTTTAGGGATCACAATAGTTTTGGGCTGAAACTAAAGAAACCGTCTGAACTTTACAAACACCTAAGAGTTACAAAAACGCATGTTTTGGGAAAGTCGCAAGACGACTTAATTACATCTCTCCCAAAAGACAAAACTGCTTCAGACCTGGAATCTAGACTTCAATTCCATAAACAATTTATGGCAGGTGCACAAGTAAATACTGCTGGGTTGGGTGCGAGAAGGAAAAGGAAGACCGAGACATGGTAAAAACCTTTCTACAACAAGACGAAAATAACGGTTACAAAGTGCACGCTATGAATTTAGAAATGCAAAGTGAGTGGTTAACCATAGGTGAGTTCTGTACCCATTAGCTCTAAAATGGCGCACCTTGATCTATGACTGGTCTCCTGCCTTATTAAAATTTTATCTAAATGCATTCCAAATGACCCTCCCTGACCAGAGTAACTTGGTAAGGTGGGGAAAAGCCTCTGAAAAATGTTGCTATACTTGTGGAGAGACGATATGTACAGCAAGGCACATATTGGTGGGATGCAAGGTGCTCCTTGATGGGGGTCATTACTCACGGCGTCATGACAGAGTACTTGAAATCATACGTGAAGCCATGAGCCTTTCAGTAGCTAGAGCCCAAAAGGGATTGACGACAAACAAAAGACAAATTAACTTTGTAAAAGCAGGCTCAACTTCAAACTCCAGGAACAAGCCTTACTCAATCCTGGGTACAGCACCTGATTGGACTATTTTAATGGACACGTATGAAAAGCAGTACAAAATCCCAGAGGATGTGGGTGTTTCGTCATCCAGACCGGACATTTTCCTTTTTCTAGAGCTACGAAACGCATAGTCCTTGTAGAACTTACCGTACCGTGGGAAACTAATATACCTAAAGACCACGCGATGAAACAAAATAAGTATTACGACCTCCTAAACGAATTAACAAAAAACGGCTATGTAGTTAGTTTATACGCTGTAGAAGTGGGAGCGAGAGGTATACCAGCAAAATCTCTCTATAACCTACTGAAAGACCTTGGCTTATCCAGAAGTGCAGTAAGTTCTATACTAGAACGAGTATCTAAAGCTGCACTAGTAGGCTCATATCAGATTTGGCTAGGCAGGGAGAGAAAAATGAGTGGTGAAGGTGAGTGTTGATGTACGTCAGAAAGGGGCCCCTTAAACCTACGCCCGAGTCACAAGTCTCGGGAACTACTCGAGTTTTTCTCTCTCTGCCACACGATGGACCCGGCACCCGCACGGTGAATCCATGGAATGCTAAGAAGATCGTCTCTCGCTACCAAACGACAAACTTATTTATGTCACAACACTGTCTCGTTTATGTGACTGCACATAAACCCCAGTCATGTTAACTCACATAAAAGCTTAATAATCGCAATATGCAACGCAAGACGATAGCCCAAGGGTTATTATTCTCTACGTTACTGGCAGATAATCTCGTTCTTTGTTAAACACACACAGTTGATGGATGCTCCACTGTAAAGGAATCTCTTTCAGAATGCTAAGTAGCGAGTCCTTTTATGTCACTGTTTTATTAGAGTTTTGCTTAGTTAAGCGCTTTTGTGGTGCTGTTAAAGCATTTATTTGAAACTGTCGCCACTGTTACAAAGTGTTTGTCTAGCAAAAAGTTAATATATTATTCTGAAATTTCAAAAAACCGGGGTGATACAAGATTTAACGACTCAAAGAAGTTTTTCTACGATAAAATGATAATTTAGGAGTAATTTCTTTTTCATGTCATTACAAAAATAATATCTTACATTGATGTATCTAAACGGAACGGATAAGGTTTAGATTTAGAAAACAAATTATAGTCTGGAGTAGCAAATATGTCTATTTTCTCCCAATTATAGTATGGGAAATGAAACTACGCTGATAAAGCCGCTGAAAGCTGTAAGTAACGAGTATATAAAGTTAAAATTTTAATAAAAAGTGCATATATGTTTTCTTATTTTGTTATGTATTTCTACGTAGAGCTTAAAAGCAATGATCTGAAATTGTAACTGTGTCTTGCGTCTGTTATGTTGTTTCCTCTAAACCAGGATCTACAAAATTATAGATTGGACAGAACTCGCATTACGAATTCCTACTCGTATATACACGTAGTTATTATAAATAAAAGGTCGGTTTTGAAATTTGAGACAAATCCTAGAAATTAATTTGGAATAAAACTGAAATAACCAATAAAATAATAATTAATTACGTAAAAAGTTTAAAAAACGCATACTTTACTTCGAAGCGTTAAATACTAGAATAAAATATGTTATGAATACATGTCATAAAAGGCCTTTTATTTTTTAAGAGTACTTATAGGAGTCACAATGCTATAAAGAGAGTCACAGATACTCTTCAATCTACTCATTCAACGACAGGGCTTTAAAATTAGTCTTATTTACAGAATCCAAACCGGAGCTGGTGTACTGGTTTTCGGAGCAGACTCTACAGCCCGGTCCAAGCGTGTCACTCAAATGCGTTGCGATGGGCCACCCTCCGCCTCAATTCACGTGGCTGCTCGACGGATTCCCTATACCTACGAATTCTAGGTGAGGTTTCCAATGCAATACTGCGAATACAAACAAATTGGTCACTAGGAGTAAGATTGTACAAGCGAGTTAGTTAGCCATATTGTTACTCATGAGTGCCAATCAGGCAGTGTTCACGCGCGTGCATGTCCTTGAAAAAGGCCGCCTGACGCAACCGAAACTTGAGTCAGGCTGACCTACGATATCACACGTGAGTCAAACGTCATCATCATGACGTGCACATCATACCCACTGCTGGGTATTGGTACACATAAGAAAGTTGTGTATAAGCCTCTCTTTTACTTTATCATCTGCTTCGGTCCTGTACCAATCGAGTCTAGGTTCAACCCGCGTTACTCGTTCGAGTTACCCGTTGACTTAATCTCTATATAAAAATGTTATGTTGTTTCTATCTAATTTTTGGACCACAATGTGCCACAGCGAAGCGTGGCAGGGTACAGCTAGTCAAATATAAATATATTGTTACAGTAGACTTAAGTAGTTCCTACTGTCTTAGACGTGTTTACATTTAGCTATTTAAGATTCGAGAAGGGGAGTGTTCTCTAAAATTCTAACTCTAGACTTAAAGGATGTTTGACTCATCAACCATGGATCGATGTCGCTTATACATGCTACGAGTAGCCCGGTAGAAAAAGGGCAAGGTGGTATAAGATCATGCAAATTAGTAGCAAACTCTCCGAAATGTTTGCTGCATATACGTTTGCGTTCTCTAATAAATTTCAGTTTTCTGATGAATGGAACAAAAAGTTTTAAATCACCATCGTCATGGCAATTTATCACCAGTTAAAGTTAAATACGTAATCGATTCTAATAATTATTTTACAAAAAAGTTGTGCTATAATCCTTGAATCAAGATGCCTAGTTATCCCATGGCAAACCGTAAACATAAAACTAGTATAAACTTAATATCTTTGCCAACTATAAAGTTAGTAAAGTATTACAAATGTTAGCGTAATCAAAAACCTATTTCTTTTCCATTTAGACTTTGATGTACGAAATATTTCAGGCGAGATAAAATTGAAGTTAAATCCTCGGGGTAACCTACAAACAACGAAGGTTACCTTTAAACGTTATAATTCCGAAACTTTCATCAACCAGCTATAAAATACAAGTGTTCTAGGAATGCTCTTCATAAACCGAAAGTTTTCATTGCCATATATCAAAAACTTTATACTCTTAGGTGCTTTCATGTTTACTACAATTCTCAGACTCAATTTTATTTTAATGCATTTATTTCAAGTTATAGGTAGTAAAATTTGTGCTGATTTTCTTTATTAAAATAGTCCTTACTACAAAACTCGCTAATTCGTTCGCGTAGGCAACACAAATTTATAATTACAGTGGCCGTGATCACGCTGCCGAAACATCGAGGTTATTGAATAATAATAATTTGGATTACGTTTAAGTTCTATGCAATGTTTTTGGTTTGAATTCAAATCGCGAAAGTTTATAAACACATTTATTGAAACCCACAGGTTTGTGGTGGGTCAGCACGTCACCCTACAAGACGATGTCGTCAGCCATCTCAATATCAGCCGAGTGACAGAACAGGACGGTGGAGAATATGCCTGTGTGGCTTCCAACACTGCAGGGAAAGCTAACCACGCGGCCAGAGTTAATGTCTACGGACTGCCATACATCAGGGAAATGCCTAAAGTCACCGCTGTAGCTGGCAACGATCTGAACATCAAGTGTCCTGTCGCTGGCTACCCGATCGAAACAATTACTTGGGAAAGAGGTAAGTGATAACAGATATACTTAATTTTTTAACACTATCCTAGTTAGATAATTTCAATTATCCAACTAAAATTACAAATGTGAAAGCTTGGAGCTTTGAATGTTTAGGTATTTGGATGTGTGTTACTTAATCACGTCGGAACGGGTCGGACGACTGAAAGTTGGAACACAGATTATAGTCTAGATGTCTAGAATAACACAGAGGCTACTTTTTACTACGGGAAAATAATAAAGGTTTTGGCTTAGGCTAAACTGGTTTATCCTATCAGGCTTAGGACAAATTAGTTTGGACTAGGTTATACTAGTTAATCCTATCGCGTATAGGAAGAACTGGTTTAGCCTAGGTAAAACTAGTTTGTCCTGAAATAGGGTTTGGCCGGTAGCATATCAATTAACTTTACGCTTTAAACTGCAGTTATAATAATCAAAATTTTGTACAAGTGAAGATTTTTAATAACATAGAGAAAATAAACTTAACTGAATAATCGTCTTTCAAACTTACTGCATTATGCATGTAACCGGAGTGGCTGAATTCATATATTCCATTTGATATCCAGTATATTCCAAGAACGGAGTTGAAATTGATTTAAATATTGTATTTGATCGAAAGCTTGATAAATGTAGTCACAAAAGTCCAGGCCTTATTTCTGCATATATCACAATAATTCCAGCCTCTGCTAGATCAAAGCGTGAATAGGTTCAAAGAAACTTTATTTACGTGTCCAAAATATCAACTAAGTGATATAGACAGCCAGGATTCTTCATCTTTTCTCTGATTCCGGTCTGACAAATACTGAACAAGGAAAACCAAATTGAGTTATGATTCCCGAATTTCCACGAGAATGATTCCAACAGATCCGAACCCAAAAGAGGAATCGCCGCAAACATAAGAGGTCCTAATTGAACAAGGACACACTCTCATAAACATCTGGGGGCTATCCTGCGCCTAGTTATCGCTGACCCGAAACAATTCAATTTTACTACCCTCATTCGTAATGCTTTCCCGAGTATACGTAATACCATTACATGTAATCGTTAAACATGTCATATAATTTAACCGCATTGCCATCATAAAGTGGTCTCTGAAAGATGTCCCATTATATTACGGAAGACTTTTCACGTCGATTCTTTGCCAAAACCATCTCAACGGATGTCTTTTGGCATCTTTCCAAAAATATCGCATTAAATACAGTCGCTTTGATTAGAAAGTAATTGTAGGTATTCAGTTTAACTAAGTTTATCGATTTCGTAAGAAATTTCACATAAAAGGTTTCTGAATAAATGGGATAGTTAATTAAACTCAATTTCCACTTACCGTTTTAATCAACAGTATCAGATACCCAAAGTACTTTCCTTTAATTTGGCATTTTAGTGGAATGATACTAACCTGTCGTTAATTAACACGAAAAAAAAATATTTTGAAATATCATTAGACTAGTGAATGTGAATTTTATCTAAGTTTTTCATAAAACATGATTATTTTATTCTATCGACTCTACCTACTATCATCAACTTTCAATATATCTCGAACAAACCTTCAATTCCTATAATTGAGATAAATTTGAAGTCTCATAAAAGAAGACCTTATTTTTCCCATTTTTCACAGTTCAGTCGCGCTAATGGTGGAAAATTGACATAATTTTCGCCGAAGCCTCACGTCTGACATAGCTAAATTAAATTGCCGTATTAGGATCTATAGACACGTTTTTATCCGCGATGCGAAATATTTTTCCCAAGCCCTGACTTTTATTAAAATTTGACTTATCTTGTGAAGATAAATTCAGGTAATATTAGCTTTACATATTTTGTGTACGCGCTGATGAAGACAAGAATTCCTTTCACATAAGAATTTGCTAAAATTTTAACAAAAACGCTTCCTACGTAAATGGTCGCAAGTTCTTATGACAAGAACAAAATTAAAAATTTTGATTAACCCCCGACTACCTTAGATTTGTTATCTGTACAACATTCTACTAGTCCAGCCTTTTCATTTGATACCCATATTAAGGAAGTTGTGAAAAAAGAAAAGTAATTTGCCAGTTTGAGATAGCGGCCATCTTGGATTTGAAATTTGTCATAGTGCAAAGTATTCTACTAGTCAAGCCCCTTCGTTTGATACCCATATTGCGGTAGTAGTGAAAAAAATTATATAATTCGCCATTTTGTGGTGGCGGCCATCTTGGATTTCAAATTTTTTATAGCGTATAGTACTCTGCTAGTCAAGCCCTTTCATTTGATACCCATATTGAGGTAGGTTGTGAAGAAATATTTTGTCCGCCATTTTGTGGAGGCGGCCATTTTGAATCGATATTAACCAGACATAGCTAAGAACACCCGCACGGATATTAACTTTCAAATTAAAAAAAAACCGCATCGAAATTGGCCCAACCGTTTGAGCTCTACGGTGCCACAGACAGACACACACACAGACAGACAGATAGACAGACAGACAGACAGACAGACAGACAGACATCGACGTCAAACTTATAACACCCCTTTTTTTGGTCGGGGGTTAAAAATAGAAATCAATATAATTGTTTAGGTACATGTTTGAGAACATAGTTTCGAGTGAAAACTGGACAATGAAAGAAACATCTCATGAACAGGGGTCGAGTGTTACAATAATTCAGACTATTCCTACTCGAATTTAATATAACGTAGGTTATAGTTTGTTTGGTCACGTATCTAGTACCTAAAATGCTCGCCGAGTAACTCTATTAATTAAACAAAAATGTGGATCATAAAATAAGAAAACACGTTGTCGTGATACGTTTTTTAACCGACTTCAAAAAGGAGGTTTTTCAATTCGACCTTATATTTTTTTTTTATGTGTGTTCTCGGATAACTTCGTCGTTTATGAACCGATCTTGATTATTCTTTTTTTGTTGTAAAGAAGATATTCCAAGGATGGTACCATAATAAGTAAACCAGGATCTGACGATCATCGACATCCTAGAGAAATCGAGATAAACTTTTTTACTTTGTAAGTTTTCTGTTGAAAGTCGATTCTTTTTTGTTAATATTATTTTTAACCCCCGACAAAAAAAAGGGGTGTTATAAGTTTGACGTCGATGTCTGTCTGTCTGTCTGTCTGTCGGTCTGTCTGTCTGTCTGTCTGTCTGTCTGTCTGTGTGTGTGTCTGTCTGTGGCACCGTAGAGCTCAAACGGATGGGCCGATTTCGATGCGGGTTTTTTATTTGAAAGTTAATATCCGTGCGGGTGTTCTTAGCTATGTTTGGTTAATATCGATTCAAAATGGCCGCCTCCACAAAATGGCGGACAAAATATTTCTTCACAACCTACCTCAATATGGGTATCAAATGAAAGGGCTTGACTAGTAGAGTACTAAACACTATAACAAATTTCAAATCCAAGATGGCCGCCACCACAAAATGGCGAATTATATAATATTTTTCACTACTGCCTCAATATGGGTATCAAATGAAAGGGCTTGATTAGTAGAATACTTTGCACTATGACAAATTTCAAATCCAAGATGGCCGCTACCACAAAATGGCGAATTACATTTCCTTTTTCACAATTCCCTTAATATAGGTATCAAATGAAAGGGCTTGACTAGTAGAATGTTCTACAGATAACAAATCTAAGGTAGTCGGGGGTTAATCAAAATTTTTAATTTTGTTCTTGTATTTACTTGTATAAGTGATTTTTTTTATACAAGTACTTTTTTTGTATATTTAAAACCTATCAATCTTATAAATGTGCAAGGTAGGATGTTGGTTAATCACGACGTAAGAACTGACCGGATCAGCATTATTAACCGGCTTCCAAAAAGGTGGACTTTTTCAATTCGACTACATTTTTTTTAATGTATGTTGTTACCCGATTTCTCGAGAACGCCCGAGCCGATTTCGATGTTTCTTTTTTTTCGCAAGGATTAGCTTTCCAAATGATGCCATATATAGTTTATCGAAATCGACCGAATGGATTTTGAATTATCAACAAAAAAACTAAAATTCGCCTAAAAATGTTTCTAGATGACATGGTTGTAAATTTCACAAAACTTATGAAACTCGAATCTCTCAACACGAAATATCGTAAATGCATTGTTGAAAACTTGTTTTGCATTAAAAAGGGTAAAATAAACTGTTTTTATACAAAACATTAAACCGAATTCTAACCACAAATAGGTCCTCAAAATCGAAAATAAGTTAAAATATTTATTGTAAACGCTACTCACTCGTCTATTTGAAGCCAGTCAAGTCAAAAACCTAGCAGGTCGATAGATACTTTACCTGTCTACTTAATAAATAAATAAATGAATATTGGTGGACACCTCACACACAACACCTTCTGACCCCAAACTAAGCAAAGCTTGTAAGATGGCAGCCTGATAGCTGATATAATACTTATATAGTTCTAAATACATACTTATTATACATAGAAACACCCAGACACAGTACAAATAGGTATTTGAATTCATCACACAAACATTTGCACTGGGTGGGAATCGAACCCACCCAGTGCAAATACGTACTTATTATCTATCTACCTGCTAGGTTTTTGACTTGACTGGCACCGACTTCAAATAGACGAGTGAGTAGCGCTTATAATAAATATTTAAACTTATTTTTCGCTTTTGAGTGCCTACTTTTTGTAGGTAGGACTCTTGGCAGAGTCTGTCTGGAGAAGTACCACACCTTTGCCAGTTGTTCTACCGCCAAGCAGTAATGTGCAAACATTACTGTGTTCCGGTCTGAAGGGCAGTGTTTCCAAAGAAATTACAGGGTTTAGAGATATAACATCTTAGATCTCTGGGTGACGACGCAGTGCAATGCTAGGTAATGATTTGGATTCGGACTTTGGATTTGGACTCTTCATGTTCCAATAGCTGCGTGTCACTGTGTTGTTATGCGGCAAGCATGTTGCTTACCATCAGGTACATATCCTGCTCGTTCTGTCACGTTTAAAAAAAAAAGTGGTTTTGAAGTCGGTTTAATTTTTTGTAAAAAAAGAGTTCATAACTTTTGCGATTTAAGTTTATATCAAAAACAGTCCATAGATTTCAATCAATATTATTATAGGGCGAAGCCGGGGTGGAACGCTAGTCACGATATCAAATAATAGATTTTAATTACGCCCGTGCTTTTATTGATCGGAACGACTGAAATACCTATCGAGAGTTAATTAATAATCATTGAAATCACGATTAAGTCTTAAGTTATTTTTTCAATACCAACGTATTCTTTTCAAAATGTAGATAGCAATAACATTACAGTTTGGTTGCTAACCACACCGACTATATAGACATTATTATCAAGAAACACATGCCAATTTTCTTAGGCTACGGTTATTTTTAAAAGTATACGCAGTCACGGCAGACACTAGTGTTATTATTATTGGAAGTATCATAGCCGCACGATACGCTAACATGACATTCTTTTTAAAAACATGCAAAACCGTATACGCAAATTTTGTCAAACACAGCATTCCTCTTTTGCCGCCGGCAAATTCAATAGCCCGAGTTCTCAACAAAGATGTTTGTTGTTTACCAACAAAATACTAAATTCGCGGTCGCGGTAACAGCAGGACATGCAATAAAACGAGCGATACTCTAGTAGTACAGTATCGAATTAAAGCCCCCAGGGAAGTCGGGAGTTAGATAGGTACTTTACTTCGTCTTAAAGCAACAGGTCTTACAAAACTAGGACGAGGGAACCTAAGGAATACGAAAAGGAATACGCGATTTATCAGGCTGAAGCGAGGTTAGTTCCGTTAAGTATTTAAGTCTCGTGATGAGACTTCAGGGATTTACAACTTCCTGGCAAGGGTTGTTCGCGAAACTACAGCGAGACGTGCAATATGTAAAGTGAGCAGGATTAAAGAAGATTACGTCCGGTTTTTGCGCTTTACTTTATTCATTAGGCTCACGCAACTACCTTTTCGTTGAGATGAAAATAGAAAAATCGAAAATTCACAAAAAATCTGGTCTGACACAATTTCATGCGTAAACAAACAACGGAAACATAAACAATGAAATAAAATACTTGAAAAATTATAACAATAATTATGTAGCTTAGAAGACCAAATAATTCCGAAAACAAGTATTAGCTATACCTATATAAAACAGTATCTTCCTAGTCAGAAACATCTGTATATAATTTAAAATAAAAAGTTATACTCTTAAAAAAGACTTCGGTTTAGATTTGCAGTTAATTAGACACTGCTAAGATACTAGCTACTCTATTAGATTGTGCGACAATCTTATGTGTGGGTTACTTCATTGCCGTCGTGGGAATGGCGGGAATAACAAAATATATTTTCTAGTCTAGCCAAAGTTAAAAACAAACATGCAAATTTTTAATATCATCGCAGAATGATAGTGGTAGACTAATGAACGCGATAGGAGGTAATCTTTCTTTCTTTTACATTTTTACACGAAAAAATACTGTTCTATGAAGAGAAAATTCTCTCACACTTTTTTTACCCAAAAGCAGTTTTCTCTACATCTTATGAAATGAATAAGACCGTAAACCGCCCCATTCTTGGTAACCATTGAAGATCAAATTACACTACGGTCACTCCTTTGTAATTTTCTTTTTTTGCAAGCGACCCTTGTCAACGGACTTTGCCTTATCTCTTTACGGAGCTCCATCGTTAAGCTGACCTTAGGTTTTTACCTGAATGTTAAAAGTATTTTAAAATGAATCAACTGTACTTCAGCAGGTTTTATTGCGTCGAGTATTTTCAAAGTTGCTCTTATGGTTTTTTTATTGATTTTGGCAGTTTTACATGCGCTTACCTCTGACAAGCAAGCCAGCCAACATACAAAAGATCGAACTTTAAAAACTAATATATACTGGAGAATAAAAGCCGCTGGTCCCCTTTATATTTAAGTGCAATAAAGAGTTTATCTATCTATCTATCTATCTATATCTTTCTTGTTCGTACGATCTAATATTATTTATTACATTAAATCTTTATAAACATGTCTGTGCTTACATAAAGTCTAGTTTCGCAGACCCACTAGGAATACGAAAATTTCTCAAACTACTACTTATCTTTTTATCTAAAAATTAACTTAGTAAATATTTTATACGATAAACTAAGAAAATAATCCTTGCGAAAGCTTAGCAATTTTCTAGTCGAGCTCACTTTCAAAGATTTAATTTTGCAGCACGGTTTAAATTTTAGAAAATGGCAAGCATGAAAATTTAATACTTTAGACTGTGGTCTTTTTGTCCGATATTTAAATTTGAAATTTCGCGTCCGGAAGGCCGGAGCATTTTGGCCAACTTTCTGCCTTTTACTAGCTAACTGTTGAAATTTTATTTTGTGCGGGTAGTGGAACTCTCGGCCGAGTTTGGCGCGGGTGGCCGGACACAGTTGTTGGTCCGTCGATGCCAAATTAGAACTTATTTTACAGTCGCACTTTGAAACTACAGTTTGAAACGAGGAACTAACTAATGGAGCAACCGTACCGTGCCGCCCATATATTGTTTTATTTGCGACTATAAATACAAACTGGAATGGAACTGGGTAATTTATCTACGAGCACGCGCTTCAGAAAATACTTTTTTCTCTGGTGTGTCTTGCATTTAGAGTGACATTACTGCTTGTTTCCTCTAGCAAAAAGATGGATGACGGGAATGTTTTTAAGAAAAATACACCAAGACGACAACGTACAGTGCAATATGCATGATGATAAACTTGCCTAAGATAGCTCTTCGCTGTTCAGTGTTTCTAAAAACATAAATCTATTAATTATATTGCACTAAACTCGTCATCTGTGAGTAGACATATATGTAATCTACTTACCCAGTAATTTCAGTAAAAGCGTTGTCCTTCAAACCGAAACAAAAACTAAGTTTAATTTAAATATTAATCCGAGTCAGAATAACTCACAACATTGCAGTTTATTCTTAAGTGAACTACTGCAAAATATTCCTGACGCTGCTAACATATTGCTTTTTCTTACAGATGGTCAAACACTACCTCTAAATAGACGACAGAAAGTGTTTCCGAACGGTACGCTGATCGTGGAACAAACGCAACGAGGCGAAGATGCTGGAACGTACACCTGCCAAGCTTCCAATAGACAACGACACGCTGCGAGAAAAGATGTTGAAGTACAAATACTAGGTTTGTAAATCACACTTTTGACGTGACAACGTCTTATAAATTGGTTTGCCGGGTGACACTTCAAGAAACTGCGTTACGCTCCGCTCACGTTATGCGCTCACAACGAGAGCGAGTGAGAGGCACGCGTCCCTTCCACTCGGGCATGGTTAGCCCGCCTAAGAGCGAGAGAGACAGACATAAAAAGTGAAAGGCACGCGTCCCTTCCGTAAAACTATTTTACCACTCAAAGTCGTTGTCACGTAAAACTTTCGCCCGTATACCGACTTTACAGGCAACCAATTTTTTTACAAAGAATTTTAGTTAGGAAGAAAATCTTCAGATGGCGTCTACTCCATATTACCGTGTAAAATATACGCATTTTACCAAAGTAATACAAAAGTCCACGCCTATTTTCACGGTAATTTTTCCAGAATTAGTAGGTATGAGCACAGACTGCTCAGACTACCTGCCTTTGTAATGTACCTAAGTCAGAGCTACGATGTTGGTACCATAAACTTGGAAAAATCCATTACAGCGTCTTAGCTAACAAAGAAAAACTCGACGCCCGTAATTGAGACTATAAATAGCAATTATTTCAAAATAAAGCTCCGGATTGCAGAACGGGGGAGAAAATGACGTAATTAGCTAAACTAACTTAAACCTGAAAATGAGACCGACAAATAATAAAGAAAGTCACAGCAACCGTATTAACGTGAAATATTAAGCATTAAATAGAGTTTTATATTAAAAAGAGTTTTAATTAGCAAATAACCCGTGCAAATAATCGAAGTTAGGCGACGTCTTAAAGCACATACAATGCTTCAAAATCCTTTATCGTACGAAATCCAAGAAGAACAGGTAAGCAACAGATGGGTACCTACAACTCCATTTGGAATACATGTCGTATGTGTAACTTTCTCCACTGTTTATCCCACGCTCACAGAAACTCCACATTTTCTCTGACACATTTCGTCATAATCTCTCGGTAATGTCTGAACTCGCGTAACTTCTCACGTTGAAGCAACGTATCAGAACAAACTCTCCCCATACTTTACTCAAACAAGTAATTTGGGACATAAACTTTCTCATTTTCTTAGTAAGATTTAACGTGCTATAAAATCACGGATTCAAGAGGGGTGGAGTTACTCATCCGTAATTCATTAAAGTTGGAGCGTTTACCATTACCGCGGCATCTAGAGCGTTAAACTTCTAGATTGTACCGGTTAATAGGGCAATAAAATAAAAATATGGAAAAATCCAAAGTTCACAAAGCAGGAGCCAGCTCAGAGCATTACATAGCTTAAAGGCAACGCCATTATGAACTTTTAAGTAAGGGATTATGTTCTGACGTTCTTCAAAAGTTTAAGAGAAATCTTGCAGATCCAGAATATTTCGGAATGCTTGTAAAACATCAATTAAAATGTATTGTTATAAAACGAATATTCGTAATTCTCTTAGATGTTTCTAATAAATAACGTGCTTTTTAAAACTACATCCACTCAATATCTGGTCGCGGCTTGTTTTCCTATCGAACGAGTTACTAACATGAAATGTTTTTGTCTGATTCGTTCCATTGAACTCTTTTCAATCACAAACCAACTGACACGAATATTTTTGCTGTTCAATCACAAAATGTTGCCAATTTTTAAAACTCGCTGTTGTCGAAGGGAATACTTATGCGCACAGATATTTTGCCAAGTTTTTCTTATACGAAAATATTCTGAGCATTACGCAACATGCTACGAGTACATTGCAGTATTTCAAATATTTCCTCAATGCTTACACGATCAAAAAAGGTATAAAAAATGTTTGAGCAAAGTCAAATCGGCGTATAAAATTATCGACATTTTTTACCGCAAGCGAACTGAAAGAAATAAAATGTAGCGTATGTCTATTTTTTTTTAATTACAGAGTTTTAGCGTAGAATTTGAAATGGTATAAACTTATATTGTTAAATTTCAGTAAAACCAAAAATTTTACCGATATCACCATTGACAAATCTCCTACGGGAAGGTATGCGAGCAGCAATAACATGTCAAATATTAGAAGGAGACTTACCAATCGCATTTCGCTGGGAGAAAAATGAACAACCTGTGACGTCATCCCCATATGCGCCAAGTGGTATTGTCACGAGAAGGCTGGATGAGTATAGTACATTGCTGGTTATAGACCAGATTTCGTCCTTGCATAGTGGGAACTACACGTGCATAGCATCCAATGTAGCTGGCTCCGAAAGATACACAATACCACTAACTGTAAATGGTAAGTTTGCAATGTTGTACTTTTTATGAAGAGTTGAGTCTACTCAACGACTAATTAAAAACATTTTGAAATATGATATTTAATTTTTATTTATTATATATAATTTTACAAAAGTTCAATTACCTACATTATTGAAAACATACGTAATGTTTGTTTTTAGTTTTATCAAAATAAAAAATATACACAGACAGGTAATTCTGTACATGCGTATGTATGTACTTTTTTCACGGAAAGAATAATTGGCATTGGTTTGACCTGCGACATTAATCCCTAAACTTAATTTGAAAAGCCGAATGACTAACATCTATTAGAAACTTAGGTATTCATTCAGAATAAAAAGGTACCTAACTGTTTCCATATTTACTTAGAATATTCACTGTTACTACGCACTCGGGCCTCAGGAAGCTAACAGTATGCTTAGTTTTAGGCCCACTGATTAATTAATTGTAAACCCACACATACCGTTTCAATTTCCATCATTTTAGACTTCGAAATTTTATTTTTGTAGGTGTTTTGTTAATTTCATAACTTTAATTTATTTCTGTGTGCGAAATAAAGTTTAATTTCATTGTATTTTATGGTGTTTCACTGGATATAGAGTTCACGCTAAAATTACTTTATTGAACATTAGTGAGTAGACAAGAATGTGCGATGGATAACTCGTGATATGATTTTAGTACCACCGAGATGGAGATTAGAGCCTAATGATGTCGCTGTAGCAGCAGGACAAGACGTAACATTGCCCTGTCAAGCTGATGGCTACCCTAAGCCCGCTATCACGTGGAAAAAAGCTGTTGGTAAGTTGTATTTTGACAATAACTACAATGCTTTTTTTTAATTTGATTTTCAGAGAACATTATTTTAAAATTCTTAAATGTCTTAAACTGTTATTTAATACAAGAACAAAATTATAAATTATGACTAACCCCCGACTACCTCAGATTTGTTATCTGTGCAACATTCTACTAGTCGAGCCCTTTCATTTGATACCCATATTGAGGTAAGTTGTGAAGAAATATTTTGTCCGTCATTTTGTGGAGGCGGCCATCTTGAATCGATATTAACCAAACGTAGCTAAGAACACCCGCACGGATATTAACTTTCAAATAAAAAAACCGCTTCGAAATCGGCCCATCCGTTTGAGCTCTACGGTGCCACAGACAGATACACACACAGACAAACAGACAGACAGATAGACAGACAGACATCGACGTCAAACTTATAACACCCCTCTTTTTGGTCGGGGGTTAAAAAATATAGTCATGTAAGGCGACGCGATGAGTGTGATATATGCCTTATGGTAACCAATATGCCTGCCCATTACAGCACAGTTACACGCAGCTATTTGGAATATGGAGAGTCCAAATCATTACCTAGAACTGCACTGCGCTCGTCTCCCAGCGATTTAAGATGTTTTATCTGTATTCCTTGTAATTTTACTAGAAATATTGCCCTTAAATCCGGAACAGAGTGATGTTTTACAAATACTGCTTGGTGGTAGAATAACAGGCAATGTGTGGTACTTTCCCAAGCGGATTCTGAATTGACTGAATTCTTAAATAAGATTCCTTTAATCTGAAGTATTGCTGAGTGCTACTTAAAGATATTTCATTTATACAATCCATTCAAATTGTTTTCAAACATCCCGATGAACATAAATCCTTTACAATAACTTCGAAACTCTTAACCCAGTGATTCTTCACAAATAATTCTAATTTATTAAACTCCCAAATCCTCCTTCAGCTTTGTTTCATATTCCGGTTTATCATTCAAATATTTCTTCACAGGGAACACCCCGGGTGAATACAAAGACTTCATGTTTGAAGGCAGTTCCCGTGTTTTAGAAAATGGGTCATTGATATTCGAGCGTGTGGCGAAAGATAGTGAAGGACACTACCTTTGCGAAGCAAGAAACGATATCGGAGCTGGCCTTAGTAAGCTGATCTTCTTGAAAGTTAATGGTAAGTTCTACGTTTAGAGTTTTGGAGTACGGATCATTGCATTCATTGATCAGAGATCGAACCTTTGTAAATTGAGGCTCGTTAGACAAGTGGTTTAACAAGAAGGGTTGAGTAACCTGATCCACTTGAAAGCCAATAGTTCTGAGACGGTTAGTCGGGTAATATATGGTTAAACAGAAATGATGTACGACATTGCAAGGCACTGTAACTATTTTGGCAGAGAAAATTAGAAAAAAACTATGCCTTTAAGTGATAGAATTTTAATGCAATTCGAAAAGATGACAAAACATGAAAACAATACTTTAATTTTCTATGAAAAAAAATACAAAAACCTACTCAGACATTCCACTTTTTTTTAAATCAACTAAACACATTTGCATTGAGACAGCGAAGTAGGTCAAGGAAAGTAAATTTACATTTATGTTTATACTCGTATATTAAAGACCACTACACCGATTTCGAAAAAAATATAAAGAACCACCTCTGAAGTATGATTTACTAAACCCAAAAATATCATCATAACCATTTCCTGTTTGGGCGAACATTATTTTCCATCCTCAGTTTGCCTGGAAGAGATCGCTTTTAACGACAAGGCCGCCAACTTGTCACACTGGCTTTAAAGGTTTATTGTAAATTGTGTATCCTATTCGTTTGGTGTGTCAATAAAGCGTATATCTATCTATAGCATACCATACAAACAAATATTTTAATATAACTGTATAATTATGATCCAATTTCAATTAATTTTAAAGACTATATTTCAAAAGGCAATGTCTTCCATTAATACGTTATTTATACTTGTATATGTTTATTGTGTATGGTTCCTGAAACTTTCCTTGTTCGGGAAATCGTGTAAAAAGGGTTAGGTTTGTCAAGATAAAACTATATCAGTAATGGAAAGTGACAGATCCCGACCAAAATTTCCCAGAGGCATCGTTATACATACGAGGGTATACTCGTATACTCGTATACTCAGGGTTCATGAATCGAAAACCTCAGGCCGTCAGCAAACAAACTGGAAACTTTGACATAGCCACAATCAGGATCGATCTGTCGAAAGAATTTTTAATACCCGTGACAAAAGGCAAACATTAATATCTACGTAAGTATAGTGCACAAAAAGAGCGGCGGATCATCTTTTTGTCGAAAGCCTGTGAAAAGTTGGGGAATGTCTTGATGGGAGTCGCGTTGCGATGAGCGGGACACCCGCACTCAAATGAAAATTCTTTCCTGTCATTATTTGTTTGTTGCGATGCTTTGAGACGACTTTGCTTGTGAAATTATTTCGGGTGATAAATGTTTTGACAGCTTTGTGGCTAAAAACTTGATAAATCGCTGTAATGAAACGGTTTGAATAGCGACGGGCTTACGTCTTCGGAAAATGTTTCGCGTAATTTCAGGAGAATAATCTGAATGTTTCATGCTCAATTCTCAGTAATTTGTAAAACCTACTTACGCTTGCTTTATACTCAAGAAGATTAAATAAGTGACGTGTTAACAAGCAGGAGAGTCTTTGATATTAATAAACAATTTGTTCAGTTAATAAATAGGTAACATTAATACTGATCGTTATAAGCAGTTTTTTTACAATAGTGACAAAACGAGCAATCTAATGGCTTTATGGTAAGCCACAGACCTCCCTATAGAAGCTCAGTACCATACTTCTAATATGTAGAGCTCCAATCAAAACCAAGCATTGGCCCTGATTCTTAGAAAATGCCGGTTTTCTAACGGCATTTTCAACTTGTACAGCTGCACTTGACAAAAAAGGTGCCGATGGGAATCGAACCTACGAACTCACGTTTGTGAATCGGACATTCTAGCCACGGAATACATTCTTTACTATTACGCATTACACACTTCATAAATAAATAAAAACAATTCCATCTAATAAGTATAGAATCACAGCAACAACCAACCCAGACTTTTCATCGGTACTTTTGTTTAATTCTATAGAATTCCGTTTCTCGATTGCGCAAATTGCTGAAGTCTGAGCATTCTATTGTACCTTTCGAAAATTAAAGGAAGTCCATTTTCTCACCATTTTAGCAGAGACTCCACTACTGTCTCTGAGGACTTTCTACGAGTTAATTTAAGTCGTTACGCGGTCGAGCTTAAAATCCAGTAAAACTTTTATGAAAACTGAAGGTAGAGTAAGCTAACTCTTTAAACTACTGTAAAGTTGCGATTCCGTAAACTCCAGATTGTCCTATTCCACCCTGTGAAACTTCCGAAGTAGGTAAATTGAATGGGTACACTTATTTACTGGGAGTAAGTTAAATCCTCTGGAGACGGTAATAAAATTACCCCCAGTTGTTACCGAGGATCATCTGTTCTGTCTTATCTGTTTTCCTGCTACGTTTACTTGCTAAAGTAGCTATACTACGTAAACCACATAATATAGCTACTTAATTCTTTCAACAGACTGAAATAAAAATCACTAAAATGTGTAAAATTGTACCTTACAAAACCTATGATTACAAAAAAGGCCCGAAATTAGTTTCCTATTATTCTTCTATGGTACAAGTTGGACCCCATATCGATGACCGCTACTATCTACTAAAAACTGAACGTTAGAAAATTTCCTAGTTTTTTCAATACATTAACAGAACAATGTCATCCTTTACTCTTGATTTTCATTCATAGACAATAACATACAAAAATGCGGCCTTTCCAAAATACGGACCGTGATATGGGAGTGATTTGTCAATAAAATTGAAAATATCGCTAGTCTTATTCTAATAAAACTGTAGTGTATATATAATACTTATAATCAATGTCTATCTAAAAGTTTCGTCAATAATTAGACACGTATGGTGACAATAAAGGCATCGCGAGCTTATTCAATTGTTGGCCGGCGCCAACGACGCGCATCTGAGCAGAAAACTCAATGACCGTGCACCAATACGTCTCCTCTTTATTGGAAAACGAGACAGTTGCCTTCCACAAGAATAGATCAATAGTGGAAATGAAAACAGTGTTACGTCTTTTACACACACAATTCTATTTCATGTTTATTTGTTTACACCACAGATTTCTAAAACAAAAGGCAGATGGAACGTGCAGAACACAGATCCTTAGGTCCGGAAAGCAAATATTAAACGCCAAAGCAAATACAAACTCCAGTCAGTACGAAACTGACTTCCGTCTCGTACGGGAGTCCCGTGTGATTTTATGTTTTGTTTAAGATTATGCCGTCTTGTGTCATCAAACATTGCAAACATTGTTCCCAAAAATAAAAAAAGGAAATTTCATAGGAAAGTTTGAATATTTTTTACTGGTATTTATTAAATTTAGACGATTTTATTTCGATTGATGAATAGAAACGCAACACCTCAACGAAAATAGGTCAGTGTTGCTATACTAAATTAAAATTATTTTCCCTGAAGTTAAGGTAAAATATAGATTCTAATTTTGTTTTGAAGATACTCGTAGACCAAATTATTGATGAACATTGTATACTTCAATTTTAAGCCCTATTTTTATAATCGTTTTTTATTTATTTAATGTGAATTGATGCCAATAACATATCCTCGCCGTTACTAGGGTTAATAAAAATACTGATAGTGTTGATTAAAACTATAGTTATGAAACGAATAGCTAAGAACAAATCCTCGCCGTTATAAAACGTCTCGTCTATGACCTGTGGATTCTAACTTGATCTGTGCAGTGCTGTTAGCATATATATTTGTAATAATACGAACATATTTCTTTCTTACTCCTTGTTGAATTAGAGCCTCCCAGAGCAGATTGTGTTTGATTGAGTCAAGCATTATTTGCAGTCGACAAATGCAATGTATAGATAGGTCTTTCCCATACTCTTGAGATTTTCTATTAACTGTTTTAATGCATGCATATGATCAATAGTTGAAAACCCTGCTCTAAAACCAGCTTGTTCAATAGGCTGTACTTAATCTATAGGTAGTCCTTGATATTCTATTTAGGATCAGCTTTGAAAAAAATTTGTAAATGTTTGACATGAGGCTAATAGGTCTATAATTTTCAATTACGTTTCTGTCTCTTTTTTGTGGAGCAAGTTATTAACAAGAAATCCTTGCATTATACATTATCGGTGTAATAATAAATTATTTAAAAATAATGTTTTATGCGTTTATTATACGTGAAAATTTCCAAAGCTTAACAACACATATTAAGGCACATATTGGTGGGATGCAAGGTGCTCTTAATGGGGTCATTACTCACGGCGCCATGACAGAGTACTTGAAATCATACGTGAAGCCATGAGCCTTTCAGTAGCTAGAGCCCAAAAAGGATTGACGACAAACAAAAGACAAATTAACTTTGTAAAAGAAGGCTCAACATCAAACTCCAGGAACAAGCCTTACTCAATCCTGGGTACAGCACCTGATTGGACTATTTTAATGGACACGTATGAAAAGCACTACAAAATCCCAGAGGATGTGGGTGTTTCGTCATCCAGACCGGACATTTTCGTTTTTTCTAGAGCTACAAAACGCAGAGTCCTTGTAGAACTTACCGTACCGTGGGAAACTAATATACCTAAAGACCACGCGATGAAACAAAATAAGTATTACGACCTCCTAAACGAATTAACAAAAAACGGCTATGTAGTTGGTTTATACGCTGTAGAAGTGGGAGCGAGAGGTATACCAGCAAAATCTCTCTATAACCTGCTGAAAGACCTTGGCTTATCCAGAAGTGCAGTAAGTTCTACACTAGAACGAGTATCTAAAGCTGCACTAGTAGGCTCATATCAGATTTGGCTGGGCAGGGAAAGAAAGACGAGTAGTGAAGGTGAGTGTTGATGTACGTCAGAAAGGGCCCCTTAAACCTACGCCTTGAGTCACAAGTCTCAGGGTCTACTCAGGTTTTCTCTCTGCCACACGATGGACCAGGCACCCGCACGGTGTGATCCATGGAATGCTAAGAAAATCGTCTCAAAAAAAAATAGTGGGACTTTTTCTTACGACTGGGAACATTACACGCACACCAACGTGAGTAATTTGACAACGTCTGTGAGCCGTCACGCATACATAACTAATGACTGGCCTCACAGTGTTGTTCACGAAGGTTTCATCTGTTTAGAAATCTGTGGGTACATGTTACTAAAAGTTCATAAATAGTGTAAACCACAGATTTCTAAACAGATGAAACCTTCGTGAACAACACTGTGAGGCCAGTCATTAGTTATGTATGCGTGACGGCTCTCACAGACGTTGTCAAATTACTCACGTTGGTGTGCGTGTAATGTTCCCAGTCGTAAGAAAAAGTCCCACTTTTTTTTTGAGACGATTTTCTTAGCATTCCATGGATTCACCGTGCGGGTGCCTGGTCCATCGTGTGGCAGAGAGAAAACCCGAGTAGACCCCGAGACTTGTGACTCGGGCGTAGGTTTAAGGGGCCCTTTCTGACGTACATCAACACACTCACCTTCACTACTCGTCTTTCTTTCCTGCCCAGCCAAATCTGATATGAGCCTACTAGTGCAGCTTTAGATACTCGTTCTAGTGTAGAACTTACTGCACTTCTGGATAAGCCAAGGTCTTTCAGCAGGTTATAGAGAGATTTTGCTGGTATACCTCTCGCTCCCACTTCTACAGCGTATAAACTAACTACATAGCCGTTTTTGTTAATTCGTTTAGGAGGTCGTAATACTTATTTTGTTTCATCGCGTGGTCTTTAGGTATATTAGTTTCCCACGGTACGGTAAGTTCTACAAGGACTCTGCGTTTTGTAGCTCTAGAAAAACGAAAATGTCCGGTCTGATGACGAAACACCCACATCCTCTGGGATTTTGTAGTGCTTTTCATACGTGTCCATTAAAATAGTCCAATCAGGTGCTGTACCCAGGATTGAGTAAGGCTTGTTCCTGGAGTTTGATGTTGAGCCTTCTTTACAAATTTAATTTGTCTTTTGTTTGTCGTCAATCCTTTTTGGGCTCTAGCTACTGAAAGGCTCATGGCTTCACGTATGATTTCAAGTACTCTGTCATGGCGCCGTGAGTAATGACCCCCATTAAGGAGCACCTTGCATCCCACCAATATGTGCCTTAATATGTGTTGTTAAGCTTTGAAATTTTCACGTATAATAAACGCATAAAACATTATTTTAAATAATTTATTATTACACCGATAATGTATAATGCAAGGATTTCTTGTTAATAACTTGCTCCACAAAAAGAGACAGAAACGTAATTGAAAATTATAGACCTATTAGCCTCATGTCAAACATTTACAAATTTTTTTCAAAGCTGATCCTAAATAGAATATCAAGGACTACCTATAGATTAAGTACAGCCTATTGAACAAGCTGGTTTTAGAGCAGGGTTTTCAACTATTGATCATATGCATGCATTAAAACAGTTAATAGAAAAATCTCAAGAGTATGGGAAAGACCTATCTATACATTGCATTTGTCGACTGCAATAATGCTTTCGACTCAATCAAACACAATCTGCTCTGGGAGGCTCTAATTCAACAAGGAGTAAGAAAGAAATATGTTCGTATTATTACAAATATATATGCTAACAGCACTGCACAGATCAAGTTAGAATCCACAGGTCATAGACGAGACGTTTTATAACGGCGAGGATTTGTTCTTAGCTATTCGTTTCATAACTATAGTTTTAATCAACACTATCAGTATTTTTATTAACCCTAGTAACGGCGAGGATATGTTATTGGCATCAATTCACATTAAATAAATAAAAACCGATTATAAAAATAGGGCTTAAAATTGAAGTATACAATGTTCATCAATAATTTGGTCTACGAGTATCTTCAAAACAAAATTAGAATCTATATTTTACCTTAACTTCAGGGAAAATAATTTTAATTTAGTATAGCAACACTGACCTATTTTCGTTGAGGTGTTGCGTTTCTATTCATCAATCGAAATAAAATCGTCTAAATTTAATAAATACCAGTAAAAATATTCAAACTTTCCTATGAAATTTCCTTTTTTTATTTTTGGGAACAATGTTTGCAATGTTTGATGACACAAGACGGCATAATCTTAAACAAAACATAAAATCACACGGGACTCCCGTACGAGACGGAAGTCAGTTTCGTACTGACTGGAGTTTGTATTTGCTTTGGCGTTTAATATTTGCTTTCCGGACCTAAGGATCTGTGTTCTGCACGTTCCATCTGCCTTTTGTTTTAGAAATCTGTGCATGTACCTATCAGTTATTAATTCAAAATTCATAATTCAGCTTTCAAATACCTTATTTTACATCATAGTTACACGCAGCTGTTGGAACATAAAGAATCTAAATGATAACCTATCACTGCACTGCGCTCGTCGCCCAGATATATAGAATTACTCTTCACAGGTTACGTTTAATTTACGTTAATCTACAAGGAATGCTACCACTAGGTACAGAAAATTTTACTTGATTTTGCACTACATTATTTGAGTGAATTAACATTTGTTGTAAAATTCAGCACTGAAAGAAAAATTACATACCAAAGGAGCTAAAGAAATTTATTAAGTTAAGCTGAATTTATACGGACTCTATATTTGATATGGTCATATATTTGGACTTATTCAATGATACATTTAAATTTAGTGGGTAATTCTCAACATATATAACCTTTCCTAAATAGGTCCCAAATATTTTAAAACGCTTTTTAAAAATAAATCATTGATAACGAGCGCTCCAAAGGGCGGGATGCTTTTGGCTCGACATGTCACTGTCCAATTTACTTGGACGTTTCAAATTTAGGCGCCGAGTGGGGTTGGGTTCGGAGGTACACTCAATGCATGTCATGTTCTGACGGCAAGAGGTTGTTTAGAGCTCACTGCTTGCTTTTTACATTTCTTTTTTTCGTCTCAATTATCGTTGTACACTGTCTCTATCTGCAATTTAATGCTGTTATGCGTGATGCTATTACGCGTGATTTAGTTTCATCCAAACCGTCACAGTAGAAAAATATTAGAACGCGTACTTTGCGATGTGAATCTTGTATTTCTTTTAACTACCTATGTGTTTTTTAGATACACAATCACTTGAAGACGGTTTAAAATTCAAACATCTTATTTGTGTCTATAAAAATTTAAAACAAACAAAAAGTACTAGGTCATATTATGTAAGTATTTCACGGCAATGAAGCAATAAGAAAGAACTAATTTATGGCTTTTTTTTATTTTAAATGCCCATTCAGCGTGGGGACGCGGCGACCATCATGGGCACTTTTGTGCCAGGAGTAGTTAGGGGTGGGTTATTCGGAGCGTTATTTTTTATTTTTCTTTTCCATTTTATTTTTTTTACTTTGTATTTACAAGCAAACTACTCGTAGATAATTATTCTTTAAAATGTAGTAACGTCAAATAGTATTCGTACTAGAATATTGTGAAACATGTGTAACTGGTTGATATAGACATTGCAACCACCGTATACATGTTTGTGCCCACCGATATTGCCTTTTGTTAGGAAGCAAATATCGTGAAACGACGGACCGAGATGATATATACTAAGTCAGCTTTATTTATTGTTGGAGTTTTAATCAAAGCCTTCTCTTTTGTTTTGTGGCAATATAACCAAATGCTCTCAATCTGGCGTTACCTTATAAAGTTAAATAATGCTCAAAATTTTACTCGATCTCACGAAGCTTACTAACTTTTAAATAATTTATAGGATCAAACACTCTTTAATTTTTTACTTCAATAATAATACGCTTACGCTTGATCGTTATCTCGCTTGATTTTAAGTGATGATCGGTCCATGATGGAGCGCGCGAACTTGAAAATACTAAATCATTTTCATAAAGAAATACCTAAAAATATATCCTGTATAGATTTTACATAACATAAGTTTTATCCTAGATGCATACGTGTTTTTTTATATTTTGTTTAAAATCAGGTATGCGTCTATACTTGATTAATACCTACATACATTTATCCTTTTCATACGCTTATTCGATGAATTAAACTCACGCCGTAGAAATTAACATAATTACGTATATTATCAGTTGAAGGATTGGGCGTAAATGGAAAATACAATGAGTGGCGTCCTATGTTCAAATTAAGGTATATAAATATTTGGACTGTCCTAATAGTACTGGGAATTTTGTCCGTATTTTTATTTCCGTCTTTCTAGTTTGTTAAACAAGGTTTCGCAAGCAAAGCCCACCTTCACGCATGAAGTATCACATTCACAAATCGCCCAGTCAGCGTGCCCTCTCCAAACATCTAAAAAGGCGTGAAACCCCCTTCCGATCTAAGCAGTTAGTGGTAGCACGTCGTCGTGGAGTTCGCAAACAGTTTCGCTCCTAACCGTAATCGTATTTCCCGCTTGTTTATTTCGGTTTGACACGGGCAAGCCGCGATTTACAAGCGGATAAACTAGAGACGTTCACTTGAGCTTGAATAAGTAATAACAGTTTAAAGTTATATGGATTATGGTCTCAAAATCAGAACGGTTGAGGTTGTAATGTCAATTAGTTGGCCTCAAGTGTCGAAGTTTTTATTTACGACTCAACTCTACAGCTATACCAAGGTATATTTTAACATCTAGACTACCAGACGTACGCAAAGATTTGGACACGTAAAGTAATTTTATACCTCTATTGGATATGAGTGTTACAAAGTTCAAAGTGTGAATTTAAGAAGACTAAATACACAGAACACAGCTTATTAACACAGCTTGACAGCAGCTCGCTTGAGTGGTCATAAACCAACTGACCTTCATGTCATAATACACAATATACGCGAAGTATCTCGAAAGCCATCAAGTAGTTAATACTTTGGAGAATACAAAAGTAACCATTACCTCTGGCGTTATTTCTTCAAACTGCCTAATTTAAAATTACTTTTCCGTGTACCCCAATTTGGAAACAGACGCCGAGAAAAATCTTTTTTGGCACACGAGCCGGCCTCTCTTCTATTTCTATTAGTACAAGACAAGACTAATAGATGAAACGACTTTTGCAACATGTACAGTAATTTAGCTCCGTACTTCCGAGACGCTATATCGGCCAACATTGCCACAAGAAAAGTTTAAAATATTGCCCCAGATTCCCGCCGTGCCCTCACAAATGGGACTATAATATTTTAAATAGGCTGCAGATCATAAAAAATACGAGGGTTTCGTAAACAAAGTGCCTTCCCTCCAATAAATAACGATGGTGGGACCAGAAGCCGCATAACGAGCCGGTTTTATGGGACCCAACCACAGGCTTGGATTACAGCTGAAAGACAAAAGCACACATACCATGAAACTGCTGATAGCTTGCGTTTTGAACACAATGGCTGAATATTGCAGAGACGGTTACTGCTTTATATCATCAAATAAGAGGTAGGGTGCTGAACGTAAGTTGAAAAGGTGTGTACAGCTCACGCAAATACAACACGTGACTCGTAAATGTAAAACAAATTATACATACGGGGGTGTGAACATGCGTCGCCATGTAATTTGGTAATTCGCAAAACAAGGTTTGTTTTCGCCTAACACACCTGAGATCGGAAAAGTTGTTTACATAGGATTTGCCTAACCTGTAATAGAGCTCATTGCTTCGTCTGAAAGTAGGAAATAAATAAATTAAACCAAATTACGTTCGAGGTTTCTTTGAGCTCAACCTTTCTAAGTTAACTGTACACATTCATTCCATAAATACACGAACTCTCAAGGAAATAGGAGTAAAATTAAGTGAGAAATAATAGCAATTTATAATAGCTTAGGTATATTTATTTGTATATTTCACTTATTAGTAGTAACTCTGCCTACAAAGCAGAGGGTCGTGGGTTCGATTCCCACCCAGTGCAAATATTTGTGTGAAGAATTCAAATGTTTGCACTGTGTCTGGGTGTTTCTATTTATAATAGTATGTATTTAAAACTATATATGTAGCTTTGCTTAGTTTGGGGTCAGATGGTGTTGTCTGTGAATTATCCACCGATATATAATTCACCGATGTTTATTTTATGTTTTTAGCACCAGCAAGATTTCCAATGAAAAGCAAAACAGTCCAAGTAACAGCTGGAGAGGCGGCACATTTACAGTGTGCTGCTTCTGGCGATGCACCCTTGGAAGTGAGCTGGCGAAGCCCTCACCACCACACCATTGCACATCATTTAGATCAGAGGTAAGCTGACCACCTTTTCTATCATCATCATCATGTTCAACCGGCAGACGTCCACTTCTGAACTCTCCCGAAGAATTCCACAATGACCGTTCTTGTGCCGCCTCCATCCACCGACTTCTCGCGACCGAGACAATATCGTGTGGGGGGCCGTCCTACACTGCGTACCGTGCTTGCGTACTTTTTAGTTATTTTTGTATTAAGCACAAAGTTTAGAACACGTAGCGTCGTTCATTGCCATTTTAATATTAATATTTTTGGATTACGATATACGTAGCCGTAACTACGATATATAGCCAAAATTGCTGTGAAAATAAAATACATAGGTACTCAGTTTAATAACTGAAATAAATGAATACTTACCTACTAAAAATTTTCAGTGTGGTGAAACCATAATACCTTGATTATGAACCTGAAATATTTCATAAATGTTGTACCTGACTTACTATATCATATAACTAAGCTGTCTTTACTGCTCATAAATTTATTTTGCGAACTGGTTCAGACGTGTCTAAAACTAAATCTAATATTTCAGATACACAATCCGTGAGCAAGTTTTAGATGACGGCTTAGTTTCGGAGTTGAGCATACTGCAGACATATCGACAAGACACAGGTGCATTGACATGCAGAGCATCGAATGCTTACGGTCAAGACGAAATGCTTATACATCTTGTGGTTCAAGAGGTATGATGTGTATGCCAAAATCTGTATTAGCCTGAAGCTGAAGTTAAATATTTTGATGTTTAAATATATCTATGTTTAGGTGCCCGAAATGCCGAAAAACATAAGAATCATTGACCAACAGTCAAGATCAATACAAATATCGTGGACGCAACCGTATGCCGGAAATAGTCCCATCATCAACTATATCGTTCAGTATAAAGAAGCGCCAGGTATTTAGTTTACTGAAATAATAACTTGTGAATTAAAGTATTTTTAACAACTCTGTTGAATAGAATACGATTTTTCAGAGTCTTGGCCAACAACCCCCCAAAAAGTCATAGTGCCGGGAAGCGTTACGTCAGCTAGTGTTCAAAACCTGCAGCCAGCAACGTCGTACCATTTAAGAATAATTGCTGAAAACAGACTTGGGCAGAGCGAACCGAGCCAATTAGTTCAAGTCACGACTACTGAAGAAGGTGAGAAGACATTTTAAAAACATATCTAATTTTGAGATACGTACTTATTGAATTGATTGTTATCTCTTTTGTCGTGCAGTTCCTAGTGGACCTCCGATAGATGTAAGAGTAGAGTCCAAAAGCTCTACAGAACTGATTGTCAGTTGGGATCCACCTCAAAGGGATCTTTGGAATGGGAACATCCTGGGATATTACGTGGGTTTCCAAGAAGTAAGTTTATCTTCTATTTTCAAATTATAGTTTTAATCATCAGTAAATAAGCGATTTTTTTATAGTTAACGCATTTTTAAGACTATATCAGTTTGGACGAAATGCGACCTAGCCTCAACCTAATCTTTTAGTACAATTTACTAAAAAAAACTAATATGACTTTTAATAACTTATAGTCTCTTAAACCAGTTACATAAAATACAAATCGCTTTAATCGATTCCAGTTAAACAGCAACAGCACCGTCTTAAGCGCCAGTGGCCCCGGCGGAGCATCCTACACCGTTCGCACAGTCGAAGGCGCGGGTATGGCTCGAGCGAGGACCACGCTGTCTGGGCTTCAGAAGCACGCAGCATATGCTGTCGTCGTACAGGCTTATAACAGTCGAGGGGCCGGGCCAGCGTCTCCACCTACCACTGCTACCACTATGGAAGATGGTAAGAATTACAACAGTTCTTAACTGATTAGCACAAGTGAAGCTAATATAACAACCCGGCACCAAATCAACATGGCCTTTTACATCAGCCAATTACAGACCGTATTCTCAATCATGTAATCAATTGTTTTAATATTTTTAAATAAATTACCAACCACCACCTTATCGACAGAGTTCAGTGAAATACTAATTTATCAATTAGGGGCCAAATCAAATACCTGGTTTGCCAAGAATTCTTCAAAGCTATACCTACTCAAAAAACAAAGTTACAATATATTTTTCGATCATTTCTTTTTATAACTAGGCGAAAATTTCTTCGGCGTGACGCTATTCATCCTAACGAAGAACCACAAATTAAATATTAGTAGTTTTAAATATGGTATACGCATAAGAGTCATACTTGAAATGATTAAAATGGTAAGCTACACTTTTGTCAATTACTTTCAGTGCCAAGTCTTCCGCCTGGATCTCTGCAATGCACAGCACTGAGTTCCCAATCAGTTCGAGTTGCCTGGGAACCACCTCCACTCCGCGGTCGAAATGGGGTTCTCCAGGGGTATAGAGTCACGTATGCTCCAGTCACCGAATGGTATGGTGAGTAGTATTTTTATTTAACTTTAAATCCTCTTAAATTAATGCTATGGAAATGGACTGATTATTGAATAAGGATGTATGATGATGTAACTAATGAACATGTAAAATCTCGCAATGCCTACTCAACGAGATCATGCTAACAAAATTTCTATAGTATTTTACATTCTAGCGTATTCTTGAGATTATCCTAAATGGTATTCGCAAACAGTAAGATAGAGTGGATGTGTCTTTGTCGCAAATTTAGTCAATTCTCCATATATTCAGGTAACGAAGATGCGGTCACTAAGCAGATATCTGGGCTTCATACGACTCTTTCTGGATTGAAGAGATATACCAACTACTCCGTGACCGTTTGCGCGTTCACTGCCGCAGGCGATGGGGTCAGGGCGGCTCCTGTTTACTGTCACACTGAAGAAGATGGTAAGCGCAATTGTTCAAATTATATTTTCAGCAATTTCTTTGATTTCTTGATTTAATAGATGATAAATATAAGTAAAATTGGAATAAATTTTCAAACAACAATCGAGGTGTTTTCAAATAATAGCTAATCACTCTTTTTGTAACATACCGTGTTGTAAATCAGGTAATACAAAACAGCTATGCTGATCACTGAGTAATAAGTAATAGACTGCAGACCCGTGAACAAAATTTATGGGTCATCTGATACAGCAGGAGACCTATGTAGGATGATAGAAGGGTATAAAGTAATAAGATTGAGCACTATGCCGTCACTTGTAAGCTGTCCAACTGAGTGCAGTTAAAGAGGGGGGGTTCTAAACCTCGATCATTTCTCCTTGTCGCATGATTTTTGTACGGCATAGTGCTCAATCTTATTAATTTATACCCTTCTATCATCCTACATAAGTCTCCTGCTGTATCAGATGACCCATAAATTTTGTTCACGGGCCTGCGGTCTATAACTTTGTTCGTGATCATATTGTTAATGATTATACCAATGATTGCAGTCCCATCGGCCCCGGCGGACATCAAGGCCGTGGTTTCATCTCGCAACAAGATTCTGGTTTCGTGGTTACCACCAGCATCTCCCAATGGTGTTCTAGTTGGCTATACTCTATACATGAGCGTAATCGAAGATGGTCGTGAGGTAATAGAATAGATATATTTTTTAATGATACTTTCTTTACTGAAAGTGTTGTAGTTCTTGGTGAAAATATCGTGTATTCTCATTTTCAGGAAGGTACCCACAAACGCATGCTATCCCCAAGTACGCTTTCTCATGAGACATCAAGGTCACCACCGCGTGCTACGCACCAGTTCTGGGTATCTGCATCGACTAGGCTTGGAGAAGGAGAAGCAACAAGGGTGGTTACCGTTCTACCCAGTGATTCAGGTATTTTAAGAAAACGTAATACATTAGTCTTGTGCAACTCAAAATATTTTCTTCAAACAAATCAAAATTTTCATTGTTTATATTATACATTTTAATGATCGGTACCTTAACATTCAGTACTTTCCAAACAGTACCAGCGCGTATCACATCGTTCAGCCGAAGTATAGTGACTCCGTGGAAAGAGAACATCTCCCTCTCTTGTAACAAAGTGGGTGTCCCAACTCCATCCACCAATTGGAGCATGAACGGAGCAACTCTGGAGTCAACGCTCAGAAAGAATGTTTCGAATGACGGAACCCTAATCATCAGGTAAAGATCGCATGAATGGTTTAACGTAACTTTTTCATCGTTATACCTACCGTCTTTATTGAGTAGACCTTTGGTATATCAGTTCAGCCAATGCTCAGCTAAAAAAATCAAAGCTTGAAAACTTGAAATCAAGCTGGAGTTGTCTAGAACACTTCTTTCTTGAAATTGTTTTAATTTGTTTTAGTTTCTTTTTTTACTGTATTCATTTACATCTGTTTTTGTCTCTGCTGGTATCTTCAATATGTATCGAATATTATATCTTTGTGTCCCTTTGTTCATGATGTGTGAATAGCTTGGTATCTCGTTCCAGCATGACACAGTATGCAGACAGCGGAAACTACACGTGCACAGTAGACAATAGCCACGGAAGAGATGAAGTCACATACAGTGTAGAAGTGAAAGTTCCACCGCAACCACCAGTATTAGCTGTTGTTGATTCGTACGCAGATTCTCTGCATTTGCAATGGAGCGATCAAGGCGATGGTGGCAGCCCGATTCTTGGTAAGTTTTGACAAAACGTAAAATTTTCAACAACTTTGAAATTGCTTGTATATATATTTGTTTTGGCATCATGAAAGATTTTATTAAATTGATTTGCGTCATTTAAATCACATAGGATAATATTTTATTATGCGGTAGAAATTAGTCTTCAGGATGTCACTTGAGTATTAAATTATTGTGTCTTACTCGTATGAACGTAGTTTTGTAAAAAGCCATTATATTTTACCCAAATGTAAGATTTTAACCCTGGCTTTTTCAACCTTTTTCTAGGATTTTGTCTGCCCAATTAAATTGCTATTTACTACCACGAAGTTATTTCTCTATGAATTATTGCTAAGTATTTTTTGGGAAGATTTTATACTTAGAGCATAATTTCCTAGAAAAATAGGAATCTTTTTCTTAATAATATCAATACACACCTCGATGTTTTCGCATTCAAACGAACTAAAAATTACATTATTATTTTGCTGAAAAGACAATTTTGAAATCAAAAGCAATATTACAATTATCATAAGTAGAATAACCAAATGAATCTTTTCAGGGTATGTAATCAATTACAAACGCGAGCACGGCGACTGGGAAGAGTTACAAGTGGAGGCTGGAACGTCAGAACACGTGCTTCCAAACTTGTGGTGCGGCACCAGATACCAGCTCTACATTACGGCTTTCAACAGGATCGGCACCGGCTTACCCTGCGATATCGTGCATGCTTATACTAAAGGGACAGGTGAATTACAAAATTAATATTAGAACTAATTTGATGTGGACTCAAAGCAGCAGCATAAGTAGTCCACTTTAAGTTTCCACGGCCTTCTCCAGGATCGGACTGGGCCGAAAGGGCCTGGGTGGCTCCATGACGATCACAAACCCGGGGCTCGAGAACTTATCTTATCCTAAGGTCGCCGCATGCCCCACAAGCCAAGCCTATATGAAGCCCGCGCAAACCCGGGCCCGGCTAGCAAATGTCACATCTACTATATGGCCAGTCCGACACTGGCCTTATTTCATAACTCCTAATCACCATAATCTTAACAATTGACTCCGTATTAAGGCCATAATTCATTACGCTGGCTGAGTGGAAATTTGCGGTTTACGCATATCTTCGAAAAACGTTACGCATATCCGACAAAATGATTTCATCCAACGTTAAATCCAATGGTGATGATGAACGTGTAGATCTGCTCTTAAAAAAGCTTAGAGGTGTAAGCGAGATTAGAACCTACGACCTCGCTATTGTGAAGTCGAACGTTATTGCCACTGGGTGACCAAATCTTAAAAACACTCAGACCAATCAACTCTGTAACTAAAATACTTGTACCAGATTACGAACATTTCAGTGGACTTTCTAAATAAATCTTTACAAATCAGTAAAATATACCATGAGACCTATTTCAAATATGTCCTTTTATCGTCAAACACTGTTTACGGAAAATTTACCCAGATTCATCATCAAACAATACACAATACTCAGCAAGGTCGTTTTGCTTCTTTTCCAGTTCCAGTAAAACCGAAACACTCCCAGATGATAACTTTGAACACTACCACGGTGACGGTCTGGTTGGACTCGTGGGGCGACGGTGGCTGTGGAATACTTTATTTCGTCATCGAATACCGTGAAATCAGTAACTCGCAGGTAAACTTTACAGCATTTGATGTTTTGCTGGTTTTATGAAGTAATCGTGATAAGCTTTTCAAATAGCAGTACATGTAACTTCATCAGTTAAGATCAATTTCTAGTAATACAATTTTCGCTAAAACATGAATAAGCGCAAAATTGCATAAAAAAAGTTATTTCTACTCTACAAAATGACCCATTTCCAAGATGTGCATCTTGGGGACATTGCGCAGAGGGATATGAGCAGTAGTATGCCAAAATGCATCAAATCGCGAATTATTTTTTTACGTACCTGTTACCCATTATAAAGGTTTTAGTTTTGACATTTCCCCCACAGTGGCGCCTCGTATCAAACAGCGTGCAAGCTACCGAGCGCGTGTTCAGCGTCCCGGGCCTGACGCCGGCCACACAGTACCAGCTCCGCATCACGGCCCACAACAACGCAGGGCACGCGCAAGCACTTTACAACTTCACCACACACTCACTTAGCGGACGTAAGTTTCTTCAGACGTTGACTTTCTAGTTTCTACTCATCGCGTTTATTGACACATGCAGCACAAAGCATCGCGGACGACTTGAAACCACATACAGATTAAGTAGAGTATCTTGAAATTGCAAAATCTTTCGTACCTTATCGTAAACAGAGGTAGAAAGCTTGCAACTTTATCTTTTACCTATTTATTCCACTTTTAAGGTTGGTAATTAAGTTACCAAACTGTACTGTTTGTTGTGCGAAAGACCTCATGTTGTAAGATTTTATTGATTTGGGCAAATTAGAACTATTCAGTTACAACCAGACCTTCGTTGAGTACTCTAAGATTAGGTTAGTAGCACGGATATCCGTAGTTAGTAGGGCCCTGCGTCTTCTGCGCTAGCCCAGTGTTTGATAGGCAGTAAAGGCCACTTGAGGTCAACTCCCGCAGATGCCTTTAAAAAAATAAACCAGATCTTTTTAGGACACTATTTACTGTTCTACATATTGTGTTATGAGAAACATTGCAGATGTACTGTAGATTAAAACTTCACGACACTTGTCTTATTTCAGTGGTGGATGGATCTCTATCTCCCCCAGTCCCTGCCGGAGCGAGGTCTTTGGGAGGCGCTCGAGTAATCCTCCCAGCGGCCTTGAGTCTTCTGGTCCTGGGAGCTTTGGTAGCCATAGTATTCCTTGTAAAACGGAATAGTAAGTATTGCATTTTTCAGATTATCTTTTTCGAATCGTTACAACGCAACGTTTCGAAAAAGCAGACGTGTCGCCTTATGGCAACGACTCCTCCTTATAACATCATAACCTATAACATCATAAGTGGTAACGATACTTTGCTTGCCCGGGATGATTAAAGATACTTGTTAATTATTTGTGAAACTGTTTTAAACATTCAATAACGATCAAATCTTTCTATACAGGGCTTTTTAGTGGAGACACACGGGGGCAAGAAGTGCCCACAAAGGCGCACCCGGTGGCACCCCGAGTTATCCAATAAATTGTAGACTTACAACTTTCGAGAACTAAATTGCTCCCAAAAAGAATTAACAAAACAACGTGCACTCAAATAAACATTAAAAAAAAGCTTGGTTCTATACTTTATGAGACCAGTTCCTTCTAGGTAAACATTGATTCTAGGATAGACAATGAACAGCAATTTAAAACATCCATCCATGCCGTCTGATATCCACATAAGGGGATATCAGGATATCACATGGAATGGATAACGTAAGCCTTCATCCGTACCTACACAAGGATTTTAAATGTAAAGGCAGTCGTTAGAAACAAGTGGAAAAGAAGTCCTTCAAACACCCGAAGGTTACAAGTTTGCACTGTTTCAGAAGCAGGCACAACCGAGACCGTAGCCACCGAGAGCGGCGTAGGAGAGTCCCCGTCGGTCGCGCAGCTGCAGAACAAGGTCAACCGAGACCAGCAGTACTTAGCGGGCGCGCGCGCAGCATCCCGCGCCGACGCATCATTATAAACACGCTTCAAATGGTCAGATCCTGTTTTTAACCCCCGACCAAAAAAAGAGGTGTTATAAGTTTGACGTCGATGTCTGTCTGTCTGTATGTCTGTCTGTCTATCTGTCTGTCTGTCTGTCTTGTTCAAAATGGTCGCCTCCACAAAATGGCGGATAAAATATTTCTTCACAACCTACCTCAATATGGGTATCAAATGAAAGGGCTTAACTAGTAGAGTACTATACGCTATAACAAATTTCAAATCCAAGATGGCCGCCACCACAAAATGGCGAATTAAATATATTTTTTCACTACTACTTCAATATGGGTATCAAACGAAAGGGCTTGATTAGTAGAATACTTTGCACTATGACAAATTTCAAATCCAAGATGACCGATACCACAAAATGGCGAATTACATTTATTTTTTCACAACTCCATTAGTATGGGTATCAAATGAAAGGGCTTGACTAGTAGAATGTTGTACAGATAACAAATCTTAGGTAGTCGGGGGTTAGTCAAAATTTTTTAATTTTGTTCTTGTTATATTACTTGTATGCTTGTAAGGGTCCTTTTTCCTGAAACTGTTTTAGGTCCAACTCTCAACCGTAGCTGGTAGATAAATCCGGTTTTGAACCAGCATAGGTCATTTTTTGTATTAGCTGTGCCTCATTCGCCTGCTACTTCACAAGTTTGTTCGCCAAATTTACTGAATTTGAATGAGTGAAACGAAATTATGTGATTCACTTTTTATACAATCAAAACACTGATACATTGAACTAGAAGACTTAAAAGGCTGTTATCATACCGTGTTTTTTCATTGCTGAATCCATGTATATTTTGTACCAACTTTATTCCCCTCTAGAATACATCGAAGACATCTGCCCATACGCCACGTTTCAACTAACTAAGCCGACAGCGTACAGCGAGAGCAGTTACAGCGGCAATGTGTACAGCGGGCCCTATCACTCCGTGCGTGGCTCCTTTGTTTATCATGACCTTAAGCAAAACGACAAGTATAAGGTGAGAAAGTCCTTTCTGAAAGAGTTGTGCCAAAGGGACTAAGTTTAAGGTCCTTGGTTGTGCCACCAAACTGCAGGCTCGGATCAAGGGGGGGGGGGAAGCCGGGGCCCGTGGCTCATGCACGCCTGCACGCCTCAGGGGGCGAACTAATTGAGCGACTCAACACGTATTTCAAGTCATCGTCGTAATATCCGATCCAAAATTATCATCATCCGAATGTAAAATTCAGATTTCGTTTTCACCTCTGATATATTGTATAGTTAGTGTTATGGGAAGATGGTAATGTAATGGATTCTTCAAAATGAATTGCTTGATCTCCAAATGTTCAAACTTTAACGCTTTTATAATCGTTTTCATTAACAAAACGTTGTTGATAATTTTGTGTATATTCACCATTTCCACAGTACGTGTTCTTTTTTATATAGATTTCATTTTCTAAGTGCATTTAGATAGAGTTTAATATTGATGACAATTTAACATTTTTTCTCTTCAATTTAGGGCAAAGAACCAGAGTACACAAAAGTACGAAGAAAAGGGAACAGACTTCGCGATCCTCACTCCGAGAGCCAAGGTACTCTCAGCTCTCTTATAGGTATTATAGGTCCCGCAAAGAACTAAACAGAGCTTTATCTAGTAGTTAGCTAAATTTTGTTTTACGTAGATTGCACCTTCTATTGGAAGTTTACTTTGTTCCGTTTATGTTTAAGTACCTAATGGAATTCGAATTTGACATAATGATCGCCTTTTATGCAACCCGTTGGGAGCGTAAATAGTGTCGTTATTTACAAAGGTAAGCATGCACACAGTATGTATTGTAACATACATTACCGATTTTTGTTTCGTATTGGGTGTTTGTAGGTTAGTTCATTATCATAAATTGTTTGGAAAGCGTTTTGTACCATTGCTTTGATACTCTGCGATCCTCATACTTCTGTGATCTAGTGAACTCATTGCACTGGTGTTTTACTCATTTGCAATGTTGATTACACGTCAACCCATTGGACTGTTTTTTCACTTTTGTCACTTGCTTTCTACTGCTGTGATTACGCTATGGAAACACAATCAACGGTAACTCTTCATGCTTAGCTTCCTGACGAACCATAACTACACATTTTTAAATTAACGAAATGTTTAACGAAACGATAGAACAAGTTTTTTAAATTAACACTTATTTCATAATGACACACACGCATAACACCAATCATAATCGTATGTAGTACACTGACTTAGTGACTATTGGGACGCATTTGATAAGTAGACATGACTGTCATTTTACCCAAGGTTCGGTTCACATTGTTCCAGTAGCTTTGCTGTCCGGGAATTAACGGGAATTTTAAAAAATCAGCACTGAAATAACGTGGAATAATACTAGAACTGGGTGTGAATCCAGTGCTGCACATTAAACCATCGGCATTCCAGTGCTCATTTTCATAGCAGGCAGGCTACTAAAACAATGTAAACCGGGTGTAAAAATGCGCCTTTTGCCTCACTGCTCGCGTTAGATTAGCTTTCCATGTTCAAAACAATCAATCGTTGTTTCCACGGCGTAACAGCAGCGACTTCCTTCCATCAATTCTCGTAGTAATATTTCTGTACCCATTTCAGAGTCGGACAACTTGGGCTCGACGGACTCGGAGGTGAAGAAGATACTAACGCTGCACCTGCCCATTACAGAGTATGAGGACGACGCCAGTGACGACGCGAGCGCGCCACACTCGGATAGCGAACCCGCCGCCAGAAGGAGGCCCGCGCACCCCACAGCTTGTAAGATTCAGTACCGACAAATATCCTCCAAATATGAGTACATGAGCTTTCTTCAAATATAGCGTAATAAAGTTCAAAATTTCTGTAATTCGATTGTGTTGATAAACGTCTTCATTAATATTACATGTGTTAAGACAACATTAAATTTAACAGTTTATAAGAATATACTAACCAGCTCGAAGGACCAAATCACTCTTAGTTGGCGCCACCATTTTGACGTTTACAACGTATATGTTGAATTAGAATGTCTCTATTTTTCAGATTAATTTCGTCCATGTATTATTGTGTGTAGTAATTTCCGGGTTATACTCATATATACTTACCACAAACGAATCAGGTTCCTAGTCTTATTTATTTTAATACTTTACTTTAACTATACTTTAATCTTACTAAACAAACCAAACTAAACCAAACTAAAGTACATAATACATATATTTACGCCTATAAAAATAGCAACTAAACACTTACAACTAAATGTCCAGATCCGAGCGTAGAACGGGAAGAATCATCATCATCGTCGGAGAACTCGGTGGGCGGCGTGGTTCGCAAGGCGTTCCCTTCACGCAAAGGCAAGGCAGGTGCACTCGGCAAACGGCACGTCCGGTCTTCCAGCGGATACAGCAGCCACAACGACGAAACCACATTTAGGTAGACAATCTTTCCTGTAGAAGTCTATGAAAATCTTACTAATATCATTAATACAAAAGGTTGGATGTTTGTTGCTTAATCACGTCTGAACGGATCGGGTTGAAATTTGGAACACAGATGATTGTCTGGAGTAGGTGAATTTTTTGAGAAAATTACGGTAACGCAAATTACGTCGGCAAAACCGTTGGGCACTACTAGTTTAGAATAAAAGTCAAAGCTAAGTACGATAATTCGGGTGGTTTAGCTTACTAGTCATTTCCGTCACACTAAGGCAAAGCAGGTGCATTGGACAAGTGGTCTTCCAGAGAACACAAAAGAGAAAACTGCCAGAACGCCCACCTTCCAAAGTCTGCAATGTCTGCCCGTCATACCTAGCAATGTATATCCAAGCAAGTTTGCAACTTGCAACGATATAGAAATAATAATGATGACGCAATTTGACATTTTTAAAGGATGTCCCTTACAAAAGGATTATTGTACTTTGATGATGATTGAATAATCATTTTCAGGCCACGCAACTTCTACAAAAATGGAAATTGAAATTATGCATTACATTAAATGCATTATTTCAAATATGTCTGGGAAGAGGAGATCGCTTGAATATTTGATGAACTTATCACATTAATCTTATTTCACTTTGAAATAAAATAAATTCATTCATCACAATCATTATCACCAATTCAACCAATCTCTTCGTTTCAGCATATCCAACTACCCGTCTTTCAACGAGCACATCCACCCTCCGTCTCGTTTCTCTGACGACACGGAGTGCGAGGGTCACCACCGGCGGAAACGCAGCCATCACCACCAATCAGACGCCAAACCCACCCGAGAAGCCTTCCAGATAAATGTATGAGACAAGCCTGATTCACTATATGTGAATATGCTCGGATAGGACTCAACTGTGGGTAAACAGTGCTAGTGATGTGGTGATAAGAGACCCTGAGGATTTGGGTGATATGGATTGTGGAAATAACGATAGTAGTATGATCTTTGGTAATAAGTGACGCTAGTAACATTATTTATCGAGAAAGACAGCACTAGACACCTACACAAAATATAATGCAAACTTGTTCCATATTTTGGCCGTAGTCATTCGCATTTGTGTATTAAACGAACTATGAAAAAGTGAATACATGTGAAACTTATTAGTTTGGTTTTCGACAATATACGAATAATTTTAGTGTGGTCATGGAGTGGTGCCCATTAATTTTAGACTCAGGACTGTACTTACAGTACTGTAATAAGAACGTCAATCTGAAGACCGCTTAAATATGGGCGTAATTAAGCTTGACAAAAACAGTCATGAATAAATTCTTCACAAAAGTTTTTTCTCATGACTGAAACTGAATTTTACTGGAAGCAATGATTTGAATCCAAATGTTATCGTCAAAATGTTGCCAAATGATAAAACTTCCGTATTTTAACTATGTAAATAATGTAGATATATATTAGATAGGTATAGTAAATATTTAGTGTCAAATAATCCAATACTCCTTTTATACTCCAAAAACGAGTAAGTACGTGTTATTTTATGTATCGAAGTAACGATGAGATTGAATGCATGGCTAGGTCTTGAATCTGGCATCGTTGTGTAAATATTGATAGTAATTAACTTGCATTACTAACGAATATAAAAATTAAAAAGAACAATAATTAAAATAAAAAATATATATTTTAAACTTAATGCCTTATTGACCAAAGTCTTAAAACTAGTTAGGGAACGATTGTAAAATTGTATCCCAAATGTATTAAAATACGAATTGTTTCATTGTTGTAAATTTTAATGAGAACGAAAAAGTTCTCATCAACAAATCTTATCAGTCTTTAATACTAAGATTTTGAATGTAAATTATAATGCGAGTATCTATTTATATCGTAATGTTACGGCAAAAGAGTGTAAAGTGCCAATAGAAGGATAATTTGCCATAAGTACAGGTGTATAAACAATCATTCATGAAATGTTCGTCATAATTCCACAAATACATTTCATTCGAATCTTTATCAAAAAATCTTAATCATCCCTGAGTCTCAATGCGTTCAAACTTAGTTGTACCGCTTAAGAAATATTAATAGTCCAACAACGATTTGTAAGAAAACATTTCGCGTTTAAGTCACAAAAAAATCTAAATCGGTGACACCGTTAAAATAATATCACAATGATTTGTATTAAAAGAATCACATTCACACACACATAAGTAGTATGTGCAGCAACACCGAAACAATTTCAGTGATTGCGCTTTGCACGTGAAATTAATACTATAATTTCTAATCGTAATAAATAATCGATGTACATTAATAAAATGTTATAGTAATACGATCCTCAGTAATCAGTAACACAAGACAATACACTTACCTATAGTTTGGTGAATATGGCAGAAAGTTAAATTTGTATGTACGTAGTTTATGAGTGTTGAACACTAGGCACAAAACTCGTCGTAATTATCCTACCTCACTTAGATCGACCGCTGGACTATTCATTTGTTTTCGGAATACATCTACTATTGCTATCATTGATGTATTTATTTCTATTTATTTCTCAAGCTTTTCCCCATTTCGGCGGAATTTGGGAGTAAACCCTAAAGAAACAAAAACAAAGCGCAGATTAGATGGGATAATTATGACAGGCTCTATTTATTAAATAAACAAGTTTTATGTGAGTTGTGTGATTTAAAAATGGTTTTTACAATCCTTTACGTTGTCGTTCTTTAGTAATTCCAACGAAGACTGCCCTACATTTAATTGAAATCTATTTTATATAATCTAGACACAATTACCTATTGCTAGTCAATATCCATTAGTAGTTTTGTAGCCGTCGCGTCAATCAATAGCAGAATTTGTACCTTTAAATTTTCTACGAAAAATAGATACAAACTTACAGTTATACTTCAGTATAACACAAGTCTTGTATTTCCAGTCTAGTGAAATTCTAATTTGGTAACAAATGGAAATATCTGTACGTAATAAAAGCCCCATATAATCCAAAAGTCTAGTCATTTTACATGTTAAAGTATACTATCAACGAAATCATTATTATCGACTTCTTTTTCGTAATTTCGGAGGAGAGAAAATTTACTCTTTTATATATCAGTGATAGCATGTTTCGGTTCGATCTGAGATTTTTTTTACCTTTTCAACACAAGTGTCGATTCAAACTTCTGAATATGACAAAAAACAAAATATTTAAATAGCCAAAAAAGTCAAATTTTCTCTCCACACAAAAATTGAACTAATTATTATTGTGTAGCATTAACATGGATCATTCTGAATTCTAGTCAATGTACCATATCATTTTACATTATGTTAATGAGAGTAATTAAGGCATAGTTAACCAAGTTGTTACAGATATGTTTTTATAATGCAAACAAATGAGTTATTAGAACAGTACGATGTGAACGAAAATAAAAATTCATTTACTTGATATCGCTGTATTTTATTGATCTCATTTATTAAATATGACAATGACGAAATTGGATATACAGACATTCAAACACGCAAGCAATGAATAGCTTATGAACTACAGAATAGATTTACCGCCGTATTACAAAACTATAGTTACCGAGTTGAGCTCAATTTTGTTTATTAAGATCGTTTAACGACATTATTTCTATACCTATTTGACTTTTTGAAGTGAAAACTTCCTTATCTGCGATGAGCCGTTTTAGTAGAGAAAAATCTAACGCAGCAATTGTTGTCATGTGAATGTCAATGTAATGTCGTAGTGTCAGAGAGATTCGTAGCAGCGAGGCAGGACATGCGGACTAAGATGTTTTTTCGTATTGGTCTTTACAGGTGATGTATTGTGCCACTGAAGTGCTATTTAATCCTACAACTCTAAAGTTTTCATTTCTATCGGCAGTCCCTATTTTACGATAATTTTTTTATAACATTGGACAGGTTTATGGATCACGCAAGCCTTGTGTAAATGTTTGCAATACGGCAGTTGGCAACTTTAATTTGAACATGAGGTATTCGATTCATTAACAATTAATTCACATTATAAAATTAATGGTATAAAATTATTTACAGTATTTCATGTTAAAATTCTGAGTGAAACTACACAATTACAAAAAAGGCATAACATTATTTCATTTTCCAATTTGGTGGAGAATAAACTCTGTTGTAAAAAAAGTCAGTCATCATTTTCAACACAATCACTAAAACACTATCATGAATTGTGAAGTCGCACATGGGTTCCTCTTTTATATAAATTGTACGGAAAACTGGTCAATAACTCATAAACATAACATTAAAATATAATCGTCATTCTAAATTCCATACTTACTTGGCATCACGCAATCGAACTTAAATATATCTTAACAAAAAACTATCTACTAATTTGATCACTATAACTGCACATAGTTAACACAACACAACACTTTATGAGCTCTCGAGAAACCGAACAGCTTCGCAGTATACACTTCTCTTTGCCCTTTTGGCGTACTTTGTTTTTACACTAACACACATTGTTACGTTTGTACGCACACAAACGCACATAATTAATGGTTGATCGCAGTTTTGTCTCGCACCGTACCTCTGAGAGCTCATTAAGTTTTGCGCAACTTATAACCGTAATAATTTCAAGTCTTTATTTATTCTACTGGTCAAGGTTTTGTCTGAAATGTCCACCATTATTTGATTATTTTTTTTACTATCAGTCACTATCACTCTCATCAGCCGTAAAGTCGAAGGGGCGGAACTTCTCCCTGAAATTAGCGACGTGTTCGATCTCTTCCTCGCGCGAGATCTGACACATCCGCCAGTCGGACTTGTCTTCGCAGTTGAGCAGCGGACCAGACGATAGGACATCTCTGAAAAATAATACACAACATTAGATATGGGCACTTTTATTTTTAACGTTATTTTCGATTCAAGATTCACATTTCAAATATTATATTATACAATAAATATTATATAAAATATTATTCGTACAATAAATACATCATTGTATGTCGAAACTTCTAAGTACTAGGTATATCTTCGTAATTTTTTGTTTGTGAAAGAAAAGAAAATATATGTTTGCAATATGTATTTTTCTTAATCCAACTGACGGATTAACGAACGGTTTTTTTAGTCATCATGCCTATCGTAAAATAAATTACTTATTTCCACCAGCCTTACCTGCCGAACTGCAGTGGGAAGTGTTGCTTCGTCTTCGCTAACAATTGTTCGCCAGATGGTAGTTCCACGTGGAAGTACGTCGCGCCAGGGAGCGCCACTTGTCTAATATCCGCGTACGGGGGTAAGGTTTCCAGCTGCACGCTGGCAATACCTGCCTCGTCCTGAAATAGTTAGATAGTTACTTTAAAATGTTTATGATTGTTCAGAACGAACTGGAAGTACCATGGTTTTAGAAAAAAAAAAACGATTTTTTGACGTGACTACGTCTAATAAAGCGATGAACGCCGGCTGCATACATGAAAAAGTGTCCCGTTATGTCCCGTTACGCTCATTGTTCTGTTACTCTCATTATACGCTTCAGCTGCTATCAATGTTTTGTTATTTGTCACGTTCATCTATCGGCCGTAAACCAACAGACTTTACAGACATCCAATTTTTTTATGAGTGATTTAAGCGTAAGTGCTACGTAATGATTTGGACTCTTCGTGTTACAATAGCTGCGTGACACTGTCCTGTTATGAACAGGCATGTTTATTCCCATCAGAGACAAACATGTCCTACTCGTCCCGTCATCTTGTAACACAAAAAACACGGCTTAAAATCAATAGTCAAAGTCAAATATACCAAGAAAAGTTTAAAAACAACAAAAATACCTGGAAGACTTCCAATATCTGTGGTTCGCAAGCCTTCGGCACGGGCACGCACTGTATCTGCATGTGGCTCGTCTTGTAATTCCTCTCGAAGAACACGCCCACGCTCCCCATCGAGCCGTAGAACTGCTTCAACGCCCCTTTGAACTTCTTTATTTCAGACGATACTTCGTCTGGTACCTGATACACACATACACGTTAGATCGCACTTGTACCCCGTAAGGGGTCAACCATTAAGTACTCAAGTACTATTATTATTAGTGTAACCCTCTCTAAATGAGAAATATATTTATTTATACCTGGATATCTGAGTAAGTGGAATACCTCTTTGAGTGAGACAAATTTGCAAGGTACTTGACGTCTCACTTAACCAAATTACACTGTATACGTATTATAGAGCGACGAGACGAATAAGAAGACATGTGCTTGATGGTAAACTACGTGTCTGCCTATAACAGCACAGTGCCACTAGAAGAGACCAAATAATTACAGCGATTAACAGCGATATTAGCACATTACTGGCAGTAGAAGAACTGGTTAAGGTGTGATACTTTCCCTGGCACACTGCAAAGAGCCACTACAATATACTTAATCCTTTTCCAAATATTGTATTTCCCTTTTTTTTTTTTAATAAAGAATGACGAGACGATCAGGACATGTGCCTGATGGTAAGCAACATGCCTGACACATAACAGCACAGTGACACGCAGCTATTGGAACATGAAGAGTCCAAATCATTACCTAGCACTGCACTGCGCTCATCACCCAGAGATCTAAGATCTTATATCTCTAAGCCCTGTAATTTCTCTGGAAACATTGCCCTTCAAACCGGAACACAGTAATGTATGCACATTACTGCTTGCTTGCTATCACTTACCCTAGTTGAAGCTTGGTGATGCGCTATAGGCAATATCAGCACATGGTATGGATTGAGAGGGCCTTTGGCCAGGGCGAGGTAGCACTGAGTGCCGACGCAAATGACCAGATGCTTCTCCACCGACGGCGACGACAAACAGAACCAGCACGTATCTGAAAAGAAAAGAGCTACATCAAGAGGTTGTACTGAACAAGAGTCCTCTCTCTCTCTTGGTCGGTCCCTCATGTCTGAGGATCGTGGTCAGCATCAGGGTTGCATCTGGAGCGGATGATCTGCCTCCACCGGTTTCTGTCCCGCGCGTCTCTTACGACCGAGTAAAATTTTGAGGAAGACGGGTCCTTTACTTGATCGGTCCATCTGGTTGGTGAGCGACCACGCGATCGTTTGCCCTCGGTGTTCCCAACTATGATCAGCTTTTCCAGATTCCCATCGCCTCTTCGCATTGTATGGCCAAAATATGACAGGATGCGCTGTTGACATATAGTGGACAGACGTAGTTTTATTCGGAGCTGAGTTAGGATTGACGCATTGGTGCGTTTCGCAGTCCAAGGTACTCTTAGCATTCGTCTCCAGCACCACATCTCGAATGCGTCAATTCTTTGTCTTTCCCTTGCCAGGATTGTCCACGTTTCTACGCCATACAGGAAGATAGGGAATACCAAGGCTCTTATCAATCTGATCTTGGTTTTGACTCCGATTCTTCTTTTCTTCCACATGTTGTTTAAACGTGTCATAGCATCTTTTGCCATCCCAATTCGCCTTTTTATCTCCGAGACACAGTTGCCGTCATTACAGATTTGGGCGCCCAGGTATACGTAGCGGTCGACGATATTTATGCCAGGTATGTTGCAGTTGACATTTGTTAGCTTTCCGGCTCTATCCACTATCATCACCTTGGTTTTCGCTCTGTTCACTGCGAGACCGATGTTGGCACTTTCCATCTCAAGTCTTTGGAACAATTCACTCATTTCTTCCATGGATGTTGTTATGAGAACGGTATCGTCGGCATATCGGAGATTCGATAATCTCTTTCCGCCTATAGAGAAACCCTTCTCCCAATTTTCAATGGTCTTACGAATAATGTACTCTCCATATATGATAAAAAGTTCAGGAGACAAAATGCAACCCTGTCTCACTCCTTTTTTAGTTTTGAACATATCGGAGCATTCATTACCAATCCTGATGAAAGAACGGTTTTCTTTGTACAGACTTTGGATCAAAGCAACAAGATGTTTTGGAGCTCCCATTTCAAGTAGCACATTCCACAGTTTTTCCCATCGCACGCAGTCAAAGGCTTTCGCGTAGTCAATGAAGCATAGCACAACGGGGTTGTTGAATTCCCTGCTCTTTTCAATGATTTGGCGCACGTTCAGTATTTGTTCTCGCGTTCCTCTGCCCTTAACGAAACCTGCTTGCTCTTCGGGTATCTGTCGGCTTAAAAAGTAGTTAAGGCGTCTATTAATTACATGGAGGAGGATCTTACTCGCATGAGATATTAGCGATATAGTTCTGTAGTTTTCACAGACTTTTGAAGAGCCTTTCTTATGCAACGGAATAAACACCGACTCTGTCCAGTCTTTTGGCCATCTTCCAGTATTCCAGATGGTATTGCAGATTTCGGTGATAGCCTTTGTGCCACGGTGACCTAGATTTTTTAAGATTTCAGCTGTAATAGCATCTGTACCCGGTGATTTCTTACACTTGAGAGCTTTGATGGCATGTTCAATTTCTGATGATAGAATTTCAGGTTCTACTGTCGCCCATGTCATATTAGCGTTAGTGGACTCTTCAGCGTCATACAACTCCGCGCAGTAGGTTTTCCAGCGCTCTAACACTTGAGCCACATTAGTAAGCAGATGCCCATTTTTATCTTCAATGGCACAGGTTTTCGGTTTACGCGTTCTACTCAATTCTTTTACTTTTTGAAAAAGATATCGGGATTCGTTTTTTAGTGAGTGTTGTTCTAGTTCGAGACATATTTCATTGATGTGGTGATCATAGTCTTTCCGACAGCGTAGTTGTACCTGGCGGCTCAGCTCTGCATACCGCTGCTGATCTTCACTTGAACATATGCCGTTCTCCTTTAGTTGCCGTCTCTCAAAGATGACTTGAGCCGTTTCAGATGTGATGAAATCTTTCATAACAGGTTTCCCTAACTTGTTTTTCTCAGCTGTTTCCTCAATCATCTTTTTGAGACGTTCCCATTTACTATCGCTATCTGTCAGATCATTTGGAAAGTCTCCCACTCTCAGTTCAAAATCTTCCTTGAATCCATTGATGTTTACACTCTGCATATTCTGAACTACTTTAGGATTCTGCAACCGCTTTAGCCGTACTTGAACTGTTGCTACAAGAAGCTGGTGATCAGAGCCGCAGTCAGCACCGGGGAAAGTGATGGCGTTCGTCACTGAGCTTCTCCATCGCGTCCCTATTAGTATGTAGTCAATTTGATTCCTACATCTATCTCCAGGAGATACCCAGGTGTACAGCCTACGGATATGATGTTTAAAGCAGGTGTTGGCTATAGTGAAATTTTCTTCACAGCAGAACTGTAAGAGACGTTCTCCCCTGTCGTTACGTTCTCCGATTTCGTGTTTGCCCGCAACACGACGAAGGTGATCATCGTGTGTGGTATCTCCAACTTTGGCATTGAAATCACCCAAAATGATGGTAACTTCTCGTTTCGGAAGTGCTTTAATGGTCGTCGTCAGCGTGTTGTAAAAGCCCTCTATTTCTTCTTCCGTCGACTGCGCTGTCGGGGCATATACCTGCACGATGTTCAGCCTACACGGTATGGTGTTAATTTGGAGTGTTATTATACGATCGCTAATCGCTTCATATCCCATTACGTATTTGGTCAACGGTCGCGGCACGATGAAAGCCACTCCTTTACTGATGTCGTCTTCTGGGCCTGCAAAGTATACAGTACTTCCGAGGTCAGATGTGAAGTGACCCTGTCCTTTCCAGTGTGTTTCGCTTAGCCCTAGCAGGTGAATGTTCTTCCTATGCATTTCGTTTTCTACAATTCGTAGTTTACCAGGTTGGTTTAGGCCGCGCACATTCCACGTTCCGATACGATGGGGGTGGCGAATCGATTTACAGGTGTTAGATCCATCAGTAGCAGAATTTCCATGCGACGCCTGACGAGTCACGAGCGCATGGCCGGTAGCATATTTCACACCATCCCTCCCGGGGAGACGGCGCCGGGCGTCAGCCGGGTCACCAGACAAACTATTTTCTGTTCTTAGACCTTTCATGCTGACTCTATAGAAGCAGTGGTTTCCCGTTGCCTTCTGCCCCAGACATTTTTGAAGTTATTTAGACTCCAAGGCCGCTGTTGCCTCGTCGGATCGGTGGTATGGTTATCCCGCCATTGCTCGGTCGCCAGAGCCTCGTCCGTTATCTAGCAGGGAGCACCGCGGCGCCCAGTGGAGGCCGCCGCCGGCTATTCATGACGAACCACCGACGCGTGCAGGTGAGGTTGACTGTTGGGACGGATAAAGGTGTAATTTCCGTTCTCCCCTTACTCCCCAAGAACAAGAGTCCAGCAGTAAGTTAAATTATGATGATGAAGTTTATTAATGTTTTAGGTCAAGTATCTTCCTACGGAAAGAGGAAAAGAAAGCTTAAGCCAATACCAACGGGGCACATTTTTTTTATAGTATACAGTGACCAGACGAGCAGGACCCAGACGAGCAGGACATGTGCTTGATGGTACGCAACATGCCTGCCACATAACAGCACAGTGACACGCAGCTATCGGAACACGAAGAGTCTAAATCATTACCTAGCACTGCACTGCACTCGTCACCCAGAGATCTAAGACATTATATCTCTAAGCCCTGTAATTTCTCTGGAAACATTGCCCTTCAAACCGGAACACAGTAATGTTTGCACAATACTGCTTGGCGGTAGAATAACAAAGGCAAAGGAGTGGTACCAGGCGGACACTGCCACGAGTCCTACTATTACAAAAAAAATAGATTAATAAAGTAGGTACTGAGTATGTTCCTCTAACAATGTCAGGGAAACTTTATCGTAATATTCGTAATCTGCGGTTCCATTCTACACCCCTCAACAATTTTTAATAACATGTAACAGGTGTAGGAAAATTTACAAATGGAATAAACGTAAAAACAATTGATATACTGACCAGGATCAATCTCTTTCTTCTTTCTTTCTTCATGGTCACCATCTCTTCTTTTTCTTTTACCATGACCCTGATTATCATCAGCATCCATGTTGAAGAAGAACTGACCATTATCGCTGAACTAAAATAAGAATACAGAAATACTGAAATTCATACCTGTGCAAAAATTGTTCCGAAATTGCGGTCAGGTGATGTTAAATAGAGAGTAGAATATTTTTTACGACGCACACTCCGTCACCCTGAATCCGACACCCTGAAGCTAACTTCAGGGTGTAGGGTTTTTGTGACGTATCAACATTTTAGTAAACATTGTAAATAACTTCAGGGTAATACTGCTTGAATAAATTATATTATACTAGGTGTCCGCCCCGGCTTTGCCCGTGGTACATTATATAGCACTCATCAGGATCCCGTACATATACAACGGTGAAAGAATGACTGAAATCGGTTCAGTAATTCCTGAGAATATCGCTTTCAAACAAAACACCTCTTCAGCTACCTGCTACGCCACCTGTCGGAAATTGGTCGTACCAAATCAGATTTAGAAACAAATTTGATTAGCAAAGGTTTTTATTCAAGAGGTGTTTAATCTGTGATATTCAATGACGCAATCTTAGACACATGCTGTCAAGTGTCATGTCAAAGCACGAAACGTACGAAAACTCGAAAAGGAATATTTATTCCCGATTTTGTTACATTCTTGATTCATGCTCGGCTTCTATTAATAGTAGAGTTATGTTCTATAGCCTATAGCCTTCCTCGATAAATGGACTATCCAATAGAAAAAGAATCCTTCAATTCGGACCAGTACTTCCCGAGATCCTAGCGTTCAAACAAACTCTTCAGGTTTACAATATTAGTATAGATGTTCTAGAAGTATTAAACAGACTTTTTGCTTCTGTAAACTGTAATGAGCACATTAGCATTGAGAATAGAAAAGGCAAAGTATTACTAAACCAACATCATATTTAAGCTGTATAGAAAACTAGATGTTCGCCCCGGCGTTGCCCGTGGTACATTATATAGTACTCGTCAGGATCCCGTACATATACAACGGTGAAAGAATGACTGAAATCGGTTCAGCCATTCCTGAGAATATCGCTTTCAAACAAAACACCTCTTCAGCTACCTGCTACGCCATCTGTCGGAAATTGGTTGTACCAACTCAGATTTAGAAAAAAAAATGATTAGCAAAGGTTTTATATTCAAGAGGTATGTAATCTGTGATATTCAATGACGCAATCATAGACACATGCTGTCATGTGTCATGTCAAAGCACGAAACATACAAAGACTCTCAAAAAGTAATATTTTTCCCCCATTTTGTTACATTCTTGATTCATGCTCCGCTTCTATTAATAGTATTAGCGTTTTTTTCTATAGCCTAAAGCCTGCCTCGATAAATGGACTATCCAATAGATAAATACTCTTTCAATCCGGGCCAGTACTTCCCGAGATCCTAGCGTTCAAACAAACAAACTCTTCAGCTTTATAATATTAAGTATAGTTTTTTTTTCGCCGTCGCAACTGATAGCCGGCACACGGGAGGCGCGAATTTTGGCAGAAAAACCCGCTTAATCGCGCCTAATTAGGCGCTATTCGTGTTAAATATTGATAAATAGTGTTACCCCTTGGTGGTGGGATATACTAACAAGGTGAGTGCGTATTATAAATAACAGTTTAGTGTTTTTTTTCCATTCTGTAGGCGTCCATCATGGACGCTCCCCAACCAAAACCTCCTGACCCGCCGGATATCTCTTCAACACCTACAACAGGCTCAAAACGAAGCGCTACAGAGGTAGCTCATAATGAAGATCCTAAAAAAACTATAGTGAACCCAGAAATGACCTCTGCATCAATACAGAATGTTTATATTCACCCATCGCTTGTTATCGGTGTAAAAGAGTATACAGCTGTTGATAAGGGACCTTTTTTGATCCATGTTTCCCGATCTGACCCTGACCCTGCGGGAGGCGCATCTATTAGAGCAATTAAATTCGGACAGTTTCTCTGTCAAAATCGCATACAAAACATTCGCCCAGACGGAATAAAAAAGTGGGTAGAAATAAGTTATCCGTAGAATTTACGACATATACTGCTGCTAACTCCTTCTTAGACAATCCTATTCTGGAAGACAATTTGTATCAAGCTGTGATTCCCAACTACAATATAACAAAATGGGAATAGTCCGCCAAGTTCCTGTTGATGTATCTATGGATGAATTTGCTAACTCACTGGTCGTTCCTAACGGATATGGTGTTCCATTAAAAGCGCGAAGATTCAACAGGAAAGTTATTACTGATGGAAAGCCCTCCTGGGTCCCAACTCAGACTGTGGTCGTTACATTCCAGGGTCAAATACTCCCACAAAAGTCTATCTCTTCCACACATCCCTCCCTGTAGACACATACCAATTCCCAACCATTCAATGCCTCAACTGTTGCCGGTTTGGACACGTCAAAGCCCAATGCCGTTCCAAACCTAGGTGTTATCGGTGTACCCAACCTCACTCTGGTGAGTCTTGCAGTGTAGAGGAGAGTGAGGCCACGTGTCTACACTGCTCCGGACAACATTTTGCTGGCAACAGGAGTTGCCCTGAGCAAGGGAGGCAGAAGGCCATCAAACTCCTAATGTCTCAAGATAACCTACCTTATGCAGAAGCCTCACTTCGATACCCAAAGGCTATTAGACCATACTCAGAGGTAGTTAAAACACTTTCTGCTCCCACTTCCCACACTTCCACTTCACACCAAACCCAATCCAAATCTCAAAACAGCTACAGAAAAACAGTGTTTGCTACCCCTCGGCCCAGAGCCCCACTAAGTAAATCTTATGACAGAGAAGCTCATGAAGCTATAACCTTAGAAGAGACATCTGACTTACCCAATGGATATGCCTTGTCCCAATCTCTCCCTCTACCTCAGGATCATAGCATCCTGGATGTCCTTCTCTCAACTATTATAAGTTTAATTTCCCAAAACAATTCCTGTATACCGTCCCACGTTGCCCATAAATTATCACAGTTACTATCTTTAACCAATCATGGACCAAGTCATCCTACAATGGAATGCTCGCAGTCTCCGTCCCAAGAAGCCTAGTCTTCTCCACTTAATTAACAAATATAACCCTACAGTCATTGCTGTTTCGGAGACGTGGCTAGTGCCCGGTTCCCGATTTAGGTCCCGGGTTACTCATGTCTTCGAGATGACAGGGCTGATGGGTATTCCGGAAGCGCATTATTTGTAAGGCGCTCACTCCCTTTTCACAAATCCCTCTCCCCTGCCCTTCCTGACATTAATATAGTAGCTGTGAAAGTATTGGACATCTCCTATGTGTCCATTTATATACCCCACCCCAATTCTACCATGATCCCTGATATCCAGTACTTAATCTCCACGATACAACCTCCCATGATTGTGATGGGAGACTTCAATGCCCATCACACTTCATGGGGTTGTAGTATGGATGACGACTTTGCCCTATCACTTCTAGACGTTTTGATGACTCCAACCTATGTGTTATGAATGATGGTTCCCCCACCCGTAGAGTCTCTCCCACCCAAAATCCCAATAGTGCAGTTGACCTCACCATATGCACCCCAACACTAGCTTCACTCATCTCTTGGCAAGTTTTACCCCAGTCCTATGGCAGTGACCATTTCCCTATCTCCATCTCTATCCCTAGCAGAACTCTCCTGGCTACAACTTTAATCCTCTCCTCAAATACAGACTATCAAACCCCAATTGGTCATCCTTCTCCCTTTCCCTAGAAAACAAAATAGAATCACTTCCACCAACAAATCACTCCAATACCACCCAAAATTACCATCAGCTTGTTGAGGCTATAACTGCCACTGCTGACGAACATTTCCCATTAAAAAAATCACCTAATTTTAAAACCTCCACTCCTTGGTGGGATGCAGATTGCACAACCGCTGCTAAGAAAAGGAAGGAGGCAGAAAAAACATACAAGCTCTCCATGACATTAGCGAACTTCCTTGAGTATCAAAATATTGCCGCCTCAGCAACTAGGCTATTCAAAAAAAAGAAAAGGCAAGGGTGGATTAGTTTCTGCGAAAGTTTGTCTCCAAGAACACCATCATCTCTAGTTTGGAAACAAATGAAAAGATACCGAGGTTCATTCATCTCTGATATCTCAACAAACATTGACCCATCTGAATGGATAGAAAATTTCGCTGACAAACTAGCCCCACCCTCCGTCCCAAACTCTGATTGCCTCCCATACATACCATCTAGTCTCCCACCAGCTCATAACCTAGACTCTCCCTTTTCATTCCCAGAACTCAAACTAGCACTCAATGGCCTTATGGACTCCTCCCCTGGGGCAGATGGCATTCCCTATTCATTCTTACAGAATGCATCTGATAGGACCAAGGAGTTCTTTTTAGACATCATCAACAGCTTGTTTGAGAATGGTATAGTCCCTCCCACGTGGAAATCCCAGGTGATCATCCCAATACTTAAACCAGGTAAAAACCCCTCTGATGCTAATAGTTACAGGCCTATTGCTCTATCCTCTACATTAGCAAAAACCACAGAACACATGATTAAAAATAGGTTGGAGTGGTATGTGGAGCATAATAACCTGCTTGCAAAGACTCAGTATGGCTTCAGAAAGGGCATGAGTACCATGGACAATCTGACGATCTTGACTACTGACATACGAACTGCTATATTAAAAAAAGAGTACCTTATTGCTGTCTTTTTGGATATTGAAGCCGCATACGATAACGTCCTCCTTCCGGTGCTCAGGAGAAAACTCTCTGAGCTGAGCATTCCGCCGAAGCTGTCCCAATTCATATGCAGCATGCTAGTGGAAAGAAAGGTTTCAATAAGGTGCCCTAACTCCGAGACCCTAGCTAGAAGTGTGTGGAGGGTTACCCCAAGGATCAGTAGCTAGTCCAATCTTATACAGCCTCTACACATACGACCTGGAACAAACAGTTCTGCCTTTCTGCGAGATACTCCAATATGCTGATGATATTGCTCTATATTCCACTGGTAAATCTTTTGAGGACTGTATCAATCAACTCAATACCGCTCTGGAGCACCTCACAAAATGGTTATCGGGCCATGGTCTAGGTCTAGCGGCAGCTAAATGTAGAGTAATTGTCTTCACCAATAAGAGAATAGTCCCCCCTGCAGTGGTTGAAATTAATGGAGAAATAATTCCAGAAGATAGCAAAATCAAGTTCCTGGGTGTGTGGTTAGACCGCAAATTGTCTGGTGTCTCCCACTGGGAGTATGTAAACAAAAAATGCGAGAGAAACATCAATATCCTGAGGTCCTTATCTGGTGTGTGGTGGGGCTCTCACCCCTTCACGCAAAAGATTATGTACAATGCTATAGTACGCAGCCACATAGACTATGGTTCCTTTCTTTTGGACCCTGGTAATAAAGCTAGCCTCAAAACTATAGACAAAATACAATCAAAATCCATGAGAATCATCCTTGGAGCTATGAGGTCGTCTCCCATCAACGCAATGCAGGTGGAATGCTGCGAACCCCCTCTGTGCCTGAGGCGGCAGTATCTATCTGACAGGTTTTTCGTAAAATTAGCTCAACAAGGCAATCACCCCCTAATCCCAAAGCTGGAATACTTAGCATCACTATACCAACCACAGAGATTATTAGATGATTCCATTCCATGCATACTGCGCAGCTACATATTTCTATGTCGTCTTCCCTACCCTCTCGTACAGTATCCCATCCTTCCCTATATTCTACGCCTTATGAAGCGTTAACTTTCCTACCCAACAACATCATCCTGGACTTTGGGGTGGACAAGAACACTGTAGAAGCTAATAAAGTGTTTAGTTGGAAAATTGAAACTGAATATAAAGACTGGCACAAAATATTCACTGATGCTTCTAAGTCCCCCTACTCTCCAGTTGGTGCTGCTGTATGGGTACCTTCTACAAGTATAATCTTGAACTTCAAGTGCCCTCTGTAACTTCTGTCTTTACTGGTGAAGCTATAGCTATCCTAGAATCCATCAAATTTATTATATCACATAACCTCAACAAATCCTTAATTCTTACAGACTCTAAGAGCTGCCTCCAAGCTATCCTCTCTAATCCATTCCGAACAAAAACCAAATTCCCCATAATCCTGAAAATACGAGAAGCCCTACTAGAATGCCTCAAACAAAATATTAACATTGTTCTGGCTTGGATACCTGGCCACTCAGGCATTGTTGGTAATGAGCATGCAGATGCCTGTGCCAAAAACGCTGTAATTTCAGGATCCCTTGATTACTCCCAAATCCATACTCATGATTTATGCACTATTCTGAAACCTATGATGAATAAATGTTGGAACCAAAAATGGCAAACATCTAGAAAAGAAAAGGGTATATTCTACGGTAACTTACAACCAGATATCTCCAACAAACCCTGGTTTTTAAAACACAAAAATTAACAAATCTACCATTTCGACAATATGCCGTCTTCGCTTGAACCACTCTTGTACGCCTGTCTTTCTAGCCAAACTCAGGATCAGGAATCACTCCATTTGTGAATGTGGCTTAGATGAGGGAAATGTGGATCACATATTCTTCAGTTGCCCCTTGATGCAGCAGTCCTTATATGATGTCATCCCCCCAGATATTCCTCGTCCTACCTCCCTTAAATCCCTCCTCTCCCTAGTTAATACTCCCTTTGTATATATTTTATGTAAATATATTAAAAAAAATAAAATAAAACTATAACTATCTATACTTGTATATATTCTAATATATGTGGAAATATATGTGTGTGTTGTCTTGTGCTCGTCCTGTAGTTAGAACTAACCCCTTTCTTTTTCAGAAAAGGGGGAAAACAAATATACACGAATTACATGCAACAAAAGTTACCGTACACCAATCTCCCCGTGTGGCGGTCTATCTTTCTACGTGACATTGGCGAAATTGTGAGGCTAAACCACAATAAAAGCCATAAACCAAAAGTTGAAGTTGAAGTTGAATATTAAGTATAGATTTCACTCAAAATATTTCGTTTAATACTAGAGAGTTGTATGTACATATAGGTACTTTAGACTTGGCAGATTACATTGTACCCTAAACTGTTTGAATTTAACACATAATATGTAGTTGAACGCCTGGACCGATTTGCCCAATTCTTTTTTTTTTATGTTTGTTGAAATCTAAGGATGGTTTTTGCGACAAGGAAAATTCGAATAATTGCCAGGAAACCCCTAAAACAGCCCTTTTCCCATACAAATGTTTCGTAATAATAAGCCAATTTGAACTTCCATACCATATCACAAAGTTCAAGTGTTAGTGGTACTAGTGGAGAGGTTTCAGGAAGGTAAAACAATTGAGTGATGTTCTGACGTAAGCTTCGTATATTGATGTCAAAATGAAGGTAAAATGTCACTTGAAATATAAAGGTATCTTTGATGTGCTTCTATACGAGTATTATAAAGCTAAAGAGGTTATTTGTTTGAACACGCTGATTTCGGGACTGCTGGACCGAGAACAATTCTTTCACCATTCTTTAATTTGTACGTAACCCTTGAGTGCCATGGGTATATATATAGGTATGTAACGCGGGCGAAGCCGAGGAGGGCCGCTAGTCTATAATATAAAAATGAATCGCAAAATGTGTTGGTAAGCGCATAACTCAACAACGCCTCGGTGGATTTGACCAATTCTTTTTTTTAAATGTTCGTTGGATTCCAAGGATGGTTTTTACGGCGAGAAAAATTCGAATAATTGCTGGGAAAATCTTAAACCAGCCCTTTTCCTTTTCCCATACAAACGATTCGTAATAATAATTCAATTTGAACATTATTACTATACCATAAAGTTCAAGTGTCAGTGGTGTTAGTGGAGAGGTTACAGAAAGGCAAAACACATGAGTGACATTCTGACGTAAGCATCGTATTATATTGATGTCGATATTTATATGATGGTAAAATGTCACTTGAAATATAAACGTATCTTTGATGTGCATCTATACTAATATTATAAAGCTAAAGAAGTTATTTGTTTGAACGCGCTAATCTAGGGAACTACTGGACCGATTTAAAAAATCTTTTACCATTCTTTCATACGTACATAATCATATGCCATAGGTTAATATGTACCACGGGCGAAGCCGGGGCGGGCCGCTAATAAATTTATAAAAATTATGATACTTAAATAAATAATAATCATCGAAAATTACAATTTCACAACAGACTAGTATTTACATCAGTGCAAAACAACAAAAAAGCAAAATTCTCAATTTTGTATATTAGAATATTAAATAGTTTCCTATACCTTGAGAGCTTTTCCCGGTTGGTGTTGCTTTAATAGCTCTGGGTCATATGGACATGCGGTTTCGTCAGTAGTTCCTTGTAGCAATTCCGTCATGCGCATCTTAGATATAGGCTGTAAGGAGCAGGCATAGATCCACTTCTCTTTTGCCTTATTACTGACCGGTGCCAGAGCTATGAACCGAGTTGCACACTCTCGATAGTCTTGGTGGACAGCTTGGTTTCTGAAAGAAAGTACTATTAGATAAGAGATAATATAGAATTTACTAACATAATTAAAATATATTTTAATTTAATTGCTACCCATCTGAATTTTTTACCTCTTATTGGATGAGAAGTAGAAAGAGTAAGATTAATTTCAATTGGTTTCAAACAATTTATTACACATGTTAATTAATTGCAACTGAGAATGTCTTTGAATTAATCCAATTTTAGTCTCACCTGTATGGTTGCCTTTCGAAATATTTATCAGATGAAGGAACGAAATGGTATCTGGGTTTTATATTGATTGCCAGCCATGCCAGTAGATCAGACAATCTCTCTTTTTCTATGTCTATCTGGAACAATAACAATATAACATTGGGTGCAAATTATAAATGATGCAAGTCAACTCAAAAGATTATCAAAGTTATGACAGCAACATAGTTAAAAGAAAAGTTATTGATGAGAGCCTAAATTTAAAATTTCCTAAATTTAAAATGTGTTCAGTCCTATAAAAAAATGTTTTTTTTTTCTATTGCTATACTTATTTAAAAATAATCAAATATTTTAAATGTATTTTACTATCTGGTATAATACATATCTAATATGTATCTGGCCATGATTACATTTGCAAAGAATTTTGATAAGGAGTATTCGCAAAGAAATTCCACCTTGCTTTGGATGTGCCTACATAGGTACTATCCTGGATAAGAGTTGTTTCAACGTGATTGAGCAGCATCATACAAAGTTTTACAATAATTATTGTAATAGAAATGAGATTTACCTTAGTAGTATCATCCTGTTGTATCCCCGTCGGCCACAGGGTTGTAATCAGAACATCCACACCCCTGTACTCACTCTGCCCTCGGAAACATGCATCTCTGACTGCACTGCAATCACTAGGCTCAAATGTACACTTAGGTATGTCTTTGCCTAGTTCTCGTCTTGACAGCCCCGTTAAGTAGGCAATTTTGACATCTGAACTTGTTGTGAATATACCTCTTTTACCTGAAATATGTAGTAATATATCATTGATTTAGTCCTAAGCAATCTTGGATGTAACTTGTGGATTGAAGAAACATTTATAATACTCAATCTTTCCCATACTAAAGAATAGTTTTAAAAGATTAAATCAATTTGTTCTTTATTTGTTTTCTTAAATAAAAAGTGTAATTATGCATAGCTTAATCAAAGCACAAACATTAAAATTTTGGATTAGAATTTATAGGTGGTAGATTTAGATTGTTTGGTGTTGGTGATGCTAAGACCTTAGTGAATAAAAAGCATAATGATAGATGGATGGAACATTTAAAATTTGCTTTTTCATGATCCATTTTATATTCTCACTGCTGGGACTCAGGATCTTCTCTAACAAGGAAAAAGTTAAGGCCATAATCCACCTTACTTGGTTAAGTTCAAATTTCCGGCTTACAACAGTCCTCGAAACTTATTTTAGGACCATGCCAGTTTCATCATAATGTTTTCCGTCACTGTTGAAGCCGGTGTTGATGACAAACTTACTTAACTATACTTGGATATATTCAGAAGTTCAGAAGTGCAAGTGGAACACAAACAGATGACTTTAAGATTGTGAAATTGGACATTCTTACCACTACACTATGTTAGCTTTTTTCCACAACATGAAAATTAATAAACTTACCCATGTAAATGACGTTTGGTACAATTTCTGATCCTTCCTCCACATAATATGGAACATGTTCACTCTCAGACGGCCCAAACACGTAGGTTGTAACTGGAACTGTAAAAGAGAGGATCGTGAGTGTGATTCCCACCTAGTGAAAATATTTGTGTAATGAATTCAAATGTTTGTACTTTGTCTGGGTGTTTCTACGTATAATAAGTACTTATGTATTTAAAACTATATAAGTATTATATCAGCTATCTGGCCACCATAGTACAAGCTTTGCTTAGTTTAGGGTCATATGGTGTTGCGTGTGAATTGTCCACCAATATTTATTTATTTATAGAAGTAACCATTAGAACAGAGATAGATACTTCAGAATTTTCATGTACAACAAAATATGTATTGTCTGTTTATAATTTGACTTTAGTCCAAGTAATTTAATAAATGTGCAATTCATTTGTCAATTGGTTAATGAACAACAAAAGTAGCAGCATAGAAATACTGCACATTTGCAAAGTTTGTTAAATAGAATTTTACTATACCTACAATAATAATTGTAAACATAAGTGACAATGCCATCGTGGTAATGCCGCCAGCATGCTGGGTACGCTTCCGATTGGTAGTGGGTTTGAACATCTTGATTATCTGTAGACCTACAGTGGTCTACGGATAATTCAGGTGTGCTTAGTAGAGTTGGGTAGGACATGCGTTTACTTTGAGTTTGTATGAGTAACTCATTTCGAATTTTGAGGTGTGACATTGTCCCACCTCATTGTACCACCTCATAAATGAGGAGAATGGCTATCATCACTAGACTGTGACTTGATGCATGCTGTGACATTATAACTACAAAAACGAGTTGAGCTGTGATTGTGACATTCTACAAATTGAGTTACTACTTTCCTGCGACATTGTTTTACAAGCAACACGTCATGAGTTACTATGATGTATGAAAAGTAATCGATATTTTTTGAAAGTAAAATAAAATAAAAAGTGCAATAAAACAGTTTAAGTACTAAGCTTTACTGATTTAGTTTGTTTTTACTTATTGTAGTGCTACGTTGTTTGAAATTTTGTTGTTATGCCCATACTTAAGTAACAGGTAGGTATACTCATTTTTTTACGTCCTAGATAAATAACACAGCCGCAGAGTGTTATTATAATGTCCTGCGTTGTTGGCGTCGCATATTGATGCGACGCAAACAATTCAGAATTCAAATTAAAACAATAACCGAACTTTCTTTTGGTTGTCCCGCTCACTCATTTGAAATGCTTAGCACGTTACTGCTTCTCGCTCGCTCACAAATAATGTAAGCGGGACAACAACGCACAGGCCCATGAGTAAGATTCGCAACAATTCGTGCCTCATTTGAAGTGGGACAAAATGTATTTTTGAGGTGATGGGACATTCTGACATTTTGTATGGGACATTTGAGGTGACTCTTGTATGAGGTGCACACCTCTAGTGCTTAGTGTAAGTAGTTAGTTAGTTAGGTTTGTAGTGTAGTGTATGTAGTTCTCATTGTATTTTAGTTTTGTTAATAAAGGCTCTGCCCAGTAAAAAAAAAGTGTCAATTACTTGATATTTATTAAAAGTGGAATGAACAACTGCTCCTCTATTCCAAATATATAATTGTTATAACTACATTCTGTGAGTAATTTGTATTGTACCAAAAAAAATGGTATGTGAAACGCTTTCAGGTTTGAGTCGAGTATGTTGCACTCATGCTTTATACATGCTCTATGTATATGCAAATATGCATAGGTAAGTAGTTAGAAGTTTAGGTGCCTTCTGTTCTGAGCTAGCTCAAAGTTCGTTAAGCAATGAAGACCATCTGTGGACAACTGCCACAAGGACCCAATAACAGTGCAATTTTGCAGAATTTACTTGCAATTTCATGAAAATAATTCATCATCGATTACAGATTCAAACGGAGTCTTATTCACATATAAAAATATCCAACAAGACTGACTCACCTTTCTTAGTTCCCATCTTGTAGGCATCAAGCTGAGAATTATCATTGCTGAAGAAGTTGCCAACACATAGCAAGACATCAAAAGGCCCAGATTTCTTCACAATAGATTCAACGCGGGAAAACAGTGAGTTGAACTTTCCATTTACATCACCACAAATTAACCTGGAAAATGTAAGGAATAGTTGGAATTATTGATTACATATAGGATAGACACTTTATTGTCGTTAATAATGGAAAATGGATAAACACTTTACGTTTTCTGTTTGTCAGACATGGTTTTAGATTTGTATAAGACTGCAAATGCAAAAATTACAGGTTATGTTTATGTTGTTAAAAGGTTAAAACCCAAAACCACAGATCCCAAAAACTTGATAAGCATAGATAAATAATGTCGTGTGTCGTGTCTAAGGTGAACGGTGAAGCGCCTATTAGACTACACGTTATTCAGCACACGTTATTCAGACGGTCTTAGAGTCTAACTTGTCAGCTCGCTATTACACCAGTCTGAAAAACGCGCTCTCACCCTTACGCGATACAACTCTAGGACTTTAACAGTTCTTTTTTTCATTACTGCACGCTATTATGGTATTTATTCATATAAATCAATGAAAAGAATTTTTAGTATTTAAGATAGGTATAATAACAGCGAGATCAAAATTAAAATAAAGGTATTTGAACTCCGAACATCGAAAAAATAATAATAAATAGCTAATTCCAATGAACCAATAACGAACCAATGAAATGATATTTTAAGACTATATGTCAATGTCAGTGTCATGTATTTGTCGGTCTACCTGTTTTTGTATTATTACACTACTCGTTATTCAGACTGTAAGCCAGTAAGACTCGCCGAACCCGATCTTGCTGTCTGAATTCAGAGGCAAACCAGTCTGACGCTTATTACACCACGCTACTTAGACTAAGACTATCTGAATAACGAGTGGTGTAATAACGCCTTTAATGTTGATCTCGCTGTCATTATACCTATCTTAAATCCTTAAAATTCTTTTCATTGATATAACCGCTTCCTTGTCCGTGTCAACTAGTAGTTAACAAATCTCAAATGCTAAAATGCCCGTGTCAACTAGTAGAGTTAACATCGCGATTCAGTGTAAAATGCCCGTGTTAACTAGTAGTTGACATGGCGCCGCACTCCAAAATGCCCGTGTCGTAACATGGCTACCGCGGTCGAAAATGTTAAATATACTCGTCTTTATTGCTCTAGGACTTAGTTTGTATTATTTATCTCGTTTTATGTTAAAGTTCCCGTCATATTAATCGCAGTCGAGTATCTAAGCTATAGAAAAAAGAAAAGAACTTAAAAAAACAACGTTCCTTGTCAATCTTGTCATTGAGTGTTGATTCAGTGCGGGCTGTGTATGTTAGTTTTTCTGATTTTACTATTAAATTTAGTTTCAAAAAACAAATGACAGATAACACACGTAATCAAAAATTAAAACCCATATGTCATCGCTTTAGTTTTAGCGGTACTTATGAGATTTTAAAAAGACGAGCTTTAAAACGCGCCATCTCAATTTCAACATACCATAACTCTTCACTAGAGTCGTAAACGGAGAAACAAAAGATAACATTGTATAGCTAGCTTTTAGCTAGCTAGTTTCATATTAAACATAAAAAAATATAACACTTTATAATCTTTCAAAACAAATTGATTCACAATGAACGATTGCGTGAATCCCGACTCGCGCGCCACAGGCGTAAAATCCGCGGGGCATAGCGAGGTGTGTAAGTATTTTTCGCCGGGCAATTTGGTAAGAACGTTACAGGGGGCGGGGCATAGTGCGTCGCGCGGTTTGCAGCGACGGGCAAGCGAGCGGTTAAATTAATAAATACCATAATATCATGCAGTAAAGAAAAAAATAACTGTTAAAGTCCTAGAGTTGTATCGCGTAAGCGCGAGAGCGCGCGTTTTTCAGACTGGTGTAATAGCCAGCTGACAAGTTAAGGCGCTATTACACCACTCGTTATTCAGACAGTCTTAGTCTAAGTAGCGTAGTGTGATAAGCGTCAGACTGATTAGACTCTGAATTCAGACAGCAATATCGGGTTCGGCGAGTCTTACTGGCTTACAGTCTGAATAACGAGTAGTGTAATAAAACAAATACAGTTAGACCGACAAATATATGACACTGACATTGACATAGTCTTGAAATATCATTTCATTGGTTCATTGATATTCGCGGTAATTTTTGTTTTTGTGTTTTGGGTATTCAGAGTTCGAATGCCTTAATTTTATTTTTGATCTAGCTGTTATTATACTTCTCTTAATACCTAAAATTCTTTTCATTGATTTATATGAATAAATACCATAATAGCGTGCAGTAAAGAAAAAGAAGTACTTTTAAAAGTCCTAGAGATGTATCGCGTTAGAGCGATAGCTCATGTATTTCGGACTGGTGTAATAGCGAGCCGGCAAATTAGACTCTAAGACAGTCTGAATAACATGTGCTGAATAACGCGTAGTCCAATAGGTGCTTTTTACTGAAGGAAGGACTACTATCCATAAGCAAGAATAAAAAAAAAGTATTGTTATTGTCACTGTCAGTGTCAATAATTTTCATAATCATAAAAAACACCAAGTTTATCTGTGGCTTGTTGCGTGTTGTTTCCCTCGTTGCGAACGTTTATTGTGGTGTTTATTAATTTATAAATGATTTCGTAGTATAATTGTGATCAAAGTAGCCGAAATGGCTTCTTCTAGTAAACTACCCGGGACAGGGTTAGAAGAAGTAGGAGTTCCAGGACAAACCTTTCTCCGTGATGCCCTAACAAGTTGCACTGACCCTCTAAAAGCTATTGAAGAGTTTCAGCTCGAAAATGGTATTTTACTCCCTTCACTAAGACCTATGCTTCCTTTGTTAGACCTCCACGGTGTCCGTAGACTTGATTTCCATACATCTGTGTTGGAAGAACTAAGAGACAAACTTATTCAACACATCAACGAACTCGGCTCCAAAGAAAGCAAAGAAAACGACAAAAAACTAAAAGAATTGCTGCAAAAAAGTTTTGCTGTAGTTAGAGTGAAGGCTCTCAGACCTGTGATAATGAGCATTTTGAAAAACACTCCACACATTGACGATAAGTATCTAAGAGTGCTTGTGAGAGACCGCGAACTTTACAATGATACAGACACCGAAGTGAAGCGACAAATTTGGCAAGATAATCAATCACTTTTTGGAGATGAGGTATCACCACTACTCAGCCAATACATCAGAGAAAAAGAAAATGTATTGTTTGATCATGAAAATTTAAATAACCTGTTCTTTTCGCCTTCACCAAAAGTACGTCGTCAAGGAACCGTGGTTCAAAAATTAGCTCATATGATTGGCAATAGTGTGAAATTGTATGACATGGTATTACAGTTCCTCCGCACTCTATTTCTGCGAACTAGAAATGTTCATTACTGCACATTACGAGCAGAATTGCTTATGGCTCTGCATGACCTAGAAATTCAAGACATCATATCTGTAGACCCCTGCCACAAGTTTACATGGTGTTTAGATGCTTGTATCAGAGAAAGAAATGTCGATATAAAAAGGTCAAGAGAACTGCAAGGCTTTTTAGACAGCATCAAACGAGGTCAGGAGCAAGTATTAGGAGACCTGTCTATGACTTTATGTGACCCATATGCCATTAATTTCTTGGCAACATCGGCTATAAAAATATTACAGCATTTGATAAATACAGAAGGGCTTCCAAGAGATAATACAATATTGATTTTGTTGTTGAGAATGTTAGCACTCGGCTTAAGTGCGTGGATGATGATTGACTCTCAGGAATTTAAGGAGCCAAAGCTTGACAGTCAAGTTGTCACAAAGTACTTACCTGCTTTGATGTCACTAATGGTAGATGACCAAGTAAGAGCTCTCCACAATAAGCTACCACCTGATGAGAGGGAGTCGGCCATTACTATTATTGAGCATTCTGGACCTCCCCCAGATGCTTGCGAAGCATATATGAGGGAGAGTTCGGTATGTGGAGTTCTAGCAATGTACTACACCCTCCATGCAGCCAAATTAAGAGATAGAGGAGCTTTGTTGCGAATTCTAACTATTCTCGGCAGCTGTAAAGATGGCAGAGCTTATGAGGACCCATTCCTTCATGCCTTTGTAGCTTTAGTGATACAGCTCCCTGATGAATTCCCAAGGAGAAGATTTTAGTACAGTATTATTTGATGAATTTTTTTTTGCTGGCCTATCCAAGGATAATGTGACGAGACATTTACTGAAGCTGTTATGGTATATCCATCCAAAGCTGCCGGAGACTAGAGTTCTGACTCTTCTAAAGGCTTTGCAGCCTGGTACACAGCACAACGAATCTGTGCACAAATTGTATGAAACAATGCAGCAAAAGATGACTTCTCAGACTGAATTGATTCCTCCTGCGACAGAAATGGAATATTTAGAGTCTCCACTCATGAGTGTGCCTACGCCTGCGCCTTATCATATGTAAACTAATTAAAAGTATATTATATAGTAAATAAAACACTATTTACCTATTCATAGCATTTTTAATAAAAGAAATTAGAATTAATAAACTCGTAGAAGACTTTATTAGTGTATAAACTTACATAAATGCATTAATAATGTTAATCTTATGTCTATTGTAAACTGATCTATGGACGGAATACTGAGCATATTGGCAGTATGTTTTGCAATAGTTTAGCGATATGTTTTGGATAGAAAGAGATATGAAGAAAAAAAATAACACTGACTTCAAAGGAATGTTATACTTAATTTGAACACAATTTACAAATCTTCCAATACTTATTTATCAGGGACTCCAGATTAAATTGTTCTATCAATTATCTTTAAATATCTATCAATATTACTTTTAATTTAATAAGGTTTATATTAATATTAACTCAAACTATATCAACATTGACTGAAAGTTTCTAAAAATTTGAATAGATAATTTAATTTGATACTCATTCTAGAGGATATTTTTTCAGAAATAATTCAACATAAAACCAAATAGTTTTCCACTAAAACACTATACATATGATGTAGTAATAATAATAATTTCGTGTGCCTAATTGTCTGGCATGTGATAAACATTTTCAAAATTCGAATTGTTTCCCGAAGTCAGTTTGCAGAAAGAATTAGTCGAATGAGTGCATTCATGCGCGGTGGTCGCGCCTCTCCGGCTTCAAGTCCATGGAGTGCAGGGAACGGAGAGATCGCGAGCGCTCGAAGAGAGAGGGGTCCGTGTAGATCGGTTCGCTGCCGTCGTCGAAAGCATTGGCGAGACGTCCAGATGAACCGGCCTCCTCACCAACCTCGGCGAACGTCCGGCCAAGACCGCTGGAAAGAAGAAATATGTTAGTTTTTGTAATATCTTTTTTTTTACAATAAAGAGTAACGAGACGAGCAGGACATGAACTTGATGATAATCAAAACGCTTGCCCATAACAGCTCAGTGTCACGCAGCCGGTCGGATCTCGTCTCATGTCTGAGTTCCGTGAAGAACGAGCAAGAGTTAGAATAAGGTTAGGATGGTTACTAAGATGTTTCACTCAAAACTGTCTTTTCAGGGTTCTATCAGACAGAGAGTAATCACGCTGTCAAGCGTTTAAGAGGTCAGGATGTCTAAATGTTCTAAGCCTACTTATCTAATTACAGTAGGCTTAGAACATTTAAACGTCAAAAAATGTTCGACTGGATGAAACGAAGTAGAACCGGAGTAGGAAAGTCGCGAGCTTATGTCGAAATTACGTTTTTCGCTGAAAGAGAGTAGACAAGCTGTATTGGATTTGTTGTGTTGTATGACGTTACATAGATACGTTACACAGGAGGCCACAGACTAGTCTAATAGTAGGTTATTTTTGTGCTGTGCTTACTTTTAGAAACATATTAACTTTACCTCAAGGAGAAAGGTTTATGCAGATGCGAGGCAGAGAAGAGCGAAGGTCTGGCGGGTCGTGGCCCCGGCGTCACGGAACGGAGCGCCGGTGCAGGGCTCGACGCCTGAATATTCTTTCGGAGCACCCTCCAATAGCGCCTACAACAATACACATAGGTAGTCAGTACTAAGTATTTAGCTGCCGATTTTTCAAATGGTAGATAGTTTTAGCAGATTCTTTGTCGTTATTGTAAATGACGTTACATAGTGTTTTCTAAATTATAATGGTAGTATAAGTGCTTCGATTTGAATACAGGAGAATAATGCTTAAAGGCTTATTAGTTCTTACACTTGGTTTAATTTAGTCATCTGTATTCAGAAGCAGGTACGAGTACGAGATAATCGACGAAATTCAGAAACAAATTTAGAATCAAGCAATCCTTCCTTTTGCAATTAGTATGTTAGCTAACTGAACGCTATTATACTTCACTGAATTTAGTAGCGAATAAATTTTGCCAAGTGTTTTAGTACGGAAAGCATTATTGGCTATCGTGGGCAGTAGTGAGTTGCTGGTTCTATACTCTAGCCGACGGAATGTAACCAAAAACCTACAGAGACCAAACCAAGAGTATCATGCGTATCTAATAATATTATTTTAACCACATTAACATAATCCAAGCCGAAGGTCGTGGGTTCGATTCCAACCCAGTGCAAATATTTGTGTGATGAATTCAAATGCTTGTACTGTGTCTGGGTGTT